>JBBDHG010000041.1:435000-972500 GCA_037951165.1 Lophius americanus | reverse complement strand
GCTGCTTCGAATCAACTGCCCCCAGTGGGATTAATAAAATGGAGGAGGGAAAAAAAAGACCCTGAACTCTAATTTGCTCCCTGGGGTGCCTACTGTGTCGGGATGTTTTGGTTCTGTGTGTAACTGTGTAACAAAGTGATAATAAAGAGTATTATCAGTCAGAGCTTCAGTGGGTCGGGGTTCCTCGCTGGTCAGGTTCCAGAGGTTGTGACATCTGCATGGGTTAGTTTAACAAGGGAGGGGTAAACTGGGATTAGCTGGACTGAAGAGGATTGCTGCGTCTATTGTAAAGAGTTTGTTTTGTGACTCAAGAGCTTTAAAAAAGAAAAACAGTCAAGCATGACCAAACGTGGATAACTATCACAAAAGCTGCCTTACACGAACAACCGGTTTTAAAGCTTCCCTCTAAGTTATCCAAACAATCAGGGATGCCTTTTGAATCCCTTGACCACGGCGCATAACGTGATCGCACACCTGTGACTAGAGTTTGGTGACGGGTTACACCTGAAGGATAAAAAAAAGGTCAATGAATAAAATTAGCCAGCAACTGTTTTGATAATTGAGCAAAGATAAGTGACACATTCTTAGGTTTCCGTCCTTAAAAAGACACGAGGCCTACTTCGAACATGAAGTTTGGAAATCAGGAATTATCTTTCTTTTGGCTATATTAGCATTAATGAAATGGTTTAATGTCACTCCGTCCCTAATTACCATTAAACGTCTGGTGTTCACAGATGACACCGCAGAAAAAGGACCATAATGAACAAAAGCATTGCTATAAGCTGCTTTAAGTCATTATAAGCCCAAAAAAGGTTATTCAGTTTATGTCGTTAGTTAATATAAAGTGCTGAAGATGAAGATTTCTCTTCTTTGGGTTCTGATGCAGCGTTAAAGCAGAAAGGATGGCACACAGCAGGTCATAGTCGGCTCGATCGTTCATAGGAGACTTGAACTGATTACTGGTTTTGATTATTCATTAATCAAACAACTATGTCCTTCATATATTGATTATTTATCTGGTCAATTAAATGCCAATAAATTATAGGAAACCCCAGAAACATGGGCAGAAGTCAAGTTTACGGACACATATTCAATCTGATGTCTCCTGAAGATTCAATCCTATGTCCTGGGAGCAGGAGGTCCCCAAAGAGCGGAGCCATGGGGACCAGCTCCAATTGCTAGACAGTGCCTTGCACAAGAGCACTGTCAGGGGAATCTACCTAAAGTTCATGTTTGAGGTTTTTCTTCACACACAGGAAAAACCCAGACAAGGTCCGGCTGCAAAGCAACTGAGCCGCCTTACTGCCAAAGATAATGATTAGTGTCTAACGAACCATCCAAAGCCCAAAATGAGGATATGAAAGAGAGCCAAGCAACGAATGATCACATACAGGGGAGGATGAAGGCAGGAACGGTGGGTATTTTCCCTAGAGAGAATCATTTAGACACACATAAGACCTTCTCTTGAAGAAATGCGTGCGAGAGGTGGAGCTGTTTGCTTCTGCTGCCTCCGTCGCAGCTGCTGCAGGTTGAACTTCACATC
Source organism: Lophius americanus (assembly GCA_037951165.1). Lineage (NCBI taxonomy): Eukaryota > Metazoa > Chordata > Actinopteri > Lophiiformes > Lophiidae > Lophius > Lophius americanus. The sequence goes on along the minus strand of JBBDHG010000041.1, from coordinate 970,957 downwards.
CATCTCTCTCCATGGGGTGGACTTATTCTGCAGAGTGTTTGCACTCAGAGTTACTCTGTGACTTCGAAGCACACAAAGCACTTTGCTTCTTCGAGATGGTTTTCTGCCATCCATACACTCCACACGTGGAAACCGACGTCACCTAGCTAAATTAATCAACAACATGGCCGCCGTCATGCTTCCGCTGATTCACGACATCCACACCTGTCACATAAGATTTCACAGTTCCTCATCCTGTAGTTAGTTTGGTCCGTGACCCAAAGGTTAACGAATGGATGCTGTCATAGAAACAGATTCCCTCTGTGGTGGTGGTGATAGTAAAAGAGTAATGGTGGAGGTTGATGACATATTAACTGGAACTGCGTGTCTTCTGCACGTCAAGTATTTCTACCAGCTGAACCGTCCTTCTGACAATCAGTGTACCAGCGGATTTGGACGAATCATAAAAAGAATGCACTTCCTGATTGGTAGAAAAGCGACGTCACCATTAAGCAGATCAACAATTGCATTTTATGGAAAATAATCCATTTTAATTCTATTAGCTTAACCTTTTTGTAAAGAATTGACCCTTATTAGACTTTTAAGGTTGTATAAAGTTCCATAATTGGGTTCAGTTAGTCCTCACGGGGTTAAATATGCCAAAAATGACTTCTTATACAATATGGCTTTCCTCATAGCCATGGTTAATGTCTCCTCCTCAGTGGCCCCTTTCACATTTGGGGTCCCCCAGGGCTCTATCCTTGGCCCTTTACTGTTTAGCATATAAATGCTGCCAGTGGGTCACATTATAAACGGGTTCAGTCACATTTTTCAAAAAGAAACAGTGGCTCCAAATGTGCTCAAACAAACAGTTAGGCAGTTCATCGAAGGGTTAAACACTCCAGCAAGAGGGAAAGCCAGAAAAATAAGAAATGTTGGTCAAAGGTGACGGGCGTGATGGATCAATGTGGAGACGGGAAAACACCCCAGAGTTTTAGAGCAGCTGGTTCAGCTCCAGGTTTCAAGATGGAGGTAGACCCAAAGGGAGACCCAGAGGCTTTTAGCTGTGTAGTCTTAATGTTCCCCCTCTTCTCTGAGCAGACGGAGCTGGCGGGGTTAAGCCCCTCCCACCCTTTGATCGACCGATGGCTTTAGGTTCAACCTCATCACTTGACCATCTACACCACAACCTCAGTTCTCCCACTCTCCTCCAACCATGTCACGTGTAAGGAGAATTCCTCATCTAATGGTCTGGGAACATTGGCCCCGCCCCCGCAAAATCAGACTGAGTGCATATTTAATGAATACAAACGGCTTCAGCTTGTATAAATATATATATCAAAATCATGATAAGGAAGTTCATTTTTGAGCTTCCTGCTTCTGATTCGGATGTTTATGTTCAATTTATACGTAAAGAATGCACAGTTTAAATAACAAACATTACCTTCTTTTCGACCCTGCATCTAATATATACCATGGAAAATGATTCGCAGGAGATACATTTAGTTTATTTCTTGGTTTACAAGACCAATTTCTCACAGAAAGAGTTCACATGGTACCGGATGTTCTTCAGAGCGGACCGCCCCCGACAACCTCGCGGCCTCCTCAGTGTCACAGCGGGAAAGCACAGACTGATTTAATAACAGTAATCACAGCTCAGCTCCATTAAGTGCCCCACTAACGGTGACACACACACAATGGCAGGATCTCCTCCGAGTGCGAATCCATTAATCATTTATCCACCTGTGAGTTTCCCGCTATCACGTATCCAACCGGCTGCTGTACGCCGTCCACTTGGAAGGAAGGATTTATATATTGAGGATATATATTTGAGCCTCAAACCAAAGCAGCGATAACAAAAAGGAACACATGCTGTATTTAATATTGGAAATCTCTCCGCACAGCGACACAAGACAGAAACCTATTCACACAGCCTGATCTATCCTCCTCCGGATAAATATACCCACTGATTTATGTGTGACACGGGCGGAGCGCTCCACACGTAGGCCTGGAACAAATGTTACACCACAAAAAGTATTTGTCTCGTCTCGCAGGAACTGATTACATTTCACTGAGATTCAAGGACTTGTTTTTCGGCAGCTTAACGTCTCGGTTGTTCAAATGCTCAAAATCAATATTTCCAGCTGACTCAGAGAGAAATTGCATCGTAAAATGTTCAAATGTCACTCTCTTACCTTATTTCAAAGTCGTAACGGTCTTAAATCTAGAACAGTGTCACAAGGAAATAGATAGAAACGTTATAAATGTCCGCAGCGGAAATGTATGAGGTGGTTAAGGAGATCAGAACAGCAAACTAAGAAAAAACACATGCAAAATGTACGTTTTTCATAAAAAACAAACAAAAAAAGGGATTTGGTGCTTATTCTATATATCATAAAATACATTCTAAGTATTCCTGGATGATTCTGAAACACAAATATAAAACACAATATCAGTAAAATATAGTTAAAAATGAGATTTCCTTGAACTATATAGATATATACAAACTTATAACACTTTATATTCACGATTTCTTAATTACTTATTTTTAAAGGGGTCTCTTTTTTTCCCAGTGTATAAAACCTTACATATGCTGTGGTGAAACCATCAATCATTAACTGTCAGATACATTCAAATCTCTTACACATTTATCACAGACTCTGATGAGAATTCAAACAATTATCTTCAAAAGACTCGCGCTGAAATCTCTGACACCACATACCGTCTAACGTCTAACGTTTTTTTTCTCCTGCCTGCTGTAGAGGTTATGTGTCGAGGAACTGGATGTTAAAACACGTCGCTATCGTCTCTTTCGAAGCTCGCACTAAAGAAAGCATCACTGGAGCCGCATGTGCTCCGGTGTCAGCAGGTGAGAAATGATGTGCAGAATGACCCAGTTACCGCCGTGTTTCACTTCTCCGGTACATTTAGCCTATGCTGCCTTTCTTATTAATATTAAATAATTGCACATGAATTTTGCATTTTTCTTTTTCCTTTTTTACGGCTGCATGAGAGAATCGAAGCGGCGTGGTGTCGGATGATCACGAGGCACAGTTTTAACAGACAAGGCCTTCTTCCCATTGCGCCAGGCTAAAGCTCTCAAAAATGATGTCACCCCTTCTTCAGAGGATGCCTCGAGGGATGTCACACCGGGTCAGCGCTCCGGCGGCCAGAAGCTTGGCGCAGCCGGGATTTGGAATACATAAACCAGTCTCGCAAGAGCCGCGTCAGCTCACATCACTTACTGGGCTGCAAGTGCTACGTGCTTTGTGTGTGTGTGTGTGTGTGTGTGTGTGTGTGTGTGTGTGTGTGTGTGTGTGTGTGTGTGTGTCATGATTATAAAATTAACATAAAACTGTGAAATTCAATATAATGCAGTGTAATTGTGTTTGCAAAAAATACAACTTTAGTGAACTTACAGTTTGTCAGTATGTAGTCAGAGAGGTGTCGGTTTAATATATTTTGGAGTTTGGGTTCATTCTGGTTAGTTTGATAGATGGATGGATGGATGGATGGATGGATGAATGGATGGATGGATGGATAGATAGATAGATAGATAGATAGATAGATAGATAGATAGATAGATAGATAGATAGATAGATAGATAGATAGATAGATAGATAGATAGATAGATAGATAGATAGATAGATAGATAGATAGATAGATAGATATTCATTATATTATATTGTTCTAGCCTACAAAAATATTTATTAATTAAATTAGCCTAGTTGCAGATGTGCAATTGGCGGATTCACGTAATGTCGTGTTTTGCATTGGGTTGCGATTCTATTCTTTCTTATAGGCGGTGTAAATTTTTGTTTTTTTTCTTTAACAATGGAACGCACCCCCCTACCTAAAAGACCTACTCACCCCACTGACCTCAACACGATCCCTCTGTTCTACCCAGTCATACCGCCTCCTCCTTCCCCGGACTAAGCTCAGCACCACGGGAGATCGGGCTTTCTGTTCTGCTGCCCCTCGTCTGTGGAATGCCCTCTCTGACCATCTGAGGGCTCCACAGACGACTGACACATTTAAAAAAGGACTTAAAACTTTCCTTTTTAGCAGAACCTATAACTGTAATTAACATTAATGCTTTTGGTCACGTTTTTGTATAGTTATTATTTTATTATTATTTTTTTTTATTGATGCTTTTATCTGCTTTTGCCTTGTAGCACTTTGAGATTTGATCCAAATGTAAAGTGCATTATAAATTAATTATAAATTATTATTATTATTATTATTATCTGCAGACTGTATTTCTCATTTAATCCATTTATAGTAATAGTAGTATATTAAACGTCAGACAGTATAATTACACATATATTCTTTAACATTTACATTCATCATCATCATCAATATCTACATATGTATCGTGGAATAAAATATGAGAATATATTTTCGCCCCCAAATATGCAACTGGCTACCAATCATATAATAAAGCGGCTTTTTTTTAGGTTTTAGATATTCCAATGCGTATTAACTCTTACGCCTTTAAGTTATTCTCCCTTGTTTTGACGCTGGTATCACAGTCAAAGAGTCCAACAACAAGTTCATCCCTCACCAGCCAGTTGAACTACCAGTGGACTAATCTATTAAGGGTTAAAGAGTTATATAAGGTCTTTAGAAGTAGTTGACCTGACTAAATACGGCGGCCGCTGGCCCTGTAGGGGTAGACTACTAACAACATGAATGCATTAAATCATAATTCACTTCAAAAGCCCTCAAGGCTGAGGCCTGCATCTGCCGCTTCAGACGTACCTCATTTATTATGACTCTGCCCCCGAGTGCAATTTAAATTTGCCCATTAATTCAGCATCACACGGCATAAACCCTCGCAAAAGTATCGCAGGAACACATTTCCAACATACCAGCAAAAGAAACTTCCTTTAATCTTAGAGGTAATGAAAACAGGTGGAGGATCCTGCAGATGTAGACTTTTTCAGGCTCCTGGTTGTTTGGAAGATTGACATTAATCACACATCTATATGTATGTATATATGTATGTATGTATGTATGTATGTATGTATGTATGTATGTATGTATGTATGTATGTATGTATGTATGTATGTATGTATGTATATACACATCTATATGTATGTATGTATATATGTATGTATGTATGTATGTATGTATGTATGTATGTATGTATGTATATATGTATGTATGTATAAATGTATATATGTATCGATATATGTTTGTATATATATATACATGTATGTATGTACACATGTATATATATATACAAACATGTATGTGTGTATATATGTTTGTATGTATGTATGTATATATACAAATATACATGTATATATAAACATACATACATGTCTAAATATATAGATGTATTTATGTGTATATGTATGTATATATGTATGTATGTATACATGTATGTATGTATGTACATATACATGCATGTATGTGAATATATAGATGTATATATATACATATATGTATGTATGTATATATGTATATATGTATAAATGTATATATGTATCTATATATGTATGTATATATATACATGTATGTATGTATATATGTATGTATGTATGTCTGTATATATATCCTGCGTGTATGTATATATATATATATATATTTAAATGTATATAAAGATATGCAATAATTTAAGAACAAAAGTAGTTTGGGTTGAATTTATACTACATATTGAATTTATATGGGCTTTGACTTTTATGCCATAAAAATATAAAATATTTAGCTGTGCTGAATATTTTGAAAATGTTGTTGGTGTTCTCATAAAGACAAACATTTCTACGTTTTCATCTTTCCCAGTGATTGTTGCAGCAGCAACAGAAGAACCGCTCAGCGGCTGTGGCAGCAATAATGAGCCGAGACATTGTTCAGACACCCAGCATGCATCATGAGCCGAGTGCTTTATGTCGAGCAACACCCACGGGACCTGCTTCTGAAAAATGGAGTTTCAAATTTAAAAACCACGTCAGAAACTAGGCCTATGCTGTCGTCCCCGACAACAACGGGCTCATCCCCGAAAAGTCCCCGATCCCCAGCATTGTACAGGTAATTCCTCTGATTGAAGGCAAACTACAATTAGATGTATATGTTAAAAAATGATGTCGGAAAAAAAAAGTTTCTCGTAAAAAGCTGCAGCTAAAGAGTAAAATATGAAGTATTAGAGTAAAGTATGAAGTATTAGAGTAAAATATGATATACACAAAATACATCTTGATTCGATTTGTATGCATCGAATTAGGTCTATATTGGACCAATTTTTAGGGAGTGACATCCAAAACAAACTGTTTTAAATAAAAAAAAACTCTGCCTCTTTTGGGATAAAATATGAAGATCGATGTCTTTGAGTCGACCGAAGTACCAAATTCGGGCCAATCGGACTGACTGAGATATTGGGGGATAAAGCTCCCCCTAGTGTTGGAAATATACAACAGATCTTTCCCCAAATCAATCCAGTTCTTCCTGTCACTAAGGTCTACGTGGGTATATAATTTGAACGCAACGTTTTTCGAGTTATCTCATTATCACAAGGGACCTATGGTGGTGGCGGCGTACGCAATGACGCTTCCATAATATCCCCGTCTTTCGGGGGAAATGAAAAATGCGAATGAAGTCCAATGAAATTCAGTGGCCAGAAGAGATGAGAGTCGGTTACTTCAACTCGTGTCTGTTAAATGTGTCCGCCTCAACAGTAGAGGTATATATATATAAATGTTATATGTATTTATGCTGCCTGATCAAAAATGCAACACAAATGAGAGCATTAACCCTCTCCACCTCCCACCAGCCCACGCAGAAGTGTGGTAAGAAGCACTTCTCCATAGTTAGTATGTATTGACAGAACATCAGCACCTCTAGAAAACAATCTCAGCTATATAATTTCCCCTTGGGGATTAATAAGCGTTATCTCATCTTCCCTGTGCTGCACGTCTGCTTTGAACACCGGTGCCTCCTTTTTCTCCTCCTCTCTGCTTACAATTTCTTCACATCTCTAGCCATGCCTGCACAGAATTGGGTCACAGACTACAGCTGTGCTAAAAGCCTAGAGAGGAGCCTCGCTAAATAAAACACTATGTGGTCAGCTATCTCTGGTGTGCCTCATCGTACATACATAAACTTAACAAAGACGGAGGGATGAGGGGAATGAGTTCAAGAGAGAAGAAATAGCACATGTTAACAGGTTTATGGCCTTTCTTATACACAACCCATACATGTACTTTATACACAGAGTATTTATTATAAACATTGTGTGTGTATTTGCCGGTTGTGCGCTGATCTGTGTATATACTAGATCATGATCTCGCTGTCAGCCACTTCCACTTCCTCTAGCTGCTGGTACATCCCATTGAGAGTCTCGGTCTTCTGCCATGCATCCTCATCACACTTTGTCTCCTGCTGCCTGAGGCACTTTCTTAGCAGGGGAGGGAGAGGGATCTCATGCGTGTTGCTTGTTTTTCTTCATGGAAACCTCTGTGCGTTGTGAGGAGGACATGTTTCTCCTTCTGTGGTCGGCTTATTCTTCCAGCGGGTTATGTGAAGGCTGGCAGGGCATATACATGCATCATGATGGCTTAGATCTTATTTCTACCACTGAGCCAGATTCTTAGCATCTGCCTTACCATTTTGAGATATTTGACTGTGGCTGTCCTCCTTGCTTCCTCTTCATTGCTCCCATTCTCAGGTGTCCCATAAGGCCTGATCCCCTTCGTCTTCCTCTCCACCATACAACAACACCTTTCCAGTTCCAATGACGATGATTTCCTATTATTTCTTGTCAGGTGGATTAGTGATTCAGTGTCTCCTTTACTCTTGGTGTTCAGCTTGATGTCATCCATTCCCAGGTGGTGGCTAATGCCCCCCAACTACTGACTGTTTCTAATGATATGGCTGAGGGGATTCCGGCTCATGCAGAACCGCAGCAGGGCCGTGTGTTTATATACAGTACCTGATGACTGTGGTTTGTACTATTCTAGACAGAGAAATAATGATTGCTGTTTCTTTCAGTCGGTGTCCTGTGAGATTCCAGAGATTAGATCAACACTGATTAGCCATGACATAAAAACCACCTGGCTAATAATGCGTGGGTACGCCTTTTTCAGGCAAAACGGGTCGGTAATGAAATGGAGATCCCTCCAGTTCACCATCCACTCCCAGTCCCCGAAGATCTATTAACTTCATCATTGATCAGCCTCAGCGGAGTCATCAGCCACCACCACCAGTATCCAGAAACCAAAGAAGGGTTATTCAATGCCACTGCTCAGGGCAGAGACCCTTCGATCTCAATCCCCCAGAAGAGTTTGAGGGATGAATGCCCTCCCTGACCATCCCTGACCATCTGAGGGCTCCACAGACAACTGAAACATTTAAAAAAAGGACTTAACATTTTCATTTTTAGCAGAACCTATAACTTTTAATTAACTTTGCAGTCTTTTGCTCAGGTTTTTATATAATTATTATTTTATTTTTTATTGATTAATTTATCTGCTTTTGCCTTGTAGCACTTTGAGATTTGATTCAAATGTAAAGTGAGTTATAAATTAAATGTATTATTATTATTTCTATACTAACCACTGATGGCCAGGAACACCCAACAAGACCTCCAGTTTTGAAGTGGTTCTGACCCAGTCCTTGAGACAATACAATTTGGGCCTTGTAAAAGTAGCTCATACCCTGCTACTTGTCCATTTTTCCTGCCTAATATACTCCACCCACTGACACGTGCCATTGTAAAAATCCTGTTGTCAAGGAAACAACTGGTAAATTAAATATCATGGACAACTACAAAAAATTCTGCTGGTAATTTCTGTCTCAAGAAGTCTAAAATACAGGAATATGAATTTTAATGCATCTTAAATGCGAGGCAATTTGTTTTTACTTTTGTATTTTGCTTTTATAACACTCTCTGTAACCAAAATGCTTGATTAAATGTCTAACATATTTTATTTTTTTCTTTTATTCACTTTTCTTTCTCTTACATACAGCATAATCTAATTTCTTAACCCATTTTCTTTATTTTTACCGTATCTATTTCATACACAGACTCTTAACATTATCGGTACTATCCACAGCAGATAAAACCCACTAACTCGGTGATCCACAGACTTTTCCTCTTGCTCCACCATGAGGTGGACATTTGAATTGCATAAAAATAATTTGATGAGTTTTGGCTGCATTTTCTTTTTCTCCAAAATCCCTGCAGGATCAATTCTAATGATTATGGAGATCCTCAACCAATGGGTCAACATGTTCACTTACTCTGTGAAATAACATCTGCTGAACGGATCAGGAAAAATAATGGATCAGATATTCATGAATGTTTGACAAGGTTATGATTCTGGAGATCTAATGATTTTCCTTTAACGCCTGCAGCAGGTGGACATTTGTGATTTATTTTTCTGGAATTGCATTATCAAGAGTTAGATTTATGCTACAGCAAAGTCAAAGTCTTCCACTCAAGTACTGATGGATCAGTCTTCATTTAAGGATGTTTGGACCTCCTGTGGAAAAACATCTGCTAGACCGGTGTAATATGATGAATGGGTCAAGTTTGAATAAGTAAGGACTCTACGCCTTGATTTCTAATCAGAAAACCAGTTCCAACAGCAACTTTGTGGTTTAAGTAAGTACCGCTGATCCACAGATTGGACACAGCATGAGATCAGACTCCTGCATTTGGACCAGAACCTGAATCAAGATCTATCAAAACTGCTTGTGATGGAAATGTTGCATAATTTTTTATTCTGCACTCAAGAAATTCTGATTTTAGATATAATAATAATAATAATAATTATGATAATTCTGAGGTTAAATATAATAATAATAATTATTATTATTATAATAATGATAATTCTGAGGTTAAATATGATGCCCAACAGTGAGAGGTTCCTCAAACCTGTGTGAATTACACAGTTTATGGATTTACGAAATACATTTTATTGTGTCATAATTTTAACAGGATGATGAAGAACGTCTTTGATTTTCTACAAATCTTAAAAACAATGAAAAGTTTACGGCCCTGCAAATATTCGTAGAACTTGGTATGATGGACTTTTCCATTTGGCCACTAAAATACCAGTCTTCATTATTTAACAAGCTCCACAAATATTAAACATGACATATCAGAACACATTACTAATTAGCACACACAAATTAATTCAAGAAGATGTTCTGTTTCGGTGGTGGGAAAGAAATGTTACAATCCAATTAGCTTTTAAAAACAACGGCGAGAGAAGAAACTGGGACTGTGTGTGTTACAGCATCAGGGATCAGAGCTGCTGACCCCATGTCACCAGTCCTTGTGAGGAGGAGCTGTCCTTGGTGCTGAAGTCATAGTCGATAGCACAAATGAATGAAACCACAGTTTTCAGCACCCCCTTCCCAAAATAAAATTTTAAGAGGAAATTTAAGAGGAAAAGGATGTATAATAACGCCAAGAATAATTACAAACTAAAAACAGTAACATGGTTTCCTACTTTTAAAGAATTTCAAATGGTAAAGCACTGGCTTCAGTAGAAGGAGACCTCTTGTACAGTAGTGTCATCATAGTTGCTGTCCTTGACTAATTTTGTTTGAACACAAACAAAACTATTTTTTGACTATTTGCGAGCTTCTATTCATTAATTAATTCATTTTTTTAAAATACTTTATTGTGCCTGAAGATATTCTGTGTACAAAATATATTGATTGGCCATTTTTTCCCTTTCCAGACTACAAAATACTACGTCTCATACAAAGACAGAGTGTACATAAGGAGGGTAAAATAGTATTAATAACAATAACAATACAAACCACACACATATACATACATACACATAGGCCAATACGTGTGTAAATATATGAATATATATATATGTATATATGCTTCAATTATCTTCACAATACAATTGTGTCCATTATATTCAGATTTACATTTTGCCTAACTACTTCATTTCAGACAGCTTTTCGTTTTTATTTATTTTGTGGGTTATCGTTTCCCTATTCACAATTTCATCTACAGTCTCCGCAATAAACAACTGAACACATTTATTCATTATAGAAGGACACAGTGACCCGATAGAAGACACATGCTGATATAGACCACCTGTGTCTTCCTCTGGCATCAGTTAACAGTTTTTAATCCCATTGACGCAGGAGACAAGGCTACTTGGAGGGATTAGATGATGAGATGAGGGAGTTTATAAATGGACACAAGGGGCTCAAGAGAGTATTAAGAAACAAAACAACAGGTCAAAACCTCTGAAGTGCTGGTCAGGACAGAGTGAACCAGACACCTCCTGCTGAGGCTGCAGTAGATCCGAAACTCGTGTGAGAACGACATTTGAAGTCGGGTCTCAGCTTCGTAACATCCGAGCGACATCACCATGGATTCTGTGGCCCAGACGACGACCTCCACTGCAGCCTTCAAAAGAGACAACTTCCCCAGGAGAGCCCTTAGGTCAACCCTCAGAGGGGCGTCGTCTTATTTTGTGGGGAGCTCCATAGTGATCCTGTCCTCTTTCGCGGTCTCCACTTTAGCTATGAACTGTGGGAAGAAGATGCAGAAATCTAGACACCTAAAACACAAATCTAAACCCCACTAGCGGTTAAGGCCAGATGAACGTGCCTTTTTTTTTCTCTCCAAATTTCACCTTTGTTAAGACAGGTGAGTCAGTGACTTATGTACTTTTTCCTCATGGACATGTGGTTCTTAGCCAGGCACAGTTTGTGTTCCTGCTTTCTGTGTGACGCCATATCTCAACTTTTCATGTGAGCTAGAGGACAAAAAGCGTTGAGAGTCAGAGGAGGATGAAGTTCTCAGAAGATGTGACACAGATCAACAACTGGACAGAACACAGCTGTGATTCCTGACTCTTTTGGAAATGCTCGTTTTTGACCTATGGGATGCCAAACATGCTTTATTGAGTCAGTAAGGATAAAACTGACATCTGTAAGAGGACAACAAAATGCTTTCTAAGATTAAAGACAAGGCTGCTATTTTTACGTGGCGTCTGTAAACATAGTCAAGTCATAACGAAATCCTGAAGAGGTTTTATTTCAAAATCCCTGCTGGTCATGGTCCAGGACACTCATTTAAAAATGAATTATCCTTCTCTGTTTTTTAAAAGGTAATGAAGTTTTAACTATTTTTTTTATCCGGTCCTGTGTTGAACCACAGTGTTGCTGGTGAACGTGTTGGAACTGTCAGACACGAGGAAGCTTGCTTTGAAAGTTTAATATTACACTCTAGAATTTTAATTATTAAATTATCCTTAGACGAAACAGTTCCCATGATTTTAATAATGTTTGTGTAGATATATAAATGTATATTGAAGCCTTGTTGTTGTATGATTGTTTTCACACCATGTCAATCGTTCGACGTTCTTTTCCCGTAATCATGCAAAATTGTCATACCTGCTTGTATTCTTCGTTCTGGTGTATTTATAAAGCCTAAACAAATTTTGATGTACATCATTACATGATTTGAGTGTATAAGGAACACGTTGTGCTGTTTCATATACAGAGGAAGCTAAAGGGAAGCTAAAGTTTGCAACATTTTCCCAAAATCCTTTTTTACACCTCTTAAACAAGCATGGTGTAGAAATTGAAAACAAAGGCAGCAAAACATCAGTTTTAAAAATGACATTTATGTAGAAAATCAGGTGGAAAAACAGAGACAAAGACAGTTTGCCACATTAGAGGCCGAGACATTGCCGGTCCATTAGTTCACTCACGCAGAAATTAAAACCAATGCGAGATCAGCATCACGCCTTGCCTTGTTATATTCTGGAGTGTGTCACAATGCTGCAGCCTGAGCAGCGCAGCTGGTCATGAGTTCTGGTGTCCTGTGTGCGTCTTCCTGCATGTCCTCACAGCGTGTCGACGCTCTTCAGCCTCCGCTCCGAGAAGAATCGGTGCGTCTGGTGGATCGTCTTTTTGTCGTTACCTCCAGCTGAAGCACTAAAGTAGGACAACATGGATTTGTTGTTCTGCCGCTGCGCCGCCTTCTCGCCATCTTCCTCGTCATCCTCCCTGACAACAGATTTAACAAGAAGCTGATTTTAAACATCAGCAACGTCGTCTCATCCTAAAGTCAAATCATTTGCAAAGGCATTGGGCTCAACCTCGAAATCCATTATTTAAATCTTTTCACACACCAACACACGCGAGTAGTCTTATCCACACAGTGGGGATAATTTTAGTCAGCCATGTTCTCAATTTAGTCTTAAAGGCTTTTGGCCACGGATATCTTTACCTGAAGGCTGTCCCCGGTCGCCCCGGGGATTAAACATGACACTGTTCTTTAGCAGAACGATGAACGGTTAATCTTATTAGCGCTAGCCTTGTTTTACACAACACATTCTCAGCAGTGTTTAATTGATTTCCGTGGGATGACCCCACAAAATCTGTACAGACCCTTCTCCCGAGGCTAATGTTGGATTTAGGCCACGCTGAAATGTGCCAGGAAAAGGTTTTGGACTCCACTCATCCCAGATTCTCCTTGTCTGGGATCCTGGTCTGTACCTGTTTGGGCTCACATTATCTGGTTGAGGAGGAGTGCTTCACAAATCCTGTGTCACGCTTCTTGAACTAATCACAAACTTAAAAAAATAGTTTAATATTACAAATTCAAATACGGATGATAACATCAGTGCTGCAATGGAAAATAAGAGGGGCGGCTGACATGGTTGTCAAACAGAAGTAATCAGTCTAACACTTGGGGCTATGGGACAACCCACATTGACCACATCGCAAAAACCATTTTCTCATCCAAAAATGTTTATTTCTCCCTCCTCAGAGCATCACTGACGCTGGTTTTGGCACCATGTCAGTCCCCATTGGGTTTATCTGATGTCCCACAAGCTGGTGCATCGTTCCTTCTAGCTTGATTATTTAAAGTTCCTGTAGTGTACAATGCACCCTCATGGGATTAGAGAAGAGGAAATCTGTGAAGCTTTCTATTTAGGTGTGTGATGCTACCGTACTCTAAAATAGATCACCAGATCTTAAAGCCCCCATTGACAGAGATTTACCCTTGACCTAAGAAGGATCTGGGTTTTGTCCATGTATTGATTCAATTTGTAACTTCCTGTTTTTCACTTTTTCGTTGCTGTGTTCCTCCATATTTGACATCACTGCGGATAATTGAACAGTGACGTGAGATGGATGTTTGTACGCTTGGTAGGAAAATGAAAACCCCGCATGAATTATAATCTGACAATAAGGTGTTAATCAGCGGTAATATTGCCAAAGATGAATAAACTCTTTACCAGTGAACAGTCACACCCTTGTTATCCATCAGGGTCTGGGCGGTGCTCCAACTAAATCGGACAAACTGAGGGTAACCAAACACAGGGTCCAGGTACTTCTGGAGCCACGCTTTAGTCTTGGGGTCTGAAAGTAAAGGTAAAGACAAATTGTGTCAGCATCAGTTAATCGACAAGTATTTATAAGCGTCTTAATCTTATTTGGGTAATATTAGCTGTGTAACTGGTTTTACAAAGAGAATGACGGTGAAGAGGAGTTCATTCAATACAACCAGCGGAGTATTTTAATGGCAGATTTATTCATTTACCATTAGGGTATCCAGAGCCGTAGTCTGCATCCACCTCTCCCAGGTCCTCAGCAAACTTCCAGTTCTTGACTACACGATCTCTGGCCACCTGAACAACCATAAACAGCATCACAAAAAGGTCAGGCATACCTGAGAATATTGTTCAAAATCAGCTGATCCAATAATTAAGCTTTGTGAACTCTGGCAAGAACATTTGGCACATAAAAAACAAGCAGGAAGTCTCACATGTGATCAAAACTGGTTAAAGCTGTCTGACTATTTATTTGTCACACTCTCGATCACTTAGAAATAATTATGGAAAAGAGTTATTATTGGTATTACACTGATATTTTTTACAACATAGAAAGATAGTTTAAGGAAAACTACTTATTGTGTAATAGCATAATGTGTGACCTTTAGGCACTCAAAAAGCGTTTTGGTAAGAGGGCAAAGTAGGAAGTGACAGAGAGAAGAGCCTTTGCAGCTTCACGGCCTTCTGGGGGCGATGATTATAACCATTCACTAACAAGTGAATGGTTATAATCATGAATGTGACTAGTATGAGAAAGAGGATGGAATTTACATGGCTGATGGGAACCCACCTTTGCACAAATACTGGCTGCACTGACGACGGGGAAGAGCGAGTCAGCCTTTGGCCTCACAGTCACGTTGATACCTGGAAACAGTTTTGAGAGCTTTTCCTCATACTTTTCTGCTGGGCCCACTGTGTCCACAAACACCTGCAGAAAACAGTAGAGGTTGAGCGAGACTTTTCATCAATATCATGGTTCATTCCACAGCTTTAAATATGTTTAATACTTCCTTTTATGTTATCTGACTTGGTATTTACTGTAAACCTTTCGCACTATTAAAGTGGAGATGTTTTAATCGTTTGGTTCACGGTCATATTCACTGAAGCCAAAATGTGTCCAAATTATGGACACGACGTTCATTTAGGTTACAAACTCTTCTGATAGAGATCTGATGTTTGGCTGATCGTTTGCATTAATGTCTCTCATGCCGTTCTGAAAATGAACGGCATCATTTTGAGTGAACATGCTAACGTTAGTTGTTTCATGTGAAATTTCAGTGCAAATTATGTCAATAATATGGAATTTATTTCCATAGCATAGCATGTATTTCTGGAGCCGACCAGTGAGGGTAGGCATGATAAGTCAAAAGTAAAATCCCCTTGAGGCAAGATTAGCAAAATAAGAACCTGACAATGGGGAATAATCACCATGATTCCCCCTACTCTGTGTTATTTCATAATTACTGTGTTCGGTGAAGCATTTACGTACCTCTGTGAGCTGTACTCCACTGTCCAAGGCGTACTGTATCAGGCCAATTGCGGTGTCATGTGACAGGGAATTCAAGTTGTATTTTATTCTGATAAAAGCAGATGTTTTATTAGGGGAGGAATTTAAAACACAGTACATAAAAAGAAAATAAAAATCTGCGTTTGTGTGCTGTTTTCTTGTGACAATTACCTCTGTAACATACTAGTAGAAATCGTGTTTGGTGAGAGAATTTGCAGAGCCCAGCCTATATAATCTCTGGTTCCATCGAGTTTTTCGAAAAGATTCTCTCTTTCTGCCTCCGTTAGCGTTTTAGAATCTGATGAGGAAGAGACAATATGCACTTATTAGTTAGAGGAAGATAACATACATATAAATATAATCCCTGTGAACATTTTGAATTGCAGTGGTACATGTATAATTTCATAAATGCAACAAAGTTACAAAAATAGAATGAATTTGATATGAATTTGCTAAGTGGAATTTGTGAACTTTTAGGAACTCTGCTTGTCTTACATTATAAAACATAGTAAAAAAGATGGATAAAAAGATGGAATCTGAGCAGACCTTTTCTCAGCGCTGTTAGCGCTATTTGAATATTGCTAACATATAGTAGACAAGACAATGTGACAGAACTACTTTCTAAAGAATATTTCTGAAGCTCATTACACTTAAACACACTTAAATTGGATCTTAGTTTGTGAAATGTAGTAACTTTCAATTTAGGATTCAATTAACTCATATAATTATTGCTTACTATGCTATTTTGTTTGTCAGATACACAATCGAGGGGAAAGCAGAACGGGCCAACTTAATACTATTATAATATTTTATTGGCTGCTTTAAGAACATAGAGAGTTAAGGGATGTCAAATATTCACTCTATGAAGTGGTGATCAAAAATAACCCACTACAATCTAAAGAGATGTTAGTCCAACAGGTCTACCTGCCACTTTCAAATCCTTCAGCTCCTGTTTTTTAGAGACCGGACAGAAACATATTCCATACACCATCGGTCCTGGATGAAAGAACATGGAAACTTTAAATTCTAAAACATGTGAACAAAACAGACAGAGGTCAACAACAGTTGGAAGTAACTCAATAATTGTCCTCAGGATCAATAAATGATGAATCCAACAGAGGATATAAGTATATATATATAGAAGTATGGTAGTGATGAGGAGTGTGTGGGGTCTACATCACAGAAATGTTCTTTTTATTTCCACAGAATAACTAATAGCATACCCAGCACAGGCCCCCTGCCCGCCTCATCGATGCCCAGGCAGCAGTCCTCGGTCCGGCATGATTCAGGGACCGGGGAGGACAGCCGGCAGCTCACCGAGTTGTCTGCTTCAAACGGTCCGAGGTCCATGGCGGCTGGCTGGACAGGAGTTCAATATTTAACGGATCACGTCCATGTGAGTTATTCTCACGTTTAAAAGATGTATTTACTGCAGCTCCTGACAACTGGCCATGTTAGCTACTCAGACGTCAGATAGTTGTTGACGCTCGCGCTGCACATGATGGACATAATGCTGTAAACGTTAGCTAACTCTGCTTTAGCCTCCTTACTAAATCTGTTTGAAGGGCTGACAAAGTCAATTAGACATATAAGGACCTTACTGTCTAATAAAGCATCTAAATAAATCCTTACCTAGATAAGCAGAAGTCGTCACAACTCTTGGATGTATATCAGTCAACAGCAGATTTGGCGCCCCTATGGTGACGTCACAGTCTTCTTCTTCGCCGTCGTCGGCTTCTGTTTCTTCTTCTGTTGTTTTTTTACGGCTGGCAGAAAACTTTTGGTGCTCATTGTCGCCACCGTCTGAATTGAAGTGTGTATTGAACTGTTTCTTACATACGAAATTCTTCTAATACTCCTGTTTTTATTTATTTAAATAAAGCCCAATATCTAACGCGTCTTACATTCAACTATAAAATTCCTCTTACATCTAGCTTAAAACGATCCAGTTTGTCTTTTACTGTCTGTCTTTTCCTGTTGGCATTGAGAATATGGATTGATTACATGTCCTTTCCTGTCTGGGACAGTGTTAACATCTGCCTCTGTGATATTTACCAATCATTTTTAATAAAATGTCGGGACCAGTGTGCCCAAATCTCCTCCTTGATGTGTGATGTGAGGTCTTCCACTTTTTTTTAAATCTACTATTTTTTAGATTGTTATTGTTGATGGTGATTCTATGTACTTACTACTTACTACTACTGTTATTACTTCTTATTTGATTTTTAAAGGCGGTTGGCAAAGCATAGCGTGAGAGTGTGAAGCACAGATTAAATCCTATTTACCAACCCGGTTTATATTAATTAATTCATAGAAAGATCAAACAGTTTTCCCAACCAACCGAATAATTGGAGTAGTTATTCTGAACTTCATTGCATTCTGTAACGGTACATACTGTGTCCGCAACATTTCAATGTTTATATAAACCCATTTTAACCAGTCCGATTCGAAAAAAATCTCAACGCTATGTGAAACATGAACAAAACACTATGTGATCATTTCCAAATATTTTCTAACATCCAATTCAATGAAAAAAGGTTCACACATATCTAGAGTACATAAAGCTAATTTTTGAGAACAGACGCAGATCAGACATGACAAACATTATTAGTACAGAGAAGTGAAACTGGGGTTTCAGGGTGTTGCTCAAGAACCCACGGCATGTTGCGTCAAGGGCTGTAGGGGGCAACAGTCCAACATTTTTAGAGAAAAGTTTCTCAACGTATGACTGAGTTAACAGTTTGGTGAGATCAGCATCTTTCTTAATCTTTGTCTTTCGACCATCTTCTGTTCACAATATTGCTGAAAGATTCAGAGAATCTATAAAGGTATGTGGGAGTACTGGAACCCATGACATGGATAACTTAATTGCTGAAAGGTAATTACCTACATACGAGTGTTGGAACAACATGTGATGCTAGTCAGACAATGTTTATTTCAGGGACGTCCCTGTTTATTCCATCAAGACAAAGCAAAGCCTCCTCCTGCACTCCCGATCTTTGCCCCATTGAAAATGTCCTCATCGTTATGATGTGCATAATACGACAACAGAGACGTCAGACTATTGAGGAACTGAAGTCACACATCAGGCAAGAATGGGAGAGTTCAATTTTTATTTACATCTCTTGATGCACATAATTTCTTATTTTGCGGTCATGTCCAGGAAATAAAAACAACATATGACTTTAGTGTATAACAGCGCTAAATACAGGCTGTTGTCAGGCTATGTAACCAGCCCATATTCATAGAGACAGTAACATTTATCCTGTGAAATAAAGGGGTTAAAACAAAAGTTCAAGGTTCAACACCTTTGAGGGATAAACACAAACTGCATAGAAACACACTGAAACCATCAGGGATGCAGCGCTGTTACACAGGATGACATGAGGCTGCATCACTAATAGATGTCACATATCTCACATAACTGTCATTACTAACTAATAGACTCTTAACAACCAGTCACAGTTACTCATAAGACCATGAAGGAAGCAAAACGCCATGAAATGTAATAGGATTCAGCACCTTTTTCACACAGACTCAGGCCAAGCTGCTGGCATAAACATACGTGATAAATCTGAACATCATTCACATCACAACTGAAGCCGAATAATCAAACTAACAAATCCAACCTCCAAAAACAAGCAATAATCAACAGATATTTGAAATACTTAAAAATTTGAATCACCAAAGCTGTTCCTTATCCAAAGACAAAGTCTATCCTCTTTTCTGTCTTTAAAAATCAGTTCCATCACGCGGTTGTAGAGGACACCGGTGTGTTTCAGTTCCTTCTCCATTGGCATGGAGGTCCTATTCTTCCAATAAGTTTTAATTTGTTGAAAATGGCCGCTCAGCTGGAGCAGAAGCCATGAATGTAGCACATAACTCAATGAAGCCCAATTAGAGTTACACGAGAATAATTATTAAATTAAATGATTTGTTCAGGTTTCATCACAAACAATCATGATTAAATTATGTTTATCATTTTGAAAATAGAGAGTTTATATTGCAATGAATTGCTTTTGGGTAAAAAAATAAAGGATTTGTCAATCATCACATTCTGTTTCTATTGACATTTTAAATAATGTCCCCAACTCTTTTGGAATTGCATTTTCTTTATTGGATGTATTGCTGTGAGGTATATTTAGAAAAGTAGATTCTTGGTCCGGTCGGAATCTGCTTCAAACTCAGTATGTTTGATCGTTTTTTCTTTATGTCAGCAGTCATCTTAGCCAAGATATGAAAGAGTTGCTAGGGAAACGTGAAGCTATGGGCGTGTCTCTGGGAAAGGGGGCGGGGTCAAGAAGTGTATGTTGAATAAAGACACAAACCAGTGGCTCCAAATAAGCAAGTGGTGTTTGATCCTACTGCTGTATCAACCAAAAGACACTATAGCCATATCATTAAGACCACACAGAATAATTTTAACTTAATTTTAATTTTAACTTCTGATAAAAGAGAATAATATGTCACCTTTAAGTAAATGTACAAATATCTCAAATATTTACAAGATAGGCTTTAATAGTACTAAAGCCCATACCGCCTACATCACACCATTGGACTCACCGCCACCACCCTAAACTGGTTTCAATCCCACTTCACCGACAGAACATAATACATTTCCCTTGGAATTTTGAGGTCCCAGAAACACACCGCCACTTTTGGGGTCCCCCAGGGATCAGTCCTTGGCCCCATTCTCTTCATTCTGTACATGCTCCCCCTTGGTCGTGTCATGAGTCGATATGGACTCTCATTGCATGACACGCAACTCTACATAAAAACTGACACATGTTCCTCCCCAGCTTCTCCATCCTCATCGTCATCATCATCTCCACTCTCAACTCTACGTGTTTATCTGGAAGACATAAAGGTGTAGATGAAAAACAAATTTCTCCAGTTGAACAGCTCCAAAACAGAAATCAGACCCAGTCTTCCTCCACAACCAGTATTACCTTCTCTGGTCAGGACATTCCCCTCTCTTCATCAGTCACCAACCTCGCCGTAAGATTCGACCCTCAACTCACTTTTGAATCCCACATCAAACACATCTGCAAGATCTCCTTTCACCATCTCAGAAATATTTCGAAACTCCGTTCTTCACTCACCTTGAGTGATGCTGAAAAGCTGGTTCACGCGTTCGTCTCCTCCCGACTGGATTACTGTAACTCACTTCTCATCGGGATCCCTGATAAAAGTCTTCTAAGACTGCAGTATGTTCAAAACAGTGCTGCAAGAATCCTGATGAGAGTTCGTAAACACGAACACATCACCCCTGTTCTTCATTCCCTTTATTGGCTTCCCATCTCCACCAGGATTGATTATAAGATCTCTCTCCTCACTCGCCAGTGTATCCATGGTAACGCAACCCCCTACCTAAAAGAACTACTCATCCCACTGACCTCAGCTCCATCTCAAGCTCAGCACCATGGGTGATCGGGACTTCTGTTCTGCTACCCCACGTCTGTGGAATGCCCTCTCTGACCATCTGAGGGCTCCACAGACGATTGAGATTTTTAAAAAACGACTTAAAACTTTCCTTTTTAGCAGAACCTATAACTTTAATTAATCTTTTATCTGCTTTTACCTTGTAGCACTTTGGGATTTGATCCAAATGTATAGTGCGTTATAAATTAAATGTATTATTATTACTATTATTATTATTATTATCGTTATTATGAAAGCAAACTATTACAAACATTGTGCTTTTTAAATAATTGGTCAATTGAGAGATATTTATAATTATTTAATTCTTTGAATTTAGATTATTTTTTATCAGTATATACAATAAAATAAAATAAACTTTTTATTTTATTTTACACAGATTCAGGAGATTTATATATCTTTGTTACGAGCCCTGAGCACAAGTCAGAATTAAATGTAAAACATATTTTCTGAAGTCAAACATTGCTCGACTTGAAGTTTAAAGTTGAACCAAAGTCAGACGAAGGGGATAAAGTCAAACGAAGTTACTGGCTGAGTAGCTGTACTTGTCAAACTGCACAACTGGATTCATTCCTCACAAACACTAATAATTTCCTGACAAACTCATTTCACTTTCACTAACTTTTTTGGTATTTGAATTATTTATTTGGATAATATCCTATTAAAAATGCCTTAAATTTCAAAGGGTCCAACATACCACAATGAAATGGTTTACACATTACAAAACTAATATAAAATGCACTTTGGTGTATTTACCTGCTGGAGAACATCCAGGCACAATAAACGGACCCCAATGACGTGCACTTAAGATAATTTTCTGCTTTAAGTTGTGTGCTCCTTGTAGTAATCAAATTACTAAAAGTCAAGTAACATGGAATGAATAAGGGCCACTGTGCCACAGAAACTCTCTTTCCCTTGATTAAAACCTTTTAGATCCACCCTCGTAAATGTTTAAGTGTTTTTGTGTTTCTATGTGTTTGTATTAAACGTTTCTCTGAATTTGAATTTCTCTGTGAATAACTAACCTTCGCATTTCTCTTTTCTCATTATCAGTTTGCGTTCCAATTCTTATTACCTCAGTCAAGGAGGTTATACTTCCACTCCTGTACGATTCTCTGTTTGTCTGTTTGTCTGTTTGTTTGTGAGCAGGATAACTGAAAAACTACGGGATGGATTTGCATAATAAATTAGCCAGATGTATGTTTTGGAATATCCGGGAGGTGATTGAATGTTGGTGACGTTACGTGTTTTGCAGCATTTAAAATAAAATAACATAAAAGTAAGTACATAGTATGTTGTTTGGAGTAGAGACGTCACGATGTGGCTGTTGCTGCCTTTGATTCCTTTGATGTTTCTTTTGGAGATGGAGTTGGGGGCCCAGTGGGCTAAACAGAGGCGCTGAAGTGGACAACGTAGGTGAAAACCGTCTACAGAGTATTAGAGCGATAGTCAGAGAGCTTGTTTGAGTTGTAGGTAGATTTAGAGACTGGCAGTAACTCAAATTGGATGAATATTTTCCTAAACCGAGGTTACTGCTGTGCCTTGGTGGAGGTTTGCGTTCTCCGAGTGCTTTTTTTTTCTAGTTTTAGATGTTGTCACCCTTTTCGTTTTTTGGAAAAGAGCCCCACCTCTATAATCATCTGTGTTTGCGTTTCCCCTTAAGACAAAGTCAGCGTAACGAAATCAACATTTTAATGTTGGGTGAACCCAAACCGGTTTTCGGAGTGGATGAATGGTAAATGCAAGGAGTGAGCCTCAGGTGGAGAGGAGAGGACAGAGTGAAGGGAAAGCCACTTACAAACGTTCAAGTGTACACTGGTTACTGAGCTGAAATTGGCCTTGCCTCTGGCTCTTTACACCCACCCCGTCTCTCGTTCTGTCCCTCTAGCCTGCTGAATGGCTCTCTTTGTTTTTCCCTGTAACACACGGTCACCAGCCGATTAAATGTGAGGAATTAGTAGTCAATTTTAGTCTACCACAAACACACTAAACAGCTTAGTATGGTGGGGCGCTGATTGTTTCGTTTTTACATTTCACACGTCAGCAGCATGTTTTTAAAGGTCGTTTTTTTCTTTATTCTTTCAAACCTTCGCTCGGTAAAAGATCCAGGCGTGATTTCTCAACCACTGTTGAAAAATAATGCTCTCACACAGGATTTTTTTTTTTTTTTTTTTATAAATAAATTGATTTAATACATGACAACAATAATATTTCAACATTTCTTTTCTTGTATAGAAGCAAAAATACTCAAGTGAATGTATAGTAAGCACTTAAAAAACAAACAAACAAACAAAAAAAAACTATCCAGAATTATATAAAATGGAAGAAACAGAGATTTGACACACGGTGTTACTTACATAAAAATAACCACATGGTAAGAGGGTCAGTATAAAATGATAAAGGTATGCGACACGCAGTGAAGGTGAAGCCTGTGGTGGTTACCATCATTCACATTTCTGAAGCGGAGGAGGGCTGCTTGAGTTTAATATAGAAAAGAAAAACTGCTAAGACGCGAAACATACTTTTGGCCTACATGCAGTGCAGAATGGTCATACATATGATTCTAATCCTTAAGCAGGAGCCAAAGCTGGCCAATTATCTGAAGAGGTTTAATGGAGATTTTGCACTTATAGATTTTAACATTGCTTCTGGTTAAATCCGAGGTGAATCAGCAAAAATAATAGGCACTTAAAAAGGAAAGAAAAGGCTTAAGTGAAGGTTTAATGTTTTGACCATCTGATTACATTCAGTATAATTATTTTTTTGAAGTATCCAGAGTCGCGTTTCTCCTTTGCTATTGGCACAAAACGAGTCATTTTGAGGTAAGACTGTCCCAGACTAGTGATGAGCTGAAATATATCGTTAATAGCTCTCTGTCCCTCTCTTTTTCCTATTTTCCCCTTAAAAGCTTAATTCCTAAGTTCAGTGAAGTCAGTGTCATAAAGAATCAGAAAATACAGAGTGTGCTATCTACAGAGAGAAAAAAAAAAGGGTTGCCCGACAAAAACAACCCCAGCAAAAACATCTAATTGCAACAAAACATGCTTTCCCCAATGCAGTGGTGCAGATGTATTAGTGTAATAATATATATCAGTCCAAACAAAGTTACACCCTAGGATATCAACAATGACAATAAACTTACTACTCATACAAAATAATACAATAGCATCGAAACCATCTGCTATAGTTTGGTTAATAAAAGGTGATTATGTCAGTCTGACCTCCTCATTTCTGCCTCAGTCGGATATACTCATCAACAAAACGCCTGCCTCACTCATCCACTTCTCGTACACACACACATTCTGTACATCCCAACTCACAGATTTACGATGGCACTCGTTTGTTAAGGTTTTATATGTATTGTTATTTTTTGGACTCTCTGTCTCTGTCAATCGGGATTCACACTTGAAATTGTGTGAGATTGTGGCTGTAGTTGAAACGGTGTAAGGCCCCGTGGATACGTCTTGCATTATTTTGGCTAAAGAGTAAAAACCTTTAATACAACATCAATATGGCACAGTCACACACACACACAGTCACACACACACACACACACCCACTAGCACAGACCGACATATTTGTACACAAACAGACACAATGATCCACTCACACATTTCCCATATTTCCCTCTGGTCAGCTGGTCTCCCTCAGGGTCTTGTGAGTGTGGTGTAAACAGGCTGCTCCCAGTGTGTGGGGCTGTGAGAGGGGGCCACGCTGGAGGGGTCTCCTATGGTAGTGTACAGAGGCCTCTGTGTAGGGCCCATATAGGAGAAGGCTGAGTACAGCCCTGGGGCCTGGCTGGAGTGGGCATAGTACGCCCCGGGGGACTGGTGCTCTCCGTACTCAAACTGAGCCCTGGAGGCCAGCGAGGGGAAAGCGGAGCCGTAATGAGGGAGGCTGAGCGGCGTGTAGGTGACGTGGGCGCCGGAGGAGGGAGAGGACGAAGCCTCGGCGTAGTGGCTCCCAGACACGGACTCGCTCTTGATCTGGGCCTTGGAGGGGTCAGAGGACGACGGTGAGGCTTGAGGCTGCTGCTGCTTGGAGAGCCAGGCAGAGTGCCCACTGGCAGCAGCCAGGGCGTAGGCGTAAGAGGACGCCGAGGATCCTGCTGCTGACGCTCCCGTCGCGCTGTGCGGGTGGCCATTTGGAGGAAGGTACTGGTCAAACTCATTTACATCAAACGGCTCAATGTTGGACATCACCTCATGGCTGATCTCTCCAATGTCCATGGTGCCAAAGTCGATGTGAGGTTTAGCACCCGATGACGATGGACCACCGGATACCCCTTCAGCTCCTACCCCAAGGGCTCCCCTGGACCCCCCTGATCCTCCAGCCACTCCTGCTGCCCCCTCCCTCTTGGCGTCCGACAGTTTCCCAGACTGGAGCTCTGTTTTTGGGGTGGTGGGGGGAGTGGGCGGGCTGTGACCCTGACCTGGAGGAAAGAGGAGAAGGGACAGAATGGTCAGGTGAACTTTGACATCAGGTCTCTTGACTTTGCTTTGATTTAGGAAGTTCAATTATGCGTTTATTATGTTTCATTACCAAGTGTGTCTCGAAATGTTTACATTATGTATTAAAACGCGTGAGCCACTTACCAGCAGGATGATGGTGGTGATGGTGATGATGGTGGAGGTCACCTAAGGGAGATCCAGCGCCGCCATTGTGTTCCAACTGGAGGGTTTTATAATGTGACTGGGAGTGGTTGGCCTCCCCTTCCCCCTGGCTATCTGACTCACTGGCAGGAGCCAGTTTGCCGTTTTTGCGTCTTCGGGGCTGGTACTTGTACTCCGGGTAGTCCTTCTTGTGCTGCTTCCTCAGCCTCTCCGCCTCCTCGATGAATGGCCTCTTGTCGTTCTCGTTCAGTAACCTGTGTGGAGAAAAGCAAGGAGGGATTCTAGTCTCAGGAGTCGGCCGAGTTCAATTCAAATGAAAATATAAACGTATTTCCTTATGTCTTAAATTGCCAAAGCCTTGCCTGGTTGAAAATATGGAAGTTTAAGCAGGCTTACGCATAATGATTCTAATCGCTAGATGTCGATGAGGTCATCATGTGGCCCGTGTTCATTATCTGCATCCTTACTCATCTTTGACGCACAAACGACACAGAAACCCTCCCACGGAACGTGATAATGATCGAAACCACCTTCTCATACACACCTCCACAGTTTGCCCAGGGTCTTGCTGAGCTCCGCGTTGTGTAGGTGTGGGTACTGGTCGGCCAGTTTCCTCCTCGCCGCCTGCGCCCACACCATGAAGGCGTTCATGGGCCTCTTGACGTGGGGCTTTGTCTTGCTTCCGTTGTTCACGCGCACCGGCATAGGCACGAGTGTCCAGTCATATCCGTCCAGCACCTGACTGACCGCCTCCCTGATGCCGATGGGGAAACGATCGTCCTCTTCCTCCGATTTGGCACCGGATCGTCCTCCGTCGTCGCCGCTGCCGTCAGCGCCGCACAGCGCGGTCAGCTGCGGCGGCGGCCCGGTCAGAGGTGAGCCATGGCCCGGTGGCGCCCCGGGTTGGGTGGGTGACAGCGAGTGACCGTCGTCCGACCCTCCGGGACTGAGTTCCGCTTCGGATAGACTGTGTTCCTCACCGGACATTTTTGATTTACTCTAATCTAATGACAGGACAGCAGTCGAATGGGGTTTGTGTTTCTGAGGGAGTCCAAACTTTTCACGGGAAAACTTTTCACGATCTCAGTTATTGCTGATCCCTGTCAGGCAAAGCCATTCTGCTGCGCAAAAAGTATCCAGATCCTTTTCCACCTCTGGCTGGAAATCCGTTTTAGGAAAAAAAAAGAAGCTGTTACACCTGGATAAAAATACAAATAAAATGAAATTCAATAAATTGAGGAGATTTTTCTTTTCGCTATTCGTGGAAGAACAATAAATAGGCTTAAGTTTAGAGTTTTAGAGTTCTCGCGGCGTCCAAATCAATCTCTAGAGCCATTATAAAGAATAACAACATTAACAATAATAACAATAATAATAATAAGAGAAGAAGACGATTTTTAAGGATAACCTGACAATAAGAATAACAACAATTTTCAATTTCACGAAGATCCGCGTCCCTACAAAATAAGTATATTAGCGATAAATAATTTAATCAAAACAAAATCACGCTACTCCCCTAGTCAATAAGAATAACGGTAATACATTCGCCACCTAAAATTCTAAAATCCATTTTTTTATCTCATAAAATTCAGTCGTAAGAAATTACATAATTTACCAGTTTAGATGTCCAGTGGTTCAACATGGGAGTGCGTGTGGCTGACTGTAGAGCCGATGAATGGTTGCTCTGTGTGGCAACACCGGAGCTTAAAGAGCGCCTTGTGAGAAGGACTGGGAGGGAAAAAAAAGTGATTGAAAGTGGAAAACATTCCCAGAGAGGCAGCATTCCAGCACACAGTCAACCCCGCCTCTCCAGCGCCAGGCCGAGCTCTGATTGGTCCTTTAATTATCCCGCCGCTCTCTGATTGGTCAAGGCGAACACCGTTAATGCCCGTCTGTCCGTCGAGGTGAGATTTTACATCGGAATGGCTTAAATGACTCTACAGTGCACCCATTTAGAGGCCGGAGAAGGCCAGCTTTGTTGGACGTGTCGACATGTTACATCAAACAAATAAACAATCCTGAGGAGAGTTATTGCCTCGTGTGATCACCTTCCTCAAAAAACGAGAGAAATGAAAATAACTCCTGAAATGTGAAGATCAACTTTGATTTAAACCTGACCAAGTCTGATAAATGAACAGAATTTAAACAAAAATCTCGTTACAATCTTGATAATCGAAAGAAAATCTCAAACCAATTTCTGGATCTCGTTTTTAATGCATTAAAAACAAAAAAGAACACGTAATTAAGGGGTTCGCGTTAGTGAGCAATTCTAGTAGTTTATTCACTTATTATTTATTACCTCGGAAACTTCATCATTTTTAAACAACGGAGAATAAAAAAATCCTAACTATTAATGTAAGTGACTTGAAAATCTGTGTGGTGGTTTATGCAGAATGGCCAACATTAGTGAGTAAAGCAATATTGATGGAAAATTTCTTTCTTTAAAAAAAAAAGAAAAATGGAGACGCCTCTTTTATGTGGATCCAATCCAAAATTTAGTGAGTTCTTCTGTGTCATGTCCAACTTTTCCACTCGGTTCCAAAGTAATTCATCAAGAGGTTAATGCGTAATTGACTCAAAAAGAAATAGAGATTTTGTAAGGTCTAAAACATTAAAAGTCTCTGACCCTTTACACAGATCCACTCCGAACTTTATTCTATCCATGACCAACTGTCACGTAATCTACAAGTAAAAAAAACAACTCAAAACTTAAATGTGGAAGTGTAAAAGAAAGTGATTCTGAATCCTATCCAAACTTTAATGTGTTTTTAACTGCTTATGGCCAATCCTCCTGTTTCATTAAATCCCTCAGGTTCTCTAGAGACAGAAAAAAACCACAAACTGAATTTGGTGGAAACATAAATTGGACGGAATTAGAGAAACCGAATTCTGTTCACGTGTTGGAGATTTCTGACAATTATTCAGTCACAGCAGAAAATTGTAAAATAGTTCAACTGTACATTCTTTAATGGGACAACTTAGTTAAACTTTAGACAAACTAATAGTCGTTTTTACCTGGAAAAAAACATCAAGTAATGCCCAAAAATACGATTCCCAACAACACCCTGAATGTAATCTTGTGTTTTTAATGCTGTTTGAAAAAGGGCTTTATGTGTTAAGCTCATTTTCTTTACATATTAATAGTTTTCTAGTAACGTTTTAGGATAAATGTTTCTCAAAAAATTACCATTTTTTTTCCGAACGAAGCAAAAATAAGAGGCGTTTGAACTTCTAAGTTGTTTTAACGTCATATCTGACATGCAGGTCACTGTGCAAATATTTCATACAAATGAGAACTAAGTTGATGGAGGAAGTGAACAATCTTATCGGGCTTTTTCAAACGGTTGGGAGATTTTTTTGCTGAATCGAAGGCTGAGCTGGAGATCTTACGTAGCTCAAGTGAAAACGACCGAGAGCGGAGGCTCGTGCGGACAGATGGACCATTGACTACCAAAGTCTCCGTCCATTTTTCGGATCCAATCGAATTATGATTCATTTTTCGTCTTTTCTGTTCAAGAAAGTTTCCTTCCCCACCCCCCACCACCACTAAAACTCCCCCAGCCTTTATAGCATGGCCTGATGGGAAGGAAACTACAGCAGCATCTGATCTTCAGTGGACACGAATGAACACACTTCTCTCTCTCTCTCTCTCTCTCTCTCTCTGAAACACACACACACACACACACACACACACACACACAATGACGGCAACAATAATCCCTGTGTGTCCGTTGCCTCTCATGTTGAGCCCGACTCTCAGTTTTCTCCCTCTCTCCCTCTCCTCTTTCTTTGCTCCCTTTGTCTTCTTCTCAGGTGAATTGTAGCCATGTGATCAAACGCCCAAGCCTCCATCCATTAACCCTGGTAAATGAAAAAATGGGGAACAAAAAGCAGTTTTGTGCTGCTAAACATGGGAAAAATTGATAACAGAGAGCGATGTGTGCGTCTTTCTCCCCTTATGTCCGAGCATATCAGTAGTGGCGCTCACATGGAAAACCCTCCGCGGCAGGCAGCTCTCGTGGATCTCTGCTTCTCCGACACTTCTCCATCTCTGGGCAGCACCTGGATCCGGGCGTCAGAGGTGCTGATGGTAGGGAGCCCGTGTTTATGGGATGGCGGCGGGGTGGTGGGTGGGGACACCTTCATGTTGTTGCACCCCAGCGAACAGCCAGCACCTCTGGGATCCTGCATGAGGCCCCCCTCCCCCGACATAATCTCTCCCCCCCCCCCCCCCCCCTCCACCTTAAAGCTGGTGAAGTGTGTGTGTGTATTTCCTGATGTGAGGGGCTGGTGCTTGTTGTTGTTGTTGTTGTTGTTGTTGTTGTTGTTTGGCAGGGAAATGTTGTTTTTGTTTTTAAATCTGCGGTTTCACGGAGGGAGTTCAGTTAGTTCTGCTCAATAGGGTGAAGCACCCCAGGGTGTCATGTCAGACGGTGCAAGGTGCTTTTTCTGCTCCATCGGTGTGTCCACGGCTGTAAAATGGAATAATGTACGTTTATGCTGATGCCGTGGATATTCCACGCAGCCTGCAGGATGATGTTTTGGTGTTGCAGAGATAGATCTGTGGAGCTGGAGGCGGTGTCTGTAATACTCTGTCTGTCGTACTGTGTCTGTGACACTCTTAATTCTAGCTCCTCTCTAATGACTTGACTCAACGCTCAATAGTGGAAAAAAAAAACGAGACTTTTTTTTTTGTTTGTTTGTTTTTTGTCCCACGGCGGTTATTAAATGGATGTTTTTAAAAAGTGTTTTTTTTTATTTAGTTTTTACAGTTTTGCGGTTTGGTTTGATTTTAATTAGTTTGGTTGGTGGCGTTTGTTGGAAAAGCCGGTGGGGAAAGACTTTTAAAAAAAAACGTTGCGTTCAAAGTTGTTGGGTTTTTTTTTCTGTTAAAAGAAAAGAAAAAAAATTATGGTCACATTTATAATAAAAGGGTCGGTTGTTAGGCTAAATTCCTTTTTCCCTTTTTTTTAATTTAAAACAATTATTTTATGTCAGAAAGTCAAATTTAAATGACGTTCAAACGAAATTTTTAAACCGTCAAAAATCAACAACAGCTTTTTATTCCATAATGAAGACCGCGTGTTTAAATCTATTATTTATAAACGGCGGATTCGACTTATTAATAATGTTAAACCTGCTACTAATCGAACGAACCGAAGAAAGACAAATGGTCGTGGCCTTTAAAAATAGAATTGTTAATAAAGCCTCGACCACTGGTTGAAAATGTAAATGTTAAATTCAACACTAGAATATTTATTTAATCGAAATAAAAACATAAAACGATAGGCTCACTTTTTAATTGTCATTGTTATTATTTGTCATGTTTTGATGTTTTATGCACAACAGGCCTGTCTCCAACGTCAGGCTTTATTTCTGCTGAACTCAGAGAAAAGGTTTGATTGATCCCTGAGGATGTTAATCTGTTTAATGCTGTGGTTTCATGATAATGTTATCCCTGCAGTCGTTTTTAATCTAAAGTTCTACAGCTGTCACAGAAATATATATTCTTTCCTCTCGGGAAAAAAACTGATTGTCTCGGATTTTAAGGGGCCTTTTTTTTTTTTTTTTTTTTTTTTTTTGGTCATTGAAGTTTTTCAAGTCGTAGTTATAGTTATTTATCATTATGATGATATATATATATTTTTGGTATAGCTTGCCTTTCTGAATCAAACATTTCGTAATTTTAGACCAATTTCTTTTCAGATGTTCAATGAAAACAATTTGAACAACATGGCACACTTAAAACTTAAAACTAGTCTGAGGTAAAACTTTCAAATTGTATTTATTCATTTTTTATTTGATGATAGAGGACAGATTGTGCTTTTAGTGAGTACTAATTGTCATTTTTCATGTGCTTCGGTTAAACCTACAGAGCTCTTAATATTGAGAAGAGCCCCCAACACTAATCTAATGAAGGGGCAATCAACTAATTCATTGTTATTATATAATAAGTCAAATGTAGGCTGCGTGTCTCATTCTGGCAGTGAGATAGTTTTTAATCAATGGGGTCTTTCTGAACAGTGCAGTTACTATTTTCTTTAACAGGCGAAGATGTACCATCTGAAAAAACCCCAGAGCAAAAAAAAAAAAAGTGCTTCTTTTTTAAAAAGTTATACCTTGTTTTACAAAATCTTCAACGACGCATTGATTTCCCACCTGTCCCTCAGATCTAAAGGTAGAAATATATTAATTCCTTTATGTTGATTCAGCTCATATGTGCAGATAAATCAGGGCAATCATGTTCTTCTCGGAACGTAAATCTGCTATGCGATTTCAGACATCCATGTCCTGTGTGTCTCCATCCAGAGCCTCGGGGAAGCTGAGACTTGTTAGAAAATAGAACTCACATGGTCCCATCAGTCCCTCTGCTAACCTGCCATGTGACCGCAGTAATGGGCCTCTCCGTGGCTGAACAGACCACTGGGTCACAAGAGCCTGTTTCCTGAAACTCTTGCAGGAGAGGATGGGAGGATGGGATCTCATGATCAGGAGGGAGGTCAAAGGTCAGGATCAGCTAGAGAAGGGTCACACAGCCATCCCTTCAGGTGCACTGATGGTTGCGTCGTCGTCCGGGGGGTGATTCAGGTGTGATGGGGGCGAGACCGATTAGATGATTTCATTCATTACCGAAGGACATGTTGTTGCAGATTTCTGATGTAAGACGATCAGATGGAGGAGAAAAAGAAAAAGAAGGAGAGGAAAGGGAGGAGGCTCTTTGTTTTTTTGGCCGGCAACGATTCAGGGAAATTCCTGATATCTGGTGATGAATGGAGAGAAAGAGGCAGAGGGAGAAAAACAGAGAGATGCAGATATGGAGTGAGAGGGTTGCAGATGAGGGAAGCATGTACTCTGGTCAAATATTCACATGCTGGGTCACATTCTGCATTAAACTGATGTATAATTAGTGGAAAGCATTCATTCCCATGCCAATGGGCATTTTGGGCCTCAGATGAATGGCGTCACTTGTTCTGATGATGACTAGCTCAACAAAAGGATCAGAAATTACAAGTGTCAGAATTCATGTTGCCTTTTTTTTTTTTTCCCCATGATGCTCCTGCAGGTGGAAAATTACCATTTAAAATGAGTTTATCAGCGGCGCTCATGTTTTTGAGTTGCTTAGCATTTGTCTTGGTTTTTAAAGAATGCCGTATTTATCCATGAATGCTATTTCCTCTCGGGGTTTGTTTGAGAATCAGTTGAGCTCGGAGAACTCCAGCGGGGAATTCCAGCTCCGAAACCCAGACCATCAATAAAAACTGAATATCATGTGATTCAAATATTTTGACTCAGACTTTCTCGCTGTACTGTACATCTCATTAATTATCCCCATTAATGCCTGAAAACAAGACAAGACACAAGGAAATGGAGACAACGTTGTCTTTGACCCCGGCGGTTTTGTGTGTCAGGAACATTCGGCCATAACAGGAGCACAGATGGCATCTGAACTATTTACACGAGGATTGAATTATGGACGAAACCGCTTGGTTGTAACGAGAAGGGCATGATGCAAATGTTGAGCTGCAGTTGCCGAGAACGCAACAGGTGTCTGATGCATTTTCTTTCACCGTGGATTTACAGCCCGAAAATAAAAGGGTGCAATGATCCCGGCCGGCATTGCAGGTGTTTGCAGACGACTGCTCCATCATCGGTTGATGATGCAGTGACACGCCATCCATGGCGATGAATAAAAAGTGATTCTCTATTTGACCTCTGCCTCTCCTTTCTTTGCCCATTTTCACCCAGTAAATTAGTGCAGCTGCACCACGTTTAAATGGGTCCCCCTTTTTTTCCTCTGGGAGTGCATGTAACCCGGCATGAATCCTCCCTTTGTGCTCCATCTGCAGAGTCTCTCCCTCCTCTATGGTTTCTTGCCTTCTCCGTCTCCTTTATTTGGGAGAGAGGGGATTCGGTTGTGATGGTGGCAGCACTGGTGAGGTGGTGGCGGTGGTATAGTGATGGTGGTGGAGGCGACAGTGGGGAGGGGGGTGTGGGTAACTTGTTGGACCACATTCCTGTGCAGCTGTGGAGGCTGGTGCAGGGTGGGGGGAGGGGGGAGGGTGGGAGGGAGCAGAGCAGGATCATCATTGCATTGCGGGGCATCATGAATGGCCTATTGTTCAGGGGGGGGTGTTTTGCTGTGTCCGCATCTCTTCTGCTACAACTTCAGCCTGGAAGAGTAATGGAGGAAGAGCAAATGAAGGACTGAGAGATGAAGAGAGAAATTTGGGTCTTTATTACAACAAGTCGCACAAAGTCGAGAGGAATAGATAAAAGCAAGAGGATGTGAGAGAATCCCGAGACGCAGCGATGAATATTGGCCTGTTTGTGCGTCTGAGTCAGACGCAGGAGGACGTCCAAACATGGTGATGGTCATGGTGATGAAGAAAATAGGGATGATGGTGACACAGACAATGGTGGCATTCATATTGTAACTCTCTGACGTTTTGCCCCTCAGTCATACGTGCCATCATGCTGTTTAGTCATGCATTTGTGGCGCTCGTTAACAACATTTCAAATTCCTCCCGTCTGCAATGTTGCAAAGACAAAATCAGCAGTTGGGGAGATTTCCCTTCTGAGCTCTTGGATGAAATGATTTTTTTTTTTCTCATGAATTAAACGTAGAATTGTGATATTTAGAACACAGGAGCATGAAATCACGCTGCACTTGTGGAATCTGTGGATATTAACGTACGAGTAATCTCAAATGTGTCTTATATGTTGGTGCTTTTGTTGTTTGGACCATGTCTCTATGTCCCCCTCTTTCAAAATAAGATTAAACTTCTACTTCTTAGAGAATCAGACCAGCTAGTGGATTATATTATCTTATATTATCTCTAGGATGTCAAAGAGTTTTTCTATTCTCATAGAGTCATTAATGCTGAATGCATTATCTACAACGGATAAAAGTTGAAATAGAGTTCCAGAGCCATCAAATTAATGCTATGTTAATCAGACATGTTGTTTTTGCAGCAGGTGGTAGAAACGACTGATTTTTAAAAGTCACAGTTTTTGCCTTTTTATCTGATCAAATAAGTGGAATAAATCCTTCAACGTCGGGCATAAATAATCTCAGACGTATTCCTTCACTTAACGGCCAAGTAAGCAATTAAGCAAGCGCTCGTCAGTCAGCAAAAGTCAATCAATCACTCAATCAAACTTTATTTATAGAGCACATTTCAAGACACGTGGAATGTTATTCAGTGTGTTCTAGTCAAATGAAGACGTGGAAATAAAGTAAAATAGAAAGCTGAGATGAATCTGGAGACCAATATATATATATATATGCAAATCTAAGATGATGAAAGTGAGGATGCTAGGAATTATTAGAGAATAACATTAAGATGACAGATCGCACAAAGTAAAATCAATAAAAAAAAGTAAAGAGAGAGGAACAATAGAATTGAAATAAAATACAAGTCAGTGAAAATGAACAAAAATGAAATCAGGATTAAAATAAGGTAATAGAATCCAGCAAATAAAAAAGTAGAAATATATATATATATATATACAATTATGAAGTTATAGGACGCTACACAAAAGTCAGACTAAATAAGTGAATTTTCATTTAACCTTTAAACTTTTTTTTTACATTTTTCGGGTGAAGGTGTCGATAGCTTCACTTTCTCTCCCTGATGGATTCATCTGCCAACCGTTTTTAAATTCAGTTATTCATTGTTAAGTCCATCAGTTGTCAAGAACAAGGAGGAAAGTTCCCTCCAATCCAGTCCGGTCATTTCAGAAGCAGCAGCCAGAGAATGTTGGACATTATGTTTTTCAGCTTCTGCTTGAAAAAAGTGAACGACTGGCCTGTTGTGAAAAAGTTATTTTCCAGTTGCTTGTTTAGTCTTCTTGTGCTCAACAGTCCTTGTAGTTGTTTTTATGGTCATTTTAAAATCATTGGTAGAAAACAACAAAACAATCTGTTTAATGTTAACTCGGCACAAACTGTCTATAAATGTTAATTATTAATATTTGTCTTTTTTGCAGTACATTGGGACTTTAAAAAGCATCTTCAAACTTCTCCTTTTTCTGTTTTTAAGTTTTTTTTTCCCCTTCTCTTTTACATTTTTATCCTCTCCATGAAACACTTGGTAACATCTGTTTTTTTTTAAAATAAAAGTAAAGGACAGACAATATCTGCCTTTAAAGTATGATTACACGTTTGATTTTAAGATTTTTGTAAAACCATGGGAGTTTCTTGGAAGTAACCCATAATTTATCTGATATGTTATCAAAATTCTCCCGGCATAAAATGATCCAAAACCACAAATAAAGAGATGTTGTTGTTTTTTTTTTTAATTGAAAACAAAAGCATCTGTGTGACTGTTTTCATAATAGTATTTTAGTTCCATCATTGAAAATAATTCATATCTGCTTTTTTTTCATTTTTTTATGAGATTTGTTTTCATCAGATAGAGAAGGAGAGACATTGAGAAGAAGAGCAGTGCAGACTTTACAATCATGAGTTCTTCTCAGAACATTTAATTACTTTGCATGAACGAAGGAGAGCGAGGGAGAGAGCCTGAGGGGTCGCAGCAGAAGATGTCTACATGAAAGGGTCTGTTGTTGTCCCAGCGGAGGGCCAGTTAAAAGGCAGCAGGACAGAAAGATGGATGGGATACGTGGGAGCGGAGAGTGAGAAATATGGAGATTTGTGACACACTCCATGTCTGTCATTTAGATATTTCTTTCTTTGTTTGTCGGTCAGTTTGTCGTCGAGAAAAAAAAAAGCCTGGGACTTTCTGCAGGTAGAAGATGTTCAGGCTCACAGACACTCCAGCCCGGGAGCAAAAACAGACAGACAGACAGAGAGACAAACAAGTGGGAGGCATGCAATAATTGGATTTAAAGTCAGTGTAATGCATTGGGCTCGCTGGAGTGAACATGTAGATCACATTAACCCACACAAAATCCAAAAACCTCTGTGAGATACGGTGGAAGAAGGTTTGTGCTCCAACGCTGAATTTGAATGACAAATCCTGATTTTGACGTGTTTTGCCTTGAAAAAGCGCAATAAGCCGAATTCAGAATGATGAAACACCCTCCTTTAAATCACGTAATAATGTCCTTTTTATTATTATGATTATTATTATTATTACGTGTATCATGCAGCACGTCATTGTAAAGTTAGAGCTCAGCATGTGACCCCCCCCCCCCCCCGAGGAGCAGTGGGGCTGCCCCCCTCTGAAACGCCCCAGGGAGCATTTTGGGGTTCAGCGTCTGGCTCAAGGACCTTGGGATCGAACCTTCGACTTTCGGGTCGGGGGATAATGTTAGATTTAAAAAAAAAAGAAAAAAAAAAGGATCCCGTTCCCATGACTCCCATGTCTGTCCATTTAAATGCAAAGTAATTTTCTAAGGGCAAAGACACAATTAATTATCCTGTCTTAATTCATTAATACATATACAAATAATAAAAAATGAAAAAGTCTTGAATATAGTGTTAATATAATAATAACATAATATTCCAAACACTATACAGCCGGAACATTTTCCGTTGACCGCATACTAATATAAACATGTACATTTTTTGTTTTGTTTTGGTTTAAAAGTAGGCAGAAATAATCTCAAATGAGGGGAGACAGATGTACAGACATCCCAGAATATCTCAAACCAGGAATGCTGTCTTTACCAGATCAACAGGACGTGTGTATTTTATTCAATAAACACCGCAGGCCGCGGTTTAGCTCCTCTAACAATCGTGACGGTTGCATCAATATCAGCTAAAAGCAAATATGATCGGATAACAGATACAGAAAAACAGAACGAGCAGAAATGGGTCAGACAGAGATAAGGACCGCCAGACGGACAGACAGAACCACGGTTTTCCCTGTGGTGCTTCCCGGCCTGCTCCAGTCAGGCTGAGCTGTGGCGAGCGGCACACAATGCTCCTCTGTGCCCCCAGCGAGCTGCTTCACAGCTCCACATCACACAACGGCTCATTATGGACCCAACGATGCCCCCGCCACAGCTCCCAGTGCCTAAATACTGTCCCCTGCTGAGCACACACACTGTCGCCGGCTCTGGACGCACCGCCCGAGGCCACAAACGACTGGTGAGGCCCAAGAGGGCATGGAGGTATAAAGGGTGTCACATACATGAAAGCACACGCACACACTCCCAAACCTAAAGTAGATGAGGAGGAACACACCGACTTATTAGGCCCAGATCCCAAGTCAGCCATTATCAGACTTAACAGAGGTCACAGAGGTCACCCAGCTGCTCTCCCTCACGGACGCTGATGACAGGGGGGTGTGACGCTCCAGTTAATTAACCACCATCAGAAACCCACTGGGGAGAGAAGGATGGGATGACAGCAGGGAGGGAAGGTGGATTGCACAGAAGGGGAAATGACTCGTCAGAGTGGACAGGGGACGACGTTCAACCCAAGTAAAGATCTGATTAGATTACAGGAGAGGAGGACGGACGAACAAACGGACTTACCTGTAGAGAATCGTTCAGAGCGGGTTGAATCCCCTGGTTTCGCCTTGTGAGGATTGTAAACATGTATTAGGGAAAAAAACAAAAAGAGCAGCCGCGTTGGCGTGGTCCTAACTGTCAATCGTGCCGATGAGGAACAATCCTTGGATTGGGGACGTATCGCACTTAGATGATTAAACTGAAATAGCCCAGGTGAGACGTCTTGGGGACAATGTAGGAGAGGCCAGATTGAGATGGTTTGGACCCGTGAAGAGGAGGGATAGAAGATCTACTGGTAGAAGGATGCTGGAGAAGGAGCTACCGGGCAGGAGAAAAAAGGGGGAAGACCAAAGAGGAGGTTTCTGGATGTGGTGTGAGAGGACATGCAGTTGGTTGGTGTGACTGATTGTGTTTGTATGCTCTTTTTATAACAGCTCTCACACAAACATTCAGGCAGTGATGTCAGAGGCCGCCATCCAGGCTGCACCAGGAAGGATTAACATTCACGCCATCATTCATTGGGAGCAGCTTGGGGTTCGGTGTCTTGCTCAAGGACGCTTCGACATGTAGACCGGAGGGGCCGGGGATCGAACCAACAGCCTACAGATAAATGGACGAACACCCCAGTGAGGACATGCAGTTGGTTGGTGTGACAGAGGAAGATGGAAACAGACGAACCTCTAAAGGGAACCTGACAAAGAAGAAGAAGAAGAAGTCTCTCCAAGAACTCCTTCATTTATTTTCCTAGTAATATTGTCGGATGGTCACTACGGACCTGAGAATCATAAAAACAACCATAAAAACTGTTTCAGTGTCCTTCCAGGCTTTTAGGACAGACTTAAAATCTGTGAACATATCCTTTAATTAATACGGTCCCAAACTCTGGACAATATAGAAAATGTGAAGTAACACTAATTATCCGCCTCCATGCTGTTAAATCGCAAAAATAATGTGATGAAATCGTACTTTTGGGTCTGTGTCTTGAGGCAGTGGTTCCCAATGTAATGGCTCATGACCCATTAAAACCAAACAGAATTTGCCCGAAGCCACTGGTCGCCCATGTGGGAGGAGATTATGAGATTACAGACATGTTTATTTGTTTTTCGGCTCATTTATTTGTCCATTATAAAGTAGGCCAAAATGAAAAAATACCCATGCCCGAGCAATTCAATATTCTTCAAATTTATATTATTCATCGAATGAGTGATAGGAGCCGGAACAGAGAGAGCTGTGTTCCCAATTATGAGGTCTGAAATCCCTGTCTTAAAGAGTTTGGATTCAGCACCGCACAAATCAGGGGACCTTTCATGAAGGCGGTTTAATTTCAGGATCAAATATATGTCAATCCCCTCGTGAGTAAAGAACGACAAACACCTGCATAGACAAATGGTGAAGTGATGGATTCCACGGTATT
Source organism: Lophius americanus (assembly GCA_037951165.1). Classification (NCBI taxonomy): domain Eukaryota; kingdom Metazoa; phylum Chordata; class Actinopteri; order Lophiiformes; family Lophiidae; genus Lophius; species Lophius americanus. Next base: position 931,255 of record JBBDHG010000041.1, on the reverse strand, counting down.
ATTGCCATTTAAAAAAAAAAAAAAAAAAGTGTTTTTCAGTGTAGTTTCATTGTTCAACCACACGGGGGAGCTTAAACAACAGTCAGAGAGCCAGATCCAGCAGTCGCACCTCCTGAGGTTGTTTTTTTTTAAATCTTATTTGGCAGTAAGTTCCCCTCATCTGCACACTTCTCACTTTGACCTCCTTTTTTGTTCTCCCACAGCTCTGCCATACTTCCAAACATGTCTGCTGTCGCCCAGGACAGAAAACATCATACTACCAACTTTTGGTCTCTTCTTTTTTTCTGTCCATAAATGGGTGCGGCTTCGAAACCGACACAGGATGTATTATATTTGGGTCAGAAATGCATACATTATTCTTTATTTATTATATTATATCCTTATTTTTAACCAGCTAAAACCGTCACTGAGTTTAAAATCTCTCAAGATTGACAAGGCCACAAAAAAAACAGTATAGCCTATAAAACACCTATATATATATATATATATATATATATATATATATATATATATAAACACCTATATATATATATATATATAGGTGTTTATAAACTAAGGTTAAGCCCAGACATAAAAAAGCATTAGTTACATTTATAAAGTTTAAGATTGTTGTTAAACATGGAAGTAACTCGGAAATAACCCAGAAATGTTATCAAAATATTCTGGCATAAAATGGATCTAAAACCACCATTAAAGACTTTTTTTATTCTTTAAGTACAAGGAGCATTGTACCTAAAGCGCTTCTTTTTTTTTGTGAGCTGGCTTCGGACTCGGAGGACCATCAATTGTAAAAATGTTAGAACGTAAACCAAATTGCTTTTGTGTTTTAAACTATATGTACGAAGGTAAAAAGGCGGCAGACCCGTGAGTGTTGTGTTTCCATGGTAATAAAGTAATATAAAGTAAAGTACAAAGGCTTATAGTGTCCAACTTCTTCAGGTATTGTTTACATGCATTAATTTATAGCATATCTCCGTAGTCCAGCAAAGGCATGAACGTTGCAGAAATTCGATGTTTCCTTGCTGGGGGGCAGAGTTTCTGTAGAAATAACAATTCCTGAATATTTATATGTTGTCACTATTTGAATATGAACTCAGCAGTTGAGATTTTAGGGCAATTGGATGTTTTTTCTTTCCCATCTCAGAATAGCAGTCCTCTTTGCGAGGAGTTAGTCCTTTCGGAAAGCCTTTCCGATCGTCAGTCGCTGCATGGAAACGCTGTAAAGCTCTCGGTATAACTTTTTTGCACGCACACCGTCTTGACGCATTTTAAATATGGTGACTTGAAAACAGTACTGGTCTAAATCGGAGAGTCACTTACTCATCGCAACTTTGAAAGAGTTTAACGTAGTTGGACGGTTAGATGGACGAAAAGTCACTTCGGCGCGTCGTATTCTTCTTCTGGGCGCTTGTTGGCGGTCGGCGCCCAGCTCATCGTAGCATTAACGGCACCTTATGAACTGGAGTAAGGATCGACTGCGCATGTCGGAAAGCTGTTTCCGATTAGGTGAGTCTATGCATGTAAACCGCGGGTCGCAAAAGATCGCAAGTCATGTAAACATGCGACCGACATTGTCATTCAGAAAGGTTTAATTTGGAGGGGAGAAAAGTTTCCCGTTTAAACCCAACTAATGTGTGCAATAAAGTGGAAAGAAGCATTTTATACGTTATCACAGAGATTGCTGATATGAAGGGAGAAAAGCAGTGGTCCTAAAACCGAACCCTGGGGCACACCCTTCGTCACAGGAAGAAAGAAGGAGGAGGGGCCAGCCACATCTCCGACACAGTCATCGGCACTTCCTGTAAACCACAGCGCAGTGATAAACATCTACAGGGTCAAGGGTGGTCCACAGAAGGTTTCTGCTGCGAGGGAGGAAGGAGCGACAACACGAGAAAAAGACTTAACGAGTTCTTAACGCAAAGAAAGATACAAGGTATAAAGAAAGTTAGTAACAAAAGAAGTTAATGACAAAAGAAGGAATGGGAGTAGCTGGTTTTATGTCAAAGTTTTTTTTAAAGATCAGTAGGAGAGAATAACAGAATGCTGTATTTTTGCCCCTAAACATAGGCTTATAGTTTAGTATATAGTTTAGTATTTAGTTTAGTATAGGTTGGTTTGCTTATCTATGTTAAGAACAACCTTTTACAAGTTTTGTGTGAAGATTTCTGTTGATTTTGAAGTTTTATTTATTAAGAATTCACAGGATTAACACAATTCTTGAAAATTCTTTCTTCACCATGTCCCTCTCCCTGGTGCAGTCAGTTATTCTTACTATAGTAGGATAAAAAAAACTTGCAGTGGCATAGTTTCTGTTGTTATTAGCCAACTTAATGAATACTAAAGAAGAAGATCGTCTCTGTGTGAGGGTATTAAAATAAACTTAAGTCAGATATGTTTGACTATATTTCTTTTTTTTTGGTTTTAAAACGTTTTTATCTCAGAAATAATAATTATGAGAAATGCCCTTTAACCTTTTTTATCACTTACAACCCTCCCCCACCCCACACACACACAAGTTAATTAATAATTAAGAAAAAAAAAGAAAAAATTGAGAAGAATACAAAAATTCTATAGAAAACAATTGTCTGTCCACGTCTTTGAGAGAAGCTGCTAGTGAAGATTAAGATCAACTGACATGAAGTTCATCAGACTTTTCAGAACCCTGGAGGTCTTTGATGTGATGAAGATGCGATGAGATCAGGCCTCATGTATAAAGTTGTGATTTAACATTTCTGGACCATTAAACCAGTGAGACGATTGAAGCACAGAAAGGAAACACGGTTGTTTATTAAATGCTTTATTAATACAAAAAAAAAAAGCCTAGTTGCAAAGTGTTTAAACAGTTGTGATAAAAGTAATAATAAAGTCCTCATACTTTATCTGTACTTGTTGAATAAGAGGAACCATAAGTACTCTGTCACGGTTCAGGATTGAATTTATCAGGACTTGTAATCTATGGTGAAAAAAAAAAAAAAATCCTAAGCTTAAATTTGGAAAATCAAAAATAACTTTTTTTTTTTTTTTTCATGTGAAAGAACTTCACACAAAAAGACAGGAAGACAGAAGATCAATAAAAAAAACACAAATAACTGGCTTTTTCGAAATAAGCATGATGAAGAGGAATATTTGTGTCATGCTTTCCTTGAACCTAAATTGAGTTTTCTCTCAGATGATGAATTATTGTTTTAACACGAAAGCAAAATGATTTGATATTTACAAGGAAAATTACAAACTCAAGCCCGCCCTTAGTGAATGAAGGAAGAAAGCCAGAATGCTGCCGCATCTTAAGACGCCTCAGACTTTTAGAGAAATTCCCAGTCGCCGTCTTTAAAGATCAGATTCTATCTTTAAAGTTTTATTTATCATTCATTTGGTTGGATGCAGACAGACGAGGTTTTGAAAAAACAAATGGAGGGGTCAGCCATCACCGCGGATCAAACCCCTGACTCCCTGCTGACGTATAAAGGCAGGGTGGGCTGTAGTCTGTCCAGGCTGATCTGATTCTCCGAGTCCAGAACGCACAGCACCTCCACTTTCTTCTCCTCCACGAAAGTCTGTTTGAAGCCCAACTGAAGGCCGTCTCTAACTGTAACGTCTCTCTCAAACCTTACATTCAGACTCCCCGCTTCCTCTTTTGCATCCGCTTCGTCCTCGTCGTCGCCGCAGCACAACGCCACCTCGTTCTCGTAGCAGAAGGCGCTGGGGGAGTGAGCTCCCATCAGGTGGCGGGCCGCCCTTTGGCCAAACGGCGATGGAGACCTGGAGCAGCTTGAGCTGGAGGACGAGGACTGCGCCCCACGACCGGTGAGCGCGCTCAGTTCCCTGGCGCTACAGTGAGGCGTCGATTGCACTTTGTAGGTCTTATGGAAGCGAGAATAGTCCACATGGTAGCGGTTACTCTTCTCAAAGACCACAGGTTCAAAGCGGTGACCCCACAGGACCTCCTTGGCCAGGTAGGAGCTACGGGCCTGGGTGGTCATTGCTGTGGCCTCCACCATCCCCTCCAGGATGACCACAATCTCAAAGTCCTCTTTCTGCAGGCTGGCGCAGCTTAAATCATACAGAGGACTATTTTTGTTAATCTCATGGACCACTACTAGTGGCGAGACCAAAAACAGCCGATCCAGCCCGTCGTCATATCCGACATCAATGTCTGTTTGCTCCAGGGGGAGGTACTCGCCCTCCGCCGTCACATGTGGCTTGATGAGCTGAGCCCGCACATGTGCTTCCACAATGTGACTCTTACGCATGTTCCCCAGACGCCACATGAGGCACAGCTTACCGTCTCTCAGGGCGATGACGGCATGATGCGAGAACAGTAGTGTCTGCGCCCGCTTCTTGGGCCGAACCATCTTTGCCATGATGGTACCGATCATGAAGGAGTCAATAATGCAACCCGCGATGGACTGCACAACCACGGTAACCACCGCAGCGGGACACTCTTCGGTGACGCATCGGAAACCGTATCCAATGGTGGTCTGGGTCTCGATAGAGAAAAGGAATGCCCCAATGAAACCCTGGATGTGGAGAATACATGGCCGCCATTCCTCTTTTTCATCCGCCACGGTGCTTCGAGGATTACCTTCCTTTATGGGAACGTGAACGTCGAAGTCTCCATGAGCGAGTGCCACCCCCCAGAAGATAAAACCAAAGAGCAGCCAGGAGAGGAGGAAGGTAGTGGTGAAAATGAGCAGAAGGTAGCGCCAGCGGATGTCTACACAGGTGGTGAAAATGTCAGCCAGGTATCGTCGGGGCTTATCCTCCATGTTGTTGAACACAACATTGCACTGGCCATTTTTCTTTACAAAGCGGCTTCGCAGGTGTCCGGAGGCCAGGTCCAGGCCCCGACGGCACGAAGGCGAAGTGCTGCAGGTGCTGTGGACAAAAGGCTCTTTTGTCACCCTCAGAGACAAAGCCCCTCTTCCTTCATCACTTCCAGGACACTCTCCTTCCTCGTCTTCGTCCCGCATGCAGGACCCGGACAGCGTCTGCTGGGCCAAAGGACTGTGGCCGTTGTAAAGGCCCAAGCTGGAAATCTTCAGAGCATCTTCATCTGTGGAAACGATGCTGTATCTGGAAGGACAGACGGCAGGAAATAAGTTTGGGGGTAGATCATGAAGCTTTGCCCCACATACTTCCTACTGCCAGCCCTCTGCAGATTTCTGATCTGTGTTTATCATCATATCACCTTTCCTTAATTATAACAGATTTTACAAATGTTAGAAGAGAAACAACTGGCTGTTACACTAATAACTTCCCAATGTGTTTGGCAAACACAACAGTATCTTGGTTGGAATATCAACTTCATCAGCTCCCAGCTGCTCCCTTTTCTCCAAACTCTTATTGGTTGTGGAAATAATTCACATTGGACTTTCTAGTTGTGAACTGGGAATTTTTAAAAAAACAAGCTAACATGCTTCCATATCTTTGGAAGTAGCAGTTACCACAGTAGGTTTTGAACTTTTTACTTAAACACGATGACATTTGTAGTTCAGCAGCAAACACATTGAGTCATTATTTACATCCGGGGTATCAAACTGAATCATAGAGAGGGCTAATACTAAAAACTGAGCCCACATCCTGGGTCGAACACGGCACTTAAATTGTCCAGGTTTAATCTGAGGTACTATGACGATTTATTCTATTTTATTTATTCATTTTATAGAATTCTGAACAAACCAACGGGAATAGAAAATAGTCAAATTAAAGATGAAATTCAAACTTGATCAGCGTAATTCATTTTTATGTCTCCCTCTCTATCAGCTGAGTTTCATGGAATCATTTCTAATGAAAAAGATTTTTATTGACAGGAATCAGCAACAGCCAGAAAACAACAATATAAACATAAAGGAACTTTAAATGGCGTGAGGTAAATAGCCTGATTGAGCCGTTACTTTCTTCTGTCATAATTAAACAGTAAAAGTAGGCTCCTAGTATCTGTTACTGCAGCCAGGAGCAGCAGCGACTCAGAAAACAGTTAGTTGTATGAATAACCTGCAGGTGCATTTCATAGTAAATGTAAGCAACTTCATGTGTTTTCTCGTTTTTAACGTAGCATCACTGACACAAGTTAAACGGCTGGAGGACGGTAATGCACTCATTGTTTAGCGTTTTGTTTTTTCTTCTCATCCAAATCCCCTCCAGGGCTCCGTAGCATCTCTTCTAAGGTTTAAGCCTAAAGTTTGTTAAAGTTACTGGATAAACGCTCACATTTGACGACAGAGGAGCGGGGAGAAGCTCTGGCGCTGTGTTTGCTCTACATGTTTGTTGCTGAGATTGGCTGAAAGAAATACACTACCGACATGTTTTATTATCAATCGCTTTCTTTATATCACAATAAATTCAACGTGAGGAAAATCCAACGCTTTAAAGACATTTATTGTCGAGCTAAAGCTGCTTAATGAGGGAATGACAGATGTTCAAAAGTTTTCTTCATGACCTTTTAATTTTGGATGAATAAATCACAAAATAATGCATTTATTTATAACATATATATCATGTCAGAGCCACTCGGAGAGTATGTTTATTAAGAGTTTCTCATGTTTCTAATAAGCTATGAAAAACTCCAAGAATATTTGGCATTTTTTTGGGATGTAATATAAAATGATTTTTTTTTTTTTTACAAATTATCCATGAATAAAGGGTAATGAATTTTCTAAATAAAAAATAGAAAAATGGTCTGCATTTATAGTATAAATGTGAATAAATATCAATCATAATTTCCTGAAAGGGCTTGAAGATAATTAATTGTGTCTGCAGCAATAAATTGTAATGAGTTAATGTAATTGTTCATGTGTAGCATATGTTCCAGAAGGACACTGGTTAAATGTTTTATTTCAAAACCCAAGCTTGAAGCACTTTCTTTGTCGCTCTAAGATCATGCTCATGCATGTCCAATAAAAATCTTATGCCATGTTCAGATCTTTCCGAAACTAGCCTAGATCTCGAAGACCCCTTGAGTAAATGCAGCAGATGATCCAGTTTTTTAAGAAAAATGGGTCAGCAGAAGATAGTTGTCCATCCTGTCACCTGGAAATAGGATGAACCATCAGGGTTGATCTTGTTTACCAGATGATATTCCCACCGGAGATCTTCTCAACCTACTTACGGCCATATATGGGCTCCCTCTGCGAGGACAGCCGTCACGGCAGAACTGACTGTTCAATGGGAGGAGAGGAAGGGGGCTGCGTTCCAGGGAAAAATGGAAAAAAAATACACAGCGATGCCAGCGATGTTAGCAAAGTGGAGGTCGTACATCTATCAAGTGAAAGTTGGCTGCGGAGACTACACTGGAACGTCAACGCAACACTTCCTGAAGTCTTCCGGGATCCGAGGGTCCGAGCCAAGAGGGCCCTTTGAGACCTCGCAGGGAAAGCAGAGCAAGTGAGCTTCTGGGTTTGCCTAATGCCTGGTTCGGACTACATGATATTTTTTCATCAATCTTTTAAGATTGATGAAGGTCGGGACCGGAAGGTCGGGACCGCTGTGAAAAACAATGATAAATGCTTGACTTTGGTGACTGGGGTCGTGGAGCGTCCCAGACTATTATGTATGTCCTGCTTCAATACCCGATTGTTGCATGTCGCCTCCACGTTTGGGCCGGACAGAAGAAATTTGTCGGCAAATGCCAAGATTACTTTTAAAATCGGGCGTCAATCGTATAGAATTAATCTCGGCTTAAGAATCACATGGAGATGATTAGATTAGCTCAACCTTTTGTTCAAGCGGGTTTTCAAAAAAACTATTTGACCTTTATGTGACTTTTTCGGGTTGTATCAAATTATATTATTCTTTAATATGAAAATAAGTCCTACCTATACAATAAGACTTTCTCAATAGGCGTGGTTAATTCCTCCTCCTCCTCGGTGGCCCCATCGGCCTGTGGTGTCCCACAGGGCTCAATCCGTGGACCTTTACTTTTTATCATATACATGCTGCCCCTGGCTCATATTATAAACAGGCTCAGTCACAGTTTTCAAGAAAAATAGTGACACAAAATAAGCTAGCCCTTAGTTTCTCACGATTTTGCTTAAAAGAACATATTTAATCGAAACCCCCATTGTCTCCTTTTCCGTGAAATTTCGTTTTTCATCCTGTCCTACCTGTTGACACGCACCGCTCCCATGGCGCTGGTGATCATCAGGCTATATCTGCTGGGGCAATAATGGAGGTTGGGGCACGCGGTTCCAACCATTAAAGTACTGTTGCGGGGACAAGGAAGCAGTATGAGCTCAGGTCTGTCTTGAATTTGCTATCAGCACTGCCTCCTCGTGAACCATTTTCTGTGAACACAGGGGGACAGAGAAATTATTTATGAAATCCTCAGACGGGTACAGGACATTCTCTAACATCTCTCTAGCAAAACACACACACACAAAAAAAAAACTGGCATTAAAAGAGGTTAACAAAGGATTTTAGATAATTGCTAGAAATGCCGAAAAATAAATAAGATGGAGAGTCTGCAGTGGTTTTAGTAGCCCTGTAGAGGTTTTAAACAGAATGTTAACATTAACAAGTTCACAATGAAAGCAGTGACTTGCTAATGTTTATTACGGCAGCTGGAACAGGGTCAACTTTTCTAAGCGTGTTAGATTAATGGCAATGGTCTATTAGTCAGCATAGAAAGAACGATTAAATATGAGCCAGGCTAATAAAAAGGCCATAGATTTAAAAGCATTTAATTAAACTAGGAGTCTCGGTGCGCAGTGATGTTAGCGGATGACCCTGTGATCTCTAGTGAGAGCAGGGAGCAGGCGGGGGGGAAACCTGGAGAGGTGGAGGTATTCGCTGGAGAGAAAAGGAATGAAGGTTGGTATACATGTGAGTCAATGAAAGGGAGGTAGGTGTTACAGGGAGGATGCAAGGAGTATAGGTGGAGAAGTGAATGAAGGGAAATGTTTACAAGATGGTGGTGAGAGCAGCTCTGCTGGATGGTTTAGAGACGTTTGCTCTGACCAAAAGACAGGATGCAGAGCCGAAGATGTTCTCTGGGAGTGAGGAGGATGGACAGAATTAGAAAGGACGACATCAGAGGGACAACCGAGGTCAGACCTGTTGGACACAAAGTAGGAAAGCCAGATAGAGATGGTTTGGAACCCGTGAAAAGGAGGGATAGTGGATCTACTGGTAGAAGGATGCTGGAGATGGAGCTGCCTGGCAGGTGAAAAAGGGGAAGACCACAGAGGAGGTTTCTTGATGTGGTGAGAGAGGACATGCAGTTGGTTGGCGTGACAAAGTAAGATGCAGGGGACAGGGCAAGATGGAAACAGTTGATTGGCTGTGGAGACGCCTGAAGGGAACGACCGTAAGAAGAAGAACAACTAAATGAGACAATAAAGTGAACCAAGTGTTCAACCGTCAGACGGACATCGTCCCCCGCAGAGACACGTAAACAGAGTGACTTCAAATCCAAAACATCAAAAGTCTCCCCTACAAATTTTGGCCTTACCCATAATGGACAGAGCAGCCAGACAGTTTTATGTGATGAAAGCTTATTGATTAGGTCCTTGCTAGTAGTTAGCCTTAGGGACCTTCAGACCAACCAGGGGTGGAAAACCAGACAATCAGTGGAAAGGACAGAGGTCTAAAAAGAGATGAATCAGTGGTAATCCACTGCTAGAGGAACAATTGATCTGCTGTTTGGCCGGATGACAAGTTTGGAGGGTGATTTCACTCGGCTTATTATGTCAGCAAGCTGGGAACCAAGAGAATCCAAAAGCACAGGGTTACGTAAGAGAGGCCAAACGCACATATTACAAAAGGGCTTTTGTGGTTTATGTTTTATTGTGCCTGAATTACTTTGGCTGACAAAATGTTGATTACACCACAACCCTGCATTAAAGAAAGGTGTTGATGGATTGTCTTCGTTTCGGACAAAGGCAGTTTAAAAGCCTTTGTTCGATTCGGCACCAACAAGCAGAAGCAAACACAGACTTTGAAGGTGACTGGCGTTTCCTGTTACAGATGTTAAGGACGGGCTGCAGATCGGCTGGAGGAGGAGCGATTTTTGGAATGGATAATCCGAAAAGGGCAGATGATTACGTCAGCCCGATATCTCCCACAGCTGGATGAGTGTCATCTGTGACCCTTCATGACCTTTTTCTTGCATTGTTCTTAGACACTAGTCAATATGCCGGGTCATGCAGTTCAGCCCCAGCGATGGCAGCATGAGGTTCAGGACCAAGATAGTTCATCACAGTTCTGTTATGTCTGTCAGGCTGTTCCTTCCAACTAGTATGTCACGCTGCTGTTAGCGAAGAGCACGCCATGGTTTTCATATTAGTATCAGTTGTACCAGTTTGTTCTTTCATGTTTGTAATAAATCTAATGTTCAGTGTCTCAGTGTTGTTTGGCTCTAATTCCACGCCTCGCAAAACATTCCATCCATCCCACAACTATTAAAGACATTATCGTTTTATTACTTGCCTCTCTCATGATAAAATGCTGTAATTAAAAATATTTTTCGCCAGTGAGACATTGGCTAAAAATGCTGCAGAGATTTCTGAGGAATGATATTTACATCTGTGAAAGAGGAAAAAAGTCATCTGCCCAGTTTTCTTTCTTTTTTTTAATGTTTGTTTGACTATAAACAGTATTATTCCTTCTGAATGGGTTTTGATTAAATGTTCTTTGAAGAGCTAGAGCTTGGCCCAATATATGAAAAGTGGAAATTCAAGACCTTTGTTCATGGCTAATGCCTCACATGCCTGTATAAACGTACCCAATGACAGCTTCATCGAATCTGCCTCATATCAAAATATGATCTGTATCCAAGTCATATTCTGGATGTCCAGAAGGTTTTATCTAAAGGAAATATTGTCACTGTGATACCAAGAGAGGCCATGCTGCTTGTTATTTATTAAATGTATTATATTTTGAGATTAAAAAGGGAATAATCTCTTCTATCTTAAGATAACAAAAGTCCTTTGATGATTTTTATACTCCTCAAATGAAAAGTGAAGTTATGTTTGAGAACAGTGTTTTTCATTATTTAAAAAAAAAAAGAAAAGTCTCTCCCGGTGAGCAAAATAAAGAACCGTTAGAGTAAAAAATGATACATTCGAGATAGATCTCCTCAAACTGATTCGTATGCACTACATTTGGACCAAATCGGACAAACATTTAGGATGTTATGTATGAAAAACTGTTTTTCATTCATCAATAAGCTCTCTCTAGTGAGTAAAATGAGCAATTAGGGTAAAATATAACATATACAAAATGAATCTCCTCAAGCCAGCAACTAAGGTGTCATAAATCAGTGTACTTTAACGACCGCCACTGGAACTGTTAAACAGCAGGGTGCCAGAGGAAACTATGCTACTGTTGGTAAGAAAGAAGAAGAAGACAGAGAGGGGAAGACGTGGCAGCAAACAGCAAGTCGTGAGGAAAGGCAGCAGTGTAGGGACCAGAGTAGGAACTTTAAATGACAGGATCATTTGGAGAGCTAACTGATACAATGGAAAAAAGGAAAGTAGATATACTGTGTTTCCAAGAGACCAAGTGGAAAGGCAGCAAGGCTAGAAGCATTGGAGGAGGATAAAAACTGTTTAATCATGGATTTGATGAGAGGAGGAAAGGGGTAGGGGTGGTTCTGTAAACATGGTGTCAAGGGCAGGAACATGGAACGACATACGGTGGTAGATTTTGTGATAGAAAATGGAAATGGCTGTGATGAATGAAAAAACAAGTATTTTAAGAAGAGGGAGGAGCACGGGGTGACATAGAAGAGTGGAGTTGGGAGCGTGCAGGTGGATTACAACCTAGGCAGAAGATGCAACCTAAAAGAGTTTGGAGACTACAAGGTGGTGACAGGGGAGAAAATAGCCAGAGAGCATAGAATGGTAGTATGTTGTATGACTCTGGTGTTACACAAGAGGCAAAGAGCAAAGACGGAAAAGAAGATCAAATGGTGGAAGTTGAGGAAGGAAGGCTGCCGTGGGAACTTCAGGGAGGAGTTGAGACACAGTCTCTGGGTGCTAGAGAAAAACTGCCAGATGACTGAGTGAAAGGTAGAAGGTGTTTGGTGTCTCATTTGGGCAGAGGAAACAAAAATAAAGATACTTGGTGATGGAATGAGGAGTTTCTAGAGAGTATTAGCAGGCAAAGGTTAGCAAAGAAGAAGTGGGATAGCAAGAGAGATGAAGAAAGTATGCAGTAGTACGAAGAGATGCGACATAAGGCAAAGTGTGAGGTGGCAAAGGTTAAATGAGAGGCCTATTATGAGGTGTGTGAGCTATTGGACACTAAGGGAGGATAAAAGGAGAGATCGAGATGGGAAGGATGTGCAGCAGGTTAGGGTGATAAAGGATGGAGATGGAAATGGGTTTACAAGTTAGGAAAGTGTGATGGAAAGATGGAAAGAATACTTTGTAGAACCGATGAATGAAGAAAATGCGGAGAGAGAGAAGGGTGGAAGGTGTGAGACCAGGGTCCCAAGGTCAGTAATGATGAAGTGAGAGCAGGATGCTGGAGATGGAGCTGCCAGGAAGGAGAAAAAGAGGAAGACCAAAGCGGAGATTTCTGGATGTGGAAAGAGAGGACATGCAGTTGGTTGGTGTGACATAGGAAGATGCAGAGGACAGGGCAAGATGGAAACAAATGTTCCGCTTTGGCAACCTCTAAAGGGAACAGCCGAAAGAAGACGACAAAATAGATCTCCTTCATTTGTCCATTTGGACTAAATCGAGCGAATAGTTAGGAAGTTATCTATTAAAAAATTGGGTGCAATCTTTGTTTTGTTTGTTTTACAAAAATCTGTGTTTAAAAAAAGAAAGAAAAAGAACTATCAACAATTAGAGTAAAAAATCATATATTCAAGATAGAGCTCGAACAGTGTGTGTACAAAAAACTGTGTTTCTCATAAAAAGCTCCCCTAGTGAGTAAAATATGAACTATTATAGTAAAACATGGAGTGTCTGAGATAAATCTCGAGTCCATTCATTACAAATTTGGACTAAATCAAACGAACTATTGAGAAATTTAGGCCTGAAAGCTTTTGCACATGAAGCTCCCCCTCGTGTCAGATATATAAAACCAACCATTCCCAATAACTCCAGTCCTTCCTCTCACTAAAGTCTATGTGGGTATAAAATTTGAAAATGATCCATGTGATTGTTTCTGAGTTATCGTGTTAACACGACCGAGTCCTAAGGCTGCATCCATTGGTGGCATCTCGACAACTGCAGCGACCGAAAAAATCAAATCAAGGTGTTTCAATTATTGATAATTTCACATTTCCTTTAATCTCGTTGTTTTGTTAAACACAGCTACCACATCTGTCCCGGTTATTTTCAGAGAAGGCTAGCACAGATTCAACTTCACAGGTGAGAGCGTCTCAGTGATCCTGCTGAGATGTTTAACTTCAGAATAACCAGATAGGAGGACACGGTCATCTTCATCGTTACCGAAAGATGATGGGAAATGTAGATTTGCTGAACAGCGTGTTATTAAATGCTTGGCTTATCAGGTCAAATCATATCTTGAGATTAAAAAGAGAAATATCTCTTAATCTCGAGATAACAGAATTGAATAAATAATTGCCACTTTGACCATTCTGGGCCTCCATACTGTGAGAAAATATAAAGTAATTCCACATTGCTGGATTAAAATCAAACGATTCCAGTTTCCTCAAGAAGAAAACTGCAATTATAGACACATGGTTTTCTTCTTTAATGACTATCAAACTAATCATTTGATTCCAAATTCTCGGGGTTGATTTTCATGATCAAAGAGTCACATTACGACATTTGGACTCTCATGGGATTATTGAATTATGCTCTCTTGGTTCTGTCTAGTCTTCATTTTCTTCAACATGGTGAAATATCTTTTCTCACCATTTCCATCCATTAAAAATATAATCTACCGGGCAGAATTTGAGTTTGGAGTTGGAATATGGAGTTGATCCAGAAGAAAGATCCAGGATTACATACGGGATTATTTTTTTTCAAACTTCCCTGTACCCAACTGTTTGGGATGGAGGGCATTGTTTTAAAGAAGGACCGATTGAATTGTGGATCAGATCCACTGGGATGAATCCATGGTTTGTTTGTTTTTCAATGTCATTATGACGACCCTGGAGGTAACCATTTGACCCCAACAAGACCATCTGCACTCAAGTCCTGAAAATAAATGTTATGATCCATGACTGAACTGTTACTAAAATCTCTAAATAACTGAGATATTTCACCAGATTACATCGCAGCAAACTCCAAATAAAGACTGGAATTTTGTTATGATGTCGTGTTGAGGATTAAGATGAATGCTTGGTGTCTGACGTAGTTTTTACGTATTCAGGTATGTCAGAGCAAGTATATTACAGTTTAATCCAAAGCCAAAGAAAGGATGGAGGAATAGTGTCCAATACCAGATTGCTACGTCCCTTAATCTCCAAATATGAAGGGTGGATGGCAGCCGCTGCATGACCTGGTTTAAACCCTTTTGTGTAATCTGAGATCTGGCGGTATAAGATGTCAGGGAGGGAAAAGAAAGGAAAACAAGAATGGAAGACAAAAAAAAGAAGCAAATACGGGAGATAAAGAAAGATAGAAAGAAAGAGAGAAAGTAAGAAAACAATCTACAAAAATATATCTACAGGCTGAAACACTTGGTCTCGCAGGTGTTGGTTTTCCACTTTGGACACCGTGTGAGAGAACATACAGATTAAATTGAAGAGATTATGATGTCAGCGGATTTCACTATAACGTCTAATACCAGTTACAGAAAGAAAAAAAACAAACGTACACAATCACACATCCCAAAGGCATGGAGAAAAAAAACATAATCTATGCTTTGGACATAAAGTAAGGACATTTGTGAACATGGTGGATTAAGTCATGACGGGATTCTGGAATCTCTTGTTCGTTTGTTTCTGTTTGTATTTCTTTACAAGTTTATGCAGAAAAGTTCATACTAATAAAACTGACAATAAGGAAGGGCTCCATTACTGTTAACGAAGAACAAACACACACACACACACACACACACAACTAGACACACATAGAAAAACCTCTAAATCAACAACAATAGATGAACCATATTTTCTCTCCATTGGTCCAAAAAACAATAAAGCAGGGATGGAATGTAATAGAGTACATTTACCCCAAAAAAGCTGTACTTGAGAATAATTTGAATTATTATTCTAGTTACTGCAACTTTTGTTGTTACTCCGTTCACCCGGTTCCCTTCATTTTATGTAATTTACTGTTTAGTTCATAAAAAATGCATTTTGCATTATCGATTTAAAAAACTGAGAAAGAACAATAATACAACGCTAATGTTCAGACCGGCATGAAAACTTTTAAATCACATCGCAACAAATTTGATTAGCTTTTGTTCTACACAGGTTTTGTAATGGAGTGTATGTATGGTGTGGTACTGCTGTTTTTACAAAAGTTAAAGATCATCGCATAAGCTTGAACGGAGGTGGAGGTGTTCTAGATTTGACGCCCAACTGTAAAACGTGTAATTAACGTACGGTGCGGATCAAAGATAACAGAGACCAAAGAGACCAAAAGTTATTCCTAATGCAGCACTGCAGGAGAAAATCATGAATGTCGATCAACGGTTCACGCAGGGTGACTCAAAGTTATGACGGAGCGGTTTGTAAACTAAGCAGCGACTGTGACGCGGGTTTGTTTGATCGAGGGCACAGGAGCTGTCCAGTGCTTAAAATCAATCCTAAGCCTGCAGGGATAATAATTGACATCTGGGTGCAGAGAGAGGAGAGGAGGGAGCAGATTTGAATAGAACCCCATCTTTGAAAATTATTTTTTCCTCCTAAAATCTTAGCCCCAAGCTGTTTACAGTCACTTTTTTTTTTTTTTTTTACAGTTGTCTTCCTCAGTCACATGGGTGTTTTATACAAATACTGACTGGGTTTTGTGAGAAGTAGCGTGTTTCGACAGAACAATTATTACAGGACCAGGATACTGGTGATGTCATGAAAGGCAAGTAAGACTCAAGAGTTAAGTTAGGATGCCTGTTTTGAATCCTTTTTTTTTTAGGTCATTTTATTCTTTTACATTGAATTCACACAAATAGTAGCAAAAATTAATAGGACAATATAAGAAAATTCTCACCTTGGTGTCCCTGCAGACTGAATCTCTTGAAGAACAATGGGTTTCATCCTCCTAAAAGATACTTGAGCAGGTTTGCTGTTGCCCCTGTCCTCTCCTCTCTTCTTCTTTTCCCTTTCAGTAGACAGACGCCTTTTTTATAAATCTGCTCCCAGATTTCTCATGCACAAACTCAAACTTGTACGTGTCTCCACTCTTCACCGCTTTGTCTTTTTGCTCCATAGCCGCTGAGGCTCTCATGCCTGCTGGTTGTGCATCTGCCCAGAGCCAGTGCGTGTGCGTGTGTGTGCGCGCGTGTGTGTGGCTGTGTGTGTGTGTGTGTGGGAGAAAGACCAGAGATAGAGAGAGAGAGAGAGAGAGAGAGAGGGATAGTAAGAAAGAGAGAGAGAGTGGATCTGATTATAGTCCTATTTATATTTGATATTGTTTTCCCCAGTGAGTGTGGATATGTGGATTGTATCATTTAGATTCCAGCCCACTCAGGCACATACCTGCATCCAGGAAGAATAACGCCAGTGAAGACAATCCTTCAGGATTTCTACGGGGAGAGACATTAATGTGTCTCTGAAGGAGGTCACCATGACTGTGAGGAAAAAAAGGCTTCCTGCCTACTATAACTATATTACAACATCTTTATGAGGAATATATTTCATTTATGAAAGCCATTTCTGCTTAATGCATATATATATATATATATATATATATATATATATATATATATATATATATATGCATGTATATACAGCATTTATAAGTTTCCCTATTGTTAAAGGCTTAAGGAGATAAGGAGTTAAAACAAAATATAATTGTGGACACAAATGAACCTAAAAAATTAAAACATATCTAATAAACTACCTTTATGGTAGGGTCATAAATGGGATAAGGGTTGTGTTACTTAGTATCTTATTGATGTATCAAATATACTACTATTTTAGGATTTTAGATTTTAGACTTAAGCTGAATAAGTTGTTTGACTTTTCTTTTTCTTTCTTTTTTTTTTATTGAAAATGAATAAAAGGGATTATTCTGCATGATTTAAGAGCAGTGTGACATTTCTCCAAATTTGAATTAGATGCAGATATACTGTAGTTTCAGATGGACTCACGATATATAGAAGGGCTGGGATGATTGTATTCCAGTCTAATAAAGCCAAACCCACACACTTGGTAATTACTTGTAAAAAAAAAATGTCCAACTATCCTAATGAAAACATGGAGAGGGAGTTCACAAGATGTAGGCATCTCTCCGAACGACACTCGTGTTCCAGGTTGTTACAGGCGTTGTTGCGCACTTGATGTTGAAAAGGGAATCGTTACTATTTAAATCTGCACTGATTTTGATGCTAAGCTTCCCATTTATCTTATATTCAGGTCGTGAATCGCAAATGATTTCGAGTGAAGCACAGCAATAACAAGAATCCGCTTCAACCCACCTTCGCCAAATTCTCTCCACTCTTTCCAAAATCCAAGGGTTCTACAATAATACAGTTTTGGGAGACACAAATTCCTTTGTGCTGTAAACTATGATTAATGAATAGCCGGTGCATAATCAGAGAGGCAGAAGAAAGTGGTTGCCACAGCTTCCTCCTCCTTCTCTGTCCAATATATCGGCTTCAGGCAACAGCCTCCAACCGACAACTGCCCTGTGAGAAGATGTGAAAGTGTTGGAAAAGCAAACAGCAACAAAGATGTGAAACGGTTTCTCACCCGTAATCTTGTGCTCTTACGTGTCATCACACTGATAGCTAGTCTTTAAATATCACCCTCCCTACATTTATCTCCCCACTTGCTTTCTGCTGGTTTGTGCGCCCTCCATCTCCCAATCTCCACCAAGTCCTCGCAGATCCATCAACATAATCATTATTTAGCCTCAGCAGAGTCATCAGCCACCACCACCTGTATCCAGCGAGGGCAAGAGACCGAGTAATTATCAAATGTCGTCTGTTGTAATAAATAATTCATATTTTCTTCATTCTGTCTTATCTGATTGTAATGGTGTAATTAATGAAGCTCTAGACGAAGTTCTGTTGGGGAGACTATTCCTTTGCACACTCGGACCCTAGTTTATGCCTCATACCACCGTGCCAGCTTGCAGACATGCCCATTCTTTATAACATTCCACTATGGTCTTGGGCTGTCAGTCGGATTTTATAGCTGCTTTCAGCAGTCGGCCACATCTTTGTGATAGCATCGTTGTTAGCCTATCATCCTGCTACGCTCTTTTTAAATCTATTTCTCGCTGTCCATTTGGTGCTTTAATGCTGTAGTTACATATGCATCTCCAGCTCGCCATCAAAGTCAAGTCTCTGCAGACATACCAACTTAGTCACTCGTCAGTCCTAGCAGAGTCATCAGCCACCACCAACAGCGTTTGGGCTCCAAAAGGGGGGGGGGGGGTTTATGTTGCTTCTCTGGGCAGATACTCCTAATCACCATCTCCCTGAAGTGTCTAAGTGTCAAAGACTCTCTGACAGACTTAATGTCACACATCATCTGTTGTAATAAACCATCATTTTTAATTCAGTCACTCGTCTTCTCTGATTGAAACAACATTAGCGGTGGATTAACTGAAAAAAAAACGTTGAATGGCAGTGAGCCTTTGTTGGTCCTCTGACCTTCAGCTCTACGTCGTCCTCAGGGCGTCATTTACATGCGATCTCATGCCAAGGGAAGAGATTAAATCAGACTTATTTGAATATGTTTAAAGTCTTATCTCCGGATAAACACAGGTTACATAATGGTGATTTGTGTTAATTCCTCTTAGTGATTACTGAAACCTTAATTTGTACTTGGACTTGTAACTCTGATTAAGATTGTCTGGTTTACCTGCAATGACAGAGAATCTGGAGCTGCGGTGCTAAATTGTTTAAACACTCAGAAGGAAAGAAGGAAATTGTCATTTGCTGGTAATAAATTACTTTCAAAGTCTTTTTTTTCAAGCGACAGCCACAGACTAAAATATTATTTGGAAATGATACGTTCTGGGCGATGTGATGTGGATATTTTCAGCTCTGAAGTCGAGAGAGACATAACAGCTCTCATAAGAAGAGGGATTTTATTTTGGCAGGTCGGTTGATTTGTGCGTTTGTGGGTGTGTGTTTGTTTATCTGTGTGTGTTTGTGTGTGTGTGTGTGTGTTTTTTTTATCTGCGTGTGTTTGTGTGTGTGTGTTTGCGGGCTACCTGTTTGCCAAAATGATCTGTCTTGCTTTCTGTTTCTTCTAACCATTCATCCCCGAAATAGCCCACATGGAGAAATGGCTGCTGCTGCTTCGTTCTTGCTGAACTGGACAGATTGAAAATAAATATAAAAACATTAATAAGTAAAACTGTGATGATTGAGAATGGCAGCCATTTCCATTGGCCTGCCTGATGCAAGGAAACTTTATGTTTCTTATTTCAGATCTATTTGAGGTGCTGTCACTAATTTGACAAAAGGCTTTAGTTTTAGAAACATTATTTATTCCTTTTCAATCTGTTCTTCCTCTCGCGCATACATACAAAAGCACACGCTCTCTTTCCGTGTGGTTTATTTTTAAAACTTCTCTCTTATTACTTCCATGAGACAGCAGGTGGGTGTTAGATTGTGTGGGAGGGAAGTTGGGGTACGGTTATATAAAAGTGTGGGCAGAGTTCAGAGGTTAGGGGATTAAGTACGTGGGCACACAACTGATGGCTGGTTGAGAATAACTGACAGAAAAAAAAAGAACCAGATGCATTCCGTGTAATAATAATAGTAATATTAATAAAATTACTTTCAGTCCTACACAGTACAACTTAGTGAAATTATTTCTCTTCTACTATACTGAACTTTCGTTATATTGATTTGAATTTTCAAGTTTCCTGGGAACGTTTATTCCATCATTAAACCCTGGATTCAAGAGGAACAGTGTTGATTCTGTCCTGGTTGTGGGACAGTGGACCATCTGTTTACCCTCTCAGGCTTCCATAAGGTGTAATGGGAATTTGCTCAGCCAGTCCTCTCAGGAGTTCTGTGGATTCTGAGGTTACCTCAGGGAATTTGGGTATCGGGGCCATTTCTCCAAGCTGACCAGTCCCTAGAGTTTTGTCCGCATTCTCAATCAAATTCTCAGCGGGTGTTGAATGCTGCCAGGATGCCCCTAGTCTGTTATCCTTTTAGTGATGTTCATGGACACGATCTCAGAGCTCATTCAAGATGAGGAGGATCTTCGGTTTGGCTTAAAACTGCATCTCCGCAATTTGCAGATGATGGGATTTCCTCGCCTTCATCGGTCAGGGATGGTCGTTCATTGGGAAGCGAGTGCTGAACCACATGGGTCTACTTCTTCTTTGTCTTCAGCTGTTCCCTTCCGGGGTCACCCACAGTAGATCATCTGTTTCCATCCATAATAACCACAGTACAAGTGATGGTATTTGTTGACGTGTCCGGTTTGGACATGTTGATTTTGCGTAGGTTTTTCTCCGGATGCCCTTCCTGACACAACCCTCTCCAATTATCTGGGCTTGGGACCGGCACTAGAAGAACACTGGCTGTGGAACCCTTCGTGGCTCGGTTGCTGAACCATACAGTTAACCTCACACCTCACCTCTGGTCTTGAACTCTGGGTAGTAACCGAAACAAGAGATCAAGGATACAAGCGGCTGGAATCGGCTTACGTCGTGGGGCGGAGCCTTAGAGATCTGAATTTACCATAAAATGACAAATTATTTGGTCAAAAAGTTAAAAAAAATTTAAAAAAAATCAGACTTATAAAATTATAACATGATTAAATTAATTGACCCTTATTAGACTTTTTCTGGTTGTCCAATACAAATCCTACTTATCGAATAGGACTTTCTCAACTGCCATGGGAAATGATTCTTGGGGGCCCCTTTGACCTGTTCAGTCCTCCAGGGCTCCATCCTAAGCCCCTTACTCTTTAGCATATACATGCTACCACTGGGTTCTAAACTTGCTTAATTACCCTTTTTCAATAAGAAATAGAGACTCAAAATGTTCTCAACAAACAGTTAAGCACGACATCAAAGCTTTATGTACTGAAAATGTACAGATTTCATGTACAACAGCATATTAATTCATACAAAGTGAAATCAAATGTGTTATTACTACAATCTGCATTACAGGAAGTAAGACGGCTCCTGATGACCTAAAAAAAAAAAATCCAAATTGGTTACTAGTTAATAGATTATTCAGTTTAATTTATTGTTGGTTTAGTAGTTGGCGGTTTCCTTGTTACCAAACCAGAACACGGGGACACACACACGGGGACACACACACAGGGACACACACGGAGATATTAATGAATAATGAGGTGAATAATGGGCCTTACAAAAACATACTGTGCTTCAACCCTGCTTTAAATTACACAAACATGAGTGCCTCGTACACTTACACCGATTTATGTCGAGAAATAGAATTTATCTTGGCTGAATTGAGATGTTGAAGCATTTTCGTATCAAATTTTGTTGGAACACTTCTACATTTCTGTCTGAGGTCTATCCATTTTTTTTCATTTTCATTAAAAGTCACAGACACACACTTTTTCCCGGAAAGGTAACAGAAATGTCTTCCAAATGTTTCGAAACTGTTTCCTTTGGTCATTTCTTTTTAGATTTGATGATATTTAATGATGACATTTTTCTGAAGAGTCAGTCCTTCTTCTTCACTCCCCTTTAAATACCAGACGCATGCAGATGTTTCCTTTCTCACTCTGAGGGCCGATCAAGGTTAATGTGTTTTTAGAAGAGTCGGCCGAGGGGGTTTGAATGATCCCAGCAGTCCAATGAATTCACGCTACAAAATCACCTGCATAGAGTTTCGCTTTAAAACCAGCCAACTGCGACAAATATAAGCATTTTAATGAGTAGACGTCTTTCCAACTACATGAAATAACACAAAACAACACATTTTTGGCAAGACGCCATTTAAACACAGATATTTCTTTGCAAACTGTGTTTTTGCGCAATGATTTAAAATGTTTGTTTTTTTTCAAATTATGTACATACAGTAAAAATGTCCTTTCTAATCGTAATTTAACATTCATGGGCAGTATAAAACAATTCATAAATGGTTAATAAAACACTAATACAGCAAATATGAGGACATTTAAGTATTTGATAAAGCATTTCTCAATAATAAAAATGCCTCTTGTGGAATATATATATATATATATATATATATATATATATATATATATATATATATATATATATATATATATATATATATATATATATATAAATTCATGAAATATAATCTAAAAAATTAAATAAAACATGGTTTAAAAGATGGATCTCCTCAAGTCAATTCATATGAACCAATTTTGGACTGGATCTAACCAACTGTTTAGAAATTATGAAACGAAAAACTTTTGGAGGCGGAGCTCTTCTTAGAGGGAGAAATATACAACCAATCTTTCCAAAATATAAACTAGTTCTCCTTCACACTAGAATCTATAAGGGTATGGAATCGGAAGTTGATCCATTAAATAGTTTGTGAGTTATTTCTGGAAAACATTGTTTATTGTAAAAAAAAAAAGAAAAAGTAAAAGAGTAAAAACTGAACCACTCGAGAAAACTATCATAAACTTGATGTTGCATCGTTACATCTGACAAACAATTGAAAAATAATGACCTGAAAACTTTTGGAGCTGAAGCTCCCCCTAGTGTCAGAAATGTTGACCCAAAATCACTCCAGTTCTTCCTCGCACGGGTATTATATTTTTTAGGTGATCCATGAAATGTTATTTTGAGTTATCGTGTTAACACGTAGGATCTGTGGCGGACGTGGTGATGGCGATTCCATAATAACCACGATTTTTTCAGGGGTAAAACTACAAACCTAGTCGCTGCCTTAATCTTAAAAGTTCTTCCAATGACGCCATGGTAGAAGACCTAAAAGTCCCTGTTCATCAAATCAATCTTGATCCACGTCTTTTTAAAATCAGCAGAAACGGACAAAGTACATCACTGACAACATAATAAAATGTCAAAATCTCCTTTGGGCACCAAGTCCCTGTCTTGAAACAATTAAAAGTTTCCCTTCCTGTTTGTTCTAACTTGTGCGAGCCAGACTTCTCAAAAGGCATCTCCATGGATACCGCCTCTACTCTCCTGTTGTAACGCAGCAACTGCTGCCGGCGAGTCTAAACGTAGCCGCGGTATTCACGTGACACTCACCAGGGGACAAAAATATCTCTCCGAAATTGTCAATTTACTCACCGGAAATGTTTAATTACACCCTCGTGTCTTAGAGCTTCCCCTGACAGCGATGCACAGAAACGATAAGTGGAGTCTCGGCGTCTACGGACACATGGGCCTCAGCCCTCTGCCCCACGCAAACAATGTGGAATCAGCGACAGCGTAAAGTAGACCGGATGTTCGACGACGCCGTTTGTGTGAAGTTGGCGTAATGAGCGTACACCTGCGCTGGAGTGTGTGTTTGTGAAAGAGAGAGAGAAACTGAGTGTGTGAGGAGTGTTTGTCCTCAATGTGTGTAGATGACAAAGCTCTGTGTGCATTGTAAGCACTCTGTCACCCGTGGGGTATTAGTTCGACTAATGGCGCCCACACTTTTTCGGAGACGTAGCCTACTTGCTCAGAGTTTGGCAAAGAAAAATAAAGTAGAGCTTCAGAGTCGCTTCATCATTCTAGCGTGACATCAACAAGTAAGGAGGGCAGAAACCAAAGCAAAAGGAGGATCAATGAATGCGTGTTTGTGGGTGACCAGGGTCGCCTTCTTACTTCCTCACTACAACCCTCGCCATCTGGGTTACTTCAGTTTTTTTACTGATTAATGTCACGTTTTGATTCTCCGAACTCGATACTGAGACTTTTATCCTACTGTAACTCCTGGCTTTTTTTCTTTTTCTTTTGCACCGAAGGACCCTGTGATCATTGCAAAGAAAAAGAGAAGAAAAAAAGGTGGGTATATTTTAAGAATTATAAAGAACAAAACTTTTTTTTTAAAAGTCAGTAAATAAAATTTAAATTCTGAGTTTAAGGTCAGAGTCGAGTAGATGTCATTAAATCTTTTCAGTACATAAAAAAAGGCTTTTTTTTATATGAATAAAGCAAGTTTATAGTCAGAGTTTGGATTTTATGCGTTAAACTCTGACTTAAGTTACCCCGTTTCAGAAACACATCTGCTGAAACCTGAAGCACCAGCGCATCACCCACCGCGCCCTGTGACTCCTCCTCCTGGTCACAAGGCAAAAAAAATCATGCAGATTTATCGATTAATGTCTGGGTTATTGGCAGCCTCTAAATCTACAGCCAACTCCAACAAATTCCAGTATTTATGAAATACTCTACAGCCGGTCGTCTCCTGCGCCTTCCACTTCAGCCTCTCTGTTCAGCCCACATTGCCCGAAGCTCCACCCCCAAAGGATCATCAGAGGAATCAAAGAATCTAAGGCAGAAATATCCACATTGTGACGTCACTACTCCAAACAGCTTATTATTTTATTTTATTTTATATTTTACATTAAATGCTGCGAAACACGTCACGTCGACCAAATGTAATACCCTCTAGGACACATCAGAGCTACCTCTGGGTAAACTGTGCAAGCAAACATGCAAATGGGTTGTTTTTCCTGTGATCTTGCTGACAAACAAACGTACAAACAAACAAACACACAGCAGTGAAAACATAAGCTCCTCGGTGGAGGTTATGAAAAGTTATAAAATCGTTATAAAATCGTACTGTAATGATTAATGTCACTTTTGGATTCTCGGCGTCTGCCACCGTAACCGTTGGCTACGTCCGCTCTGCTGTTTTCCGTCTCCTCTTTGGGGCTGAACTGTCCCAGAAACCATCTGTGCTCACCGCCGTCCATAAGACACCTGTCAAGAGGAGTCAGTGCTGAGTTTCACTCTCTAAAGATAATGATATTAGATATCTGACCGTCACCACACACAACACATACGAGAACGGACGAATGCCTGTTTTCTGATAAAAGACCCCCGCCGCCGTAGCTGTGCGGATGAATTCAGCTCATTTCAGTGCCAGTGTTTAGAAACCGAGCTTCAGTGGAGGTTCTTCTTTCGGAATTACAACACCAAGCTCCATTTCAACACTTTTTTCTGACATTGCAACACACTTGTAAGGTAGAGTGTTTTGTTATTTGGCATTAGCTCTTTCTGTGTGAACCTTGTCTTAGATGCTGTTAGGTAGTGGTTACGTTATAAAGCGTCGCAGGTAAAAGGTGGAGAGGTATCCCACAAGTAATTGTGTGTCTTTACGTCAACAGAATATGTGAGTAACTTCAAGCCCAGGAGAACCTTAGAGGAACCCGAGGAGAGGTATTTTATTAATGACATGCAGAAGTGAAGATGTACGCAGATTCTTCACCCAAGTACAATTGTGTAAATAAAGACTCAACTTCTTGACTCAGATAAAAGTGGAAAAAGTACGGGCTATGAAATATACTCTGTGTGTTCATATTACATGTAACCCTTTAAAGAATAGTTCTATTGATTTTATTGATTTAATGGATAAGGAGTTTTATTTCATTTATTATTTTTTATTATTACGGAAGTGCTTTGCTGTCATGCTAGAAAATCACAAAGATATCAATTTCACGTTATATCCTGATAAGTTTCACGTTTTTCCGTTATAATTTTCACCGATTAACATGATAGATGATTGAACATGATTTTAACATCATAGCGTGAAAATTGTAATAGAAAAACGTGAAAAATGATCTATCACGTTATAACGTGAAAATATTGTAGCATGTTATGACGTGAAAATGATCGCGTTATAATGTACAAAATTATCACGTAAAAACGTGAAACTTATCACATTACAACTTGAAAATTATCTGTTGTGTTATAACACGTTATAGAAACTCGAACATGATCACGTTATAATGTGAAAAATGTTCCAGTAAAAACGTGAAACTTATCAGGTTATAAGGTTAAACTTATCACATTATAACTTGAAAATGATTTATCGTGTTATAACGTAAAAACATTCACCTAAAAACTTCAAAGTTATCTCGTTATAACACGAAAATGATCTATCGTGTTATAACGTACAAATTGTGCAGAAATTCATAATCTGCACTCATTGACTTCTATTTATAGCAAAAACCATCAATATTGTAGGTTCTGCAATCTTTTGAACCTCTCCTGCTTATAAGAAGTTTAAAATAGAAGAATCTAAATCTAAAGATTTCCCCATTAATCTCTGAGGCACTGATCAATCATAACTAATACCTTCGCATTGTTTTGATTACAGTTGTTATTCGTCGTATGCTAATGAACTGTGTCTGTAGGATTCCCCCAGAGCCTCCTGGGAAATAAGGGACACAGCAGATTTATAAAAATCAATCAAAGGTAGTTTAGTGCTAAGGTGTCCAACATCATCATCATCATCTCACCAGCCACTTCAGACAGGATCAACATGGCGGCCCCAGCTGTGGACCGCTACTGCCTTCAGTTCCAGTCCAACACCTTTGACCCTTCCCGCTGCGGGTCCTGCTTGAGGCCGGATCATATGCACCTCAGCAGCAACACAGCTGCTGCTGCTGATCCACAGCAGGGTAGTGCTCCAGGCTCGGTAGGTTCATGAATCAGATAGTTTACAACGGAATCCCTCCTCAACTTTGGTGAAAAATGTCTGTCATGAATGAAAAATTTACTATCATAAATGATGAGACGTTCATGATTTTTTTAATTCTTAAAAGATCATTTGAGTCAAAAGTCCGACTAATATCCAATTTATTCTCAGAAAAAAGAATTATTTAAAAAAAGAAAATATTTATTTTAAAAATCTATATTTATTTTTTTAAATGTGCTGAAGATTAGGCTATTACAGCTGTTGTTTATTCTAAAGTATCTTAATTTAGATTATTTTATAATCATGTATGGTATGCGGCTGCAAAAATCATCTTAAAAAAGATTTAGGAAAAAAAAAAAAGGCTTTTTATCTTTAATAACTCAATTACGTCAAATGTTTCACAAGAATCCGATTGATAAAAACAGGAAACCTTCAGTGTCCCAACAATCATCAACAGTCTGTGTGACTATGATCGTAGTTAGTTTACACATAAATTCCTGCTGAGGTCAGAGTCTAAAACAAGGAGATGAATGAACAGAGTTATTACAGATTATGATGGACATGGTATCAAAAAACGTTCTATGGGATGTCTACTTATGTGATAACGTCGACCAATAAAAAACCAGTGTGGAGGTGGGAGAAAGCCAATACATCAAGGTGGCATTTGATTCTGTATAATTAATTAATGACGGCTCATTATAATCCTGGGGGAATGGATTGTAATGTGATATGTCCATATGACACATGCAAACATCTCCCCTCACACACCTACTGACCCATTTTAGCTATAAGGAAAGTCCAGAAAGTCATAGCAAATCAGATTATTGCTACAATGTTGGATTTTTATCATTTAAAGACAGCATTTTACGCTTTTATTGTTAAAACCTACATCCGCCGAAGAGATCGGGCTAAAATAAGCGAAAGCCTTTGCCGTCCGTTTGTCAATTTGAGGAAGAGGTGACGATTCTGAAGAAGTTGAGTGGGCGGTGCTGGTAATGCAAAAGCACTAGAGCAATGAAATAATGATGAGGGTGACCGAGACTAGCTTAAGTTACACCCTGAGCCGGCCGAAAGGATGGGTTAGCCAGAACGAATGGAGAGAAGGAAGGAGAGAAGGAAGGAGAGAAGGAGGGGAGCCGCTGAAGGTCTTGATGGCAAGCAGACCCAGTAAGTAATTCTTTCACCAAGGACTTATAGATTAGGATGTTTTTTTCTTCTTCTAGTTTTGTGTTTTTTTAATGAGCAGAAATAGAAACAGTAGTTAAAAAGGTAGAGGTAGTGTCCAGGTTTGATTACGGTTCAAACATAATAATATGTGCCTCTTAGATGACACATAATCTTAAATATAGTGCGGCATCAGAAAAATATAGATAATACATTCAACAGCAGCTGATAAAAATCAAACGTATATAAAATATAGAAACTTAACCTAGTTAAATGTTGCCGGACATCTTTTCACTTCTGGCTGACTTTGATCTGCCTTTCTAAACACTGAGGTAAAAGTCCAGTCTGACCCAGTTTGAAGTATCTGGATCCTAAAATATGTATTTTTGTGCTCCTATAGGAGAAAGAAGAGGATGATATTTGTGCCCTGTCCGAGGAGACAGCAAGTACCAGTGGTGATGATCTCAGCGGCGGTTGGACCTACGAGTGGAGTCTGGTCCACACTTTGAGTCCTGAGGTGGAACTCAATATCTGTGACACTGACGTACAATCCAGGTGACTGCAGTCTGTATTCCAGTTTTAGAAATCATCCAACTCTGCATTTCACACGGCATCAGTGCGTTTGCTGTCGTGTGTGTGCGTGTGTGAGTGTGTGTGTCTGATTCTGCTGTTCACATCATGCCCCATAAAATGTCACTCCGGAGACAGAGTCCTCAGGGGTCCTGGCAGGGGTCCTCTCACTCTCCAGTCAACCTCCTTCCCCCAAGCAGTCCCTCCCCAACAAGACAATGGACGATCTCTTGGGCTCTTAGTGGGTCACTGTTGCATGTTGCAGTCACAGAAAGAAATAAGGGCGCTTAGAGGACTAATAAGGTCACTGATGACAGACTATGGAAAGCTGGGTTAGAAAAGAGGAGGTTCGTATTTCAGTTATAACTCATTTTAGCAGCGTAGCTCCACGGATCACAATGTCCGTCTGTCTGAACTCATGTCTTGTCTTTCCCCGATACATGAAATCCATTTTAATGACTCTGAATCTGAATTTTCTCACCTGAAAATTGCGGCAGTGTCCCATTTTAATACCTTTGACCTGGAAAATATCCAAATCTGCAGATTTCTTTTTTATTGTTGGGTTAGGATTATTGATTATTTGCTATTTAAGAAGTATTATTGTTTTTGTTTCAATTTTGTCTCCGTGTTTGAGTGAGATGACTCTGACAAGGCTTTTCAAAAATCAGCTCTGTTCTGGCCCTAAAGTCAAAACCTGCACAGAATGTCATCTAAATCTATCGAAGACTTTGTACCACTTTACAATAAGACTACCTTTATTTACCTGATTTATAAAAATGGTTTATAATTAGGTTATAACCTAGGTTATAAAAATGTTATAAGTCATTAATTAATGCTTGTTAACGGCTTATAACATAGCTCTCAATTTATCAACGTGGGTCCCTATTTGGCAATACCAAGTCAGCAGTACAGATAGGTGCGCTCACTATTTGGCAAACATCAGGTCTCTGATACCCTTTAAAAACTAATAAGTTGTAGCAGCTTATGAATGATTTGTAAAAGGTTTATGACTTAATTAGGAAACAACGTACAAAGCATTTATAAATCCTTAATAAGGGCTTAATAAGTCTTATTGTTAAGTGGTACTGAATACTTTTCAAGATATATATACTCTATTTATCCCAAGGGACATTCAAGTTCTCTGCGTTTGACCCCTCCCTGAGGGAGCAGCACATGAGCAGCACATGAAAAAAGAACTACAGCTTTTTTTTGATGCTTTCACGTTAGCTTATTTGTCACTGTTTTGTTTTCTTCTCACCCACACCTTTAGTTCTTTAGTTTGCTGTCACCGTTGCCATTTCAAATGACTTTTTTTCCGGGCATTCAAAATGTCTAGAAAACGAGTTACTAACTGTTTGGCAAAGAGTATAGCAGCTTAAAAAGCCGACGACTCTCTCAGGAGTTGGTGTGGGATTTAAAATCATTATGCTATATCTGTTTATATTGATTAATTGGCTCTTATTTGATGTGTGTTTGAAATTTGCCTCTACTCTAATTAAGAGTATGAAGAACCAGAGGTTTCATTGTCTCTCTCTAACCAGAGATGATGGAATGTTTTGTACACTCCCAACCTCTAGTGAACTAATCTGTTACGCCCTAACTGATGGTAAAGATTGTTAGTGAGTGATGTTCTTCGGATTGATTGGATGGAACAGTCACAGGACACTTTTGTCTCACTTGCTTCAAACAGGGCAAATCTAATTGATGTCCTTTGTTTCAGCCATACTTCTGATTGTGGATGATCCGATTGGGTCCACTCATGCAGTAAATGCGGTTTTGTTCCACAGTAGACCTGAAAATCATCTTTTCATCATTGCTTCTCCGTGCAAAATTTGAGAATTTGTGGTTTTTCTATGTATATTAGCTTCACGTACTTAAAGTTGCTCTACAGAATATCTTCCTGTGGTTTTAATTTCACCTACAACTACAGTTTTCTCAGCTGTCACAGGGCATAATGTAACATCAGAAAGATGGTGTAACCTAATCGTCTGGCAGACGTTCGATTGTAGTTCAAAATGACAGATGTTAATTTTTAGCTGTACTTTAAAATCTAATCAGTCAAAAACCAACATACGTCAATTTCTGTAGAGACCTGTGGTTGTGGGTGGGTCGCCAAATGTCCCTGCTGACACCCGTTGACTGACATCCAGTCAACGTTGGGTTTTGAAGTTAACATGATTCTCATTCCAAACTAAAATCCACTTATTTCATTCACTGGAAATATGTCAAGTCAGCATTCATTTTGATTTTTTGACCAGCTGTACTCTAATAACTAATAAACAGTTAGAATAACCATTAGTACATTCTATAGTTTCAAACTCGTCACAACCTCTGTGGACCTTCTCCCTGGTCGCCAAGTCAACTGATAGTCTGGTATAAATACTTTACATTTGACAACTTCATGTCTGCAGCCTCCTTGTTAGTTCATCAGTGGTGACCTTGTTCTTCCCTCCTCCAGCTCTCTAAATCACTTGGATTGTCTCAAGTGGAGCAGATCCCTCAGCCCAGAGAGACTATGTGTTTCCCTAACAGATATGACGCAGTTGGACCCTTCTCTCCATCGTGGCACTGAAAAGTCTATGATGGATGAGAGGAGGAGCAGGTCCCGCCGGGCATCAGGTACCGTCACATATGTACCCCGCATGTTCAAACACCGTATTTCACAGTAGGCGTCTGCTGTCTTACCCGATAGCAAGGGTATATCCCCAAAAAAATCCCTAATCCCATGCATTGCAAAACCAATCCCTTGATTGACATCCTCAGATTTAATGTAAAGTGATGTAAGTTTTTTTTTTTAAAAAGCTCCACGAATTGTGCAAAATATAAAATATCAGAGTAAAATATGATAGAAACTAGATAGATCTCATTGGGTTGATTCATGTGCACCAAATTTGGACTAATTTAGACCAATTGTTAGTAAGTTGTGTTCGAAGACGATGTTTTTTGTGAAAAAAGAAAAGAAAAAGTGAGTAAAATATGAACTATTAGAGTAAAATAAGATATTTGCAAGATAGATCTCCTCAAGCCGATTCATATGCACCAAATTTGGACTAAGTTGGATCAATAGTTGAGAAATTATGTGCCCAAATCTTTTGGAGATACATCTCCACCTAGTCTCAGAAACGTGCAACTAATCTCTCCCAAAATCAATTCAGTTCTTCCTCACACCAAGGTCTATGGGCGTATAAAATTTGAAAATGATCCAATAAATTATTTTTGAGTAATGTCTGGAAAACTGTTTTTTACATACAAATAGATCCCCCTACTGAATAAAATATAGACTACTAGAATAAAATATGATATATGCAAGATAGATCTTTTCGAGTTTATTGATATGCACTATAACTGGACTTAATTTGGACTAAATTGGACTAATGGTTGAGAAATTATGCCCCAATAACTTTAGTAGATAAAGCCCCCCCTAGTGTCGGAAATATACAACTAACCATTCCCAAAATCAGTTCAGTTCTCCCTCGCACTAAGGTCGATGTGGTATTGTAATTTGAAAATGATCTTTGAAGTTGTTTTTGAGTTATCGCATTAACATGATGGATCTGCGGATGTGGGAGCCACGAAGATTCCATAATAGCCCCGACTTTTCGAAGATGTAAATAAGTTTCTCTAAGCAGAGATGACAACCTTGATCTTGACCTTGGCATCTAGTCACACTGCCTTGTTACATTTTATTTTAATGACTGTATTTTTTATATATAATTTATTTGTTTTCTTCAATAGTCACTACAAATGTAGTAACTATTCTTCCTGGGATCCACACAAGTCAAGATTATATCATATGGAAAACAAGCAACACCAAAACAAAAGTGTACAAAAGAAAAGTGTTATGACTGTAGGCTTTATGAGTTTCAGAGTCCAGAGGAGAAAGGGAGCAAAAGAGAGGCTACTTCTCTCCAGACAGAAGAGGCGATGGTGAGCTACAGATGGAGGAAGTCAAAAAATTGCCAAGTCGTTATTACGAAAGGGGGCGGCCCCTTCCTAGCAACTATGTTCCTGAGCCCAAAGCCTGCGTTCCATACAGGAACGTCAACCTTGGCGTACCCTCGGAGAGGAGGAACCCAGAGACATACATGCAGGAGACTTGGAGAAGTGAATCCCCAGAGAGGTACTCATACCACTCCAACTTTAGACGAGGTACTGATACACAGAGGAATTCACCAACACGCCACAGTTCTGTGAGCCCGGACCGCTACAAGTCAAATGAATCCCCTGTGGGAACCCAGAGAAGGACCTCCATCTTCAGAGGTCAAGCTCGCTCTCATTCCTTATCTCACGGCTCCTCTCAGCGTCCATCGCGTGATCCTTCTCGGTATACATCTGGAAGGTCCAGTCCATCTCACAAGAGGGGTTCTGTGGCCTCTCGGACTGCTTCACCCTCTAGGGCCCCCCGCTCTCACAGGTACACAGAGTCTTTGCATTTACACAACGGCGAACATGATGCTCAAAGGGAAAGCAGCCTAGACCCGAGGAGTCCGTCACAAGCTTCAAAAAAACACAGTCTGGACTCTGAGAGACTCTACAGGAACTTGGAGTCCATCTCCCGCCGGGGATCCTCAACCAGCCACCGAAACCCTCCTGGGGGATTTCAAGCAACTCCTAAAACTAGAACATCCGTCGACAGCTTGGCCAACACTCGCTCCTACAACAGCCGTGAGGTCTCACCATCCAGGAATGGCTACAGTACCCAAAGCCACACTCCACAGAGAGAGCCCTGCTCCAGAGACAGCAGGCCGAGTCCTTCTCAAGGATCCTGGCAAGGCTCCTCTCACTCTTTACGCAATCAACCGCAGTCCGGCGGTTCCTCCACATCAAGACGAGGGTTAGACTCTCAGGTGCTTACCGGTTCATGGTCACATGTTGCAGTCGCAGAAACTGATCAAGGCACTGAGAGGAGTAATAAAGTCGCTGGGGACCGAAGCAGCAGCAACATGAGGAGAGGCATGGAGGCCCTACTGCTGTCTGAACCTAAGAAGGCTGCGGTAGAAGTGGAGGAGGTACAGTATGTGCTGGATATCAGGCATTGCTTGTTTTTAGCTAAGCTAGCAGTACAGCTCTGAGGATAGCATATCACCTCGTCCATCACCGGGTCAACTAATTCAGTGAAGCCTGAAATATGTAAGCAACTACTGAACAGATAACGAAAGCAGACACCAGAGGATTAAATCTATAGTTATTTCAACCGTAATAGCAGCTCTATGAATGATAATATAAGTGACATTATTTCAAATTAATAACAAATACGTCATAACTAGCAGTACTTCAGGCTTGATGGCACTTTTGCCAATAGAAGACAAAAATAACTTCCACCAGCACCAGTACATGGGTATCATCACTGTGCGTGTTGAGAACACTGAAGCATACTATAACACCAGCATTGAGCTCAAAGCTCCTTTTAGGTCTACCTGTAGGGGAACAGAGTGGGTAGACTTGTAGACTTGTAGACTTGTAGACTTGTAGACTTGTAGACTTGTAGACTTGTAGACTTGTAGACTTGTCTTGTTGTGTGTTTTTTGTCAGAGGCAGCATATTGTGTTCTTCTTCATTTGGCTGTTCCTTTAAGGGGTCACCACAGCCGATCATTTGTTTCCATCTTGCCCCGTCCTCTGTGACACCAATCAACTGCATATCCTCTCTTACCACATCCTTCTACCAACAGATCCACTATCCCTTCTCTTCACGTGTCCAAATCATCTAGGTCTGGCCTCTCCTACTTTGTCTCCAAGACGTCTAACCTGGGCTGTCCCTCTGATGTAATAGTTCCTAATCTTTTACATCTGAACATCTTCATCGCTGCCATCTCCAGGTCTGCCTCCTGTCGTTTAGTCAGAGCCGCTGTCTCTATCCATCTCTAACCATCCAGCAGAGCTGCTCTCACTACCATCTTGTAAACCGTTCCCTTCACTCCTGCTGCTGCTCTTCGGTCACAGATAACTCCTGACAATCTTCTCCACCCACTCCACCCTGCCTGCACTTTCTCCTTCACCTCTTTTCCACATTCCCCATTGCTCTGAACAATTCATGCCAAGTATAAATCTCTTGCACCTTTTCGACCTCTGCTCCTTCATCCTCACCGTTCAACCTGCCTCCCTTTCATTCACACACATGTATTCTGTCTTTCTGCGACTGACCTTCATTCCTCTTCTCTCCAGTGCATACCTCCACCTCTTCAGGTTTTCTTCCACCAAATCCATGCTCTAACTACAGATATAACTTCATCAAACATCATAGTCCATGGAGGCTCCTCTCTGACCTCATCTGTCAGCCTGTCCATCACCATTTCAAACAAGAGGGGGTCCGAGCCAATCCTTGATGGAGTCCCACCTCCACCTTGAACCAATCCTAAGTCCTACTGCACACATCATGGCTGTCACTGCTCTCATCCATATCCTGTACCTCTCTAACATACTGCTCCCAGGAGTCACTCCAGACTCCTGGATGTAATCCCACAATTCCTCCCTCAGCACTCTGTCGTGTGCTTTCTCTAAATCCACAAAGACACAATGCACTATGTCACTTGTCTTATCGTTATAAATCTTTATTCATTTGAGGTGGGGCTGACAATGGATGACTACATTGTCCTGGCTAATATTCCAAAGATCCACCTGGAATCAGAGGAAGAGCTCCCAGAGCTGAGGTGGAGGAATCAGAGTCCCAGCCCATGCAGGGATCAGAAGATTAGAACTTCCAGGTTGGTGTCGGCTTACATACGGTACCCTGAGGTCTCACGGGTTACAAACAATCCATGGGTAGTCATAACAGAAATCCCATGATCATTTATTTAGTCTACATTCCTAATTTTGCATTTCTTTAAGGTGTTTCTTTGGAAGCTGGGAGATAAGGAGAGATGTAGTTTAGCAAATGTAAAAGACTTTGAAGATGCCTTTTGATCTGGTCATAAGTAATTGCTTTAGTCTTGATTGAAGATAAGAGGAATGTTCTGGTCTGAGAGTTCAGAAAGAAAAAAAAAGGACGCAAATTGTGTCTATTTTTGGGTTTCGAAATTGTGTCCTCCATCCGATTTCTCACACTTTATTTTGTCTCTGAAGGTATCAGGACGATTTAGACATCGGCAGCTTAAGGTTGGAGTCAGACGAGAGGGGGAGAGGCAGGGAGAGAGGCAGAGACAGACGGGAGAAATGTCGGGAGTCTGAGAACGGACGATCGTCCAGAAGACATTCGAATGCATCAATTCGTACGCAGGTACAATGTAAAAATGCACACTGTTGAAAAATAAAGATTTAGACTGTAACATTATATTTTATCAAAGAGTTCAGCGAATCAAAGTGGCTCACCCAGATCTCCGAAGCTGAAGCAGCGGGCTCCTCCTGAACAGCCACAGAACCAGGTGAGCATGGCCCCGTTACGCTCTGGATCACATGAGTTTTGGGAGGAAAATGGGTCATTCATACTTTTATTAGAAAGTTTCTCCCTGATATTCATGTCACCTCTTTTACCTCAGGCATCACTTTTACAGAAGGGCAAAGCAGGGGAAGGCCATTAGTCAGCACTCTTATCTTTGTGGAGCAGTATGTTGATTATTATCTTTATCAACAGATTCTAGGATAGTCATTGTGCCCAGCAGTTATGTCATACCTAAAACCCCTGAGTCTACAAACATAGGAGGTCACAGAATGAAAGATTATATCATGTTCTTGTACTTCATTGCTGTGAGTCACATGAAACCGTTGAAAACAACACAAACCCTGATGTACCATTATTAACTGCTCAATGTCTCTTTCTTGTTGTGGATGATATGATGAACATGGTGAGTATTCAATGTCATTTTAGGCTTGCATGCTATACTCCCTTCCTTCTTCTTCTTAATACTAATAATAATAATACATTTGATTTATAACGCACTTTACATTTGGATATAATCTCAAAGTATTACAAAATAAAAGCATCAATAAGATAATAACTATATAAAAACCTGACCAAAAAGCAGCAATGTTAATTAAAGTTATAGGTTCTGCTAAAAAGGAATGTTTTACGTCCTTTTTTAAATGTGTCAGTCGTCTGTGGAGCCCTCAGATGGTATGGGAGGGCATTCCACAGACGAGGGGCAGCAGAACAGAAGGCCCGATCCCCCATGGTGCTGAGCTTAGTCCGGGGAAGGAGGAGGCGGTATGAGTGGGGATCGTGTTGAGGTCAGTGGGGTGAGTAGTTCTTTTAGTTAGGGGGGTGCGTTACCATGGATGCACTGGTGACTGAGGAGGGGGATCTTATAATAGATCCTGGTGGAGATGGGAAGCCAATGAAGGTTTCACTGGGGCTGTAGGAAAGGAGTCGAAAGTCAACCTCCTGCTGTGAGATTTCTGGGAAGAACTTTAGAGGCTGGGAGATCTCAAACTGTGTGTAAGCAGACTGGATAGGTAGAGTGGAGGAACTAGAAATTACAGAATCCGGTTTGGAAACCAGTTTTGTGTTCCACTTATGGATTTGGCATAGATTTTATGCATGGACTGAATGTCCGTTTGTGGATTAATGAAGTTCTATCTATTCTTTTCCATTCCATTCTCTTCTATTCTATTATTTTCTATTGTACTCTACTCTTTTCTATTCTATTCTATTCTATTCTTTTCTATTCTATCAGTTACTGTTTATCTTCTTCTTTTTTGCACATCACAGCTTTAAACGTCTTACAATTTTCTACATCCACTTTTTGATTTATTTTTCACAATTCTTTCTTTAAAACATCCTTTAATGTGGTAAAGTATTTCTTTGCATATTGTATTTATTTGGGGCATTTATTAATTCAATGATCAAACATGTTATTAAACAGTAAAAAAAACAGACAGACTTATAAAGTCAGTTCATGATGAAATTTTGTATTTCATGTAAAATAGTCAATCTTATAATATAACATATAAGATATTTTGTAGCCTTCAAATGTTATCCTATTTAGATAGTATGACTTTCTCAGTAGCAACGGTTAAAACCTGCTCCTCTGTGCTCCCTTTGACCTGCGGTGCCCCCCAGGGCTCCATCATTGGCCCCTTACTCTTAAACATATACATGCTGCAACTGTGTCATATTATAAACAGGTTCAATCATGTGACACATTTCACAATAAGAAAAAGTGGCTCATAATTTGCTCAACCAAACAGTGGAGCAGGACATTAAAGGGTCCTACTCTCCTCACACTTAAGAGCGATGCAGATATCTCGCAGGGACACTGCTTCTGACAGTTTTGGTTTCCGCTGCCTTTTTCACGATATGGTGTGAGACAGAAACCTCAAAAGCATTCCAGTAACGCACTTCCTGTCATGAATTCAAACGCAGATGTCGTCACTGGAAGGGATGGATTTCCAAACTTGATGAACACGGCAAGGTAAGCACGTTTTTGAAGCTGTTCTTCTGATATACAGTATATATATATATATATATATATATATATATTTGTATTGTAAAAATACTTTATGAATCAGTTTCTAATGTCTAATTTTGTTCCCATACAATTGTTAATATTTAATTGAGATATTAGTGATAAAGATCGAACAAAGCCAGAGAACATCATTGTCTATTTCTCTATGACATGTGGACCCATGGAGCTACTTATTTCACAAGTACAGGTTTCTTTCCCAAGTGCAACCCATGAAAACCCTCGGACAAACAGTGGTTACAGCCTTAGTTATTTTCTGTTAGTCAGCTTAAGAGTTTACTCTCAACTCTTTTATTTCCTCCCCCTCACTTCTCCAGTGGGCGGAGCTTAATCACATTTCTTCAGAGTTGGATTGACATGAGCGTGAACCCACCTGACAATGAACTCCAATGCCATTTGAATCAAAATGTGTTAAAATAAAACTTTTTGGAGTGAAAATAATCCAATGGTAAACACAAAAATGTCTACAGTTCAGTGTTTTTGCTGTGCAATATGAATTTCTATTTCCATACCAATGAAGCGATGGAAATGTTACTTGATGTGTTTTTAACGCGTTCACCATAAATTAATTCAGTGTTCATGCTTACTGTGTTTTGGACAGTGGACAAAGCACTGGTTTGTGCTGGGCGACACTTGGCTAAAGTTCTACAGAGACTCAGAGGCTGAAGAGGTAGGACCTGATCAAGGATGTAAAAACTGTTTTCAGGGTTCTCACCAACGTTCAACCACAACGATTAATTTGAGCTATATTCAGAAAAGTGAAAGCGTTCATTTTTCCAGGTGTTGCTGCCTAAACATTGCCAATTTGTGCAGTTTTCTCAAATATATCATCCGCCATTGGAGTTTTTGGTTAGGAGCTTATTTGACTTTGAGCTCTTCTTGTTTTGATGCAGTCGGATGATTTAGACGGGGAGATCGACCTGACGTCCTGTGTGAATGTGACGGACTGTGACGTAGAGAAGAACTATGGATTCCAGCTACAAGTATGCATTTTTGCTTGGTATGCTATGCATTTCCACATCAATTACATGTTTGGCTGCTTCCTGTTTAACAGTGTGTGTGTGTGTGTGTGTGTGTGTGTGTGTGTGTGTGTGTGTGTGTGTGTGTGTGTGTGTGTGTGTGTGTGTGTGTGTGTGTGTTTGCTATGTCTTCTGATCTCCTCCAGACAAAGAGAGCTGTGTTCACTCTCTCTGCTATGACCTCCAGGATACGCCGTAACTGGGTGAAGTTACTAAGGCAGGCGATCCAGAACAGCATGCAGTGAGTGTCACCGGGAGACAGTGGGGGACGACTTATTCAGATCCTTTACTTGAGTAAAGTTAAAAAAAAAAACTAACGAAACCAACTATGACAATTTCAAGTATACAAATTTAGGTACCCTAATTGTCATTGAGTGTCATGACATCATAGATGACACCGTCAGATTACTATATCTGATTCTGCTGATTCTTCTGATATAAAGGCAGAAATTTTAATTTTTTTATTTTATTGGTTTATTTGACAGGGACGATACAAGTAGGCATTGTCACATTTGAATGAAATGAGACTGATGCACAGTGTTTAGTAAATCTAGCTGCAGATAATATGCTGTCCTTGTCCCGAGACCCTACTGACAGAATATTACTAAAATACTGTCATATTGTTAGAAAATAACAATAATGATAATATTAATAATCATTTTAGCACAATATAAAACACATAATACAACACTCTAAATCATATAGAAACAAGTTTTATTAGTAGGTTGAAACCAAAGCCGTTATAAAAACTTTAATAAATTAAAAAAAATTGATGTATAGGATAGTAACAAAGAAAGAAAAGTCTTTGCTCACGTGGGAATCTTTGCGTCCCTCTAGAATAAACAGCTCAGTTGGAGACCTCCTCTTTTCTGGAGAGGTGAATTGAGATCATTTTCTGGTAGGATTTTGGTTCAGTACAAATCAAACTGACTTGACTTTGCTTGTGTCGATCAATCAACAAACGTTCTAAACTTGTTTTTTGCCTTAGATGTTCTGTTAAAAAATAAATACATGTAAAGGGACGAATGATGACAAAGAAAATATAAATCAGATAAAGGTTGCTGAGGTTTTTTTTGGCCCTGATAACAACAAGCGTTTATTATAATTCTTTTTCTGCTTATCCTGGGTCGGGTCGTCGTGGCA
This sequence comes from Lophius americanus, assembly GCA_037951165.1. Taxonomy (NCBI): domain Eukaryota; kingdom Metazoa; phylum Chordata; class Actinopteri; order Lophiiformes; family Lophiidae; genus Lophius; species Lophius americanus. The sequence goes on along the minus strand of JBBDHG010000041.1, from coordinate 891,346 downwards.
GCACGCCAAGACGGGAACAAATAATTATAGAAAAAACTACAGAGTCTGACATTTTTTGATCCAACATAATATGTTACACAACACTCATAATTAGTAATATACAAATCATAAAACATGTTGTACAAATCATAAATCATGTTCATCCTTAATGTTATCTTATTATTCCAGCATAAATCGTGAGAATTCTTCATGAGATATAACAAAAACAGGCTTTCCATTGACCTGAAAGTTACTGAGCGCTGTGGGGAAATGCAGGCGATGTGATTGGGTGGTCTTGTCTGTTGTGAACCCCCTCTATCATCTTTCCTCTGATGTGTAACTTTAGCCTCCTGTCTTTCCCCTAACGTGCCCTTAGCCAATCAGACAGCGGCAATGAGAAAGAGAACCCCCTCTCCAGCAGACTGTCACCATGCCAACCTCCTGCTCGGCTCACCTATGAGGACTCTGGGTATGAACCCACCACTTCCACCTTCACTGCCAAAACAGCAAAACATCAGGCGGACCAGAGCCACCAAACTGTAGACGGGGGTCTAGAGGCAGAATTATATTCAGCCAGTCAGAGAGAGGAAGGGGAGGGCTGGGACTGCGAGCAAGCAAAGCGATTGGAGGAGAGGAACAAGTGGTTTGAGGAAGGGGTCCCTGTAGGTGAAATGGGCAGCAGGTGGGATTCCATGGAGCTGAAAAGGGGGAGTGTGCCTGTCCCTGTGATTGAGACCATGGACTGGGAGGTTAGCAGGAAGTGGGCTGAATTGGAGAAGCTGTCGTTCAGCGACATGAGTGCACAGTCTCTCATTGGAGCGCAGGTTCATCGGTCCAGCACCTCACAGGCATCACAGTCTCTCCTTAGCTCACAGGTGCATCAGTGGAGCCCTGAGGAGAATGAACAGAATATCACTGCATCAGAAACTGATGCATCAAGCTCAAAGAGGACCCGCCCATCCATAAATGGAGCCCAATCCATTCAGACAAATACAGCTGAGGCGCTTCAGAAGGAGGTAAGACGACATTCAGAGTCCCTCCATTAAGAGGGATCGAAGAAGTGGCATTCTTTTTTTTAAATGTGCGCCTTCAAATATATAAATGTCCCCATTTCCGCCTCTCCTCCATCGCCCAGGCCTTATCTCTTCCAACGCAAATAGAAAACGTCCAGAGAGAGCATTCAGTAATGGGGGTAGAGGTGGGGAGCATGTGCAGCCCCGGAGCCCCCTGTAAGGCCAAACTAGAGGCCTTGGAAGAAGCTCATCGGAAGGCATTGCAGGAGTTGCAGGAGAAACATGAAAGGGAGATCCGGGAGCTGGAGCACCAGAGAGATAGGATGCTGGAGGAAGAGAGGAAGGCCGCTGCTAAAGGTAAAGCAAAAAAAAAAAATCAGTTCTATCAAGCAGCTGGGGCTCAAGAGAGGCAGATGGACAGAAGTGAATTCTAAAGGCATCACCTCCTCTGACTAGAGTCCAGTCACAGACTTGTGTTGTTTTCATTGCTGAGTGGTGACAGATGCTTCAAAATAACAAATTAACTGTTGATCTCAGCTCTGGAGGTGCTGAGAGCAGCTCACAGAGAGGAGCTGCAGAGAGAAGTGGAGGCGGTCCGGAGGTTAGCTGCAGGGGCCGCACACGCGGATCCTTCATGCAGAGGCCACATGTACGTTTGTTACGGTTGCTCTTGCTGCAGGCTGAAGATGTTCTGCACAATGACTCATCTCATGATCGTGATCAAATTTACTCCATTATGTATTTTTGTGCTTGTCAGGCCGCCGGCAGACATCTTGCACAGTGAATTTGACGTGCTGTCAGAACACTGCCCTCAGAAGAGCCTGCAGCTGAACCGCGCTGAGCTGGGCAGCAGGGGCCCAGAGACAGAGCTCAGCCGCAAGGAGAGAGAGCTGGAGGAGCTCAGACTAGAGAACCAGGTTATCGCGCATTCCCCAAATCTTTGAAAATTCAGCATGAATCCAACTTCTAGTTTCACCAATCAGTCATAACATTATAACCACTCACAGATGAGGTCAGATTAACACTGATTATCTACTTACAATGGCAGCTTCGGGTCCTGGGATATAGGAAGTTAATGAACATTTTTCACTCAACGTTGATGTGTTGTAAGCAGGAGAAATGAGAGAAAGGATCTGAGGGACATTAGCAGGGGCCAAACTTTGATGGCTAGACTGCAGGGTCATGATCCGGATCTCCTAAACTGCACATCTTATTTGGTGTTCCTGGTCTGCAAGAATTCCACAGAGGAGTTACTGTAGCACAAACTTCTGAAAAGGGCTTTTTCTGACTGAAAAGTGTCAGAACACAAAGAAAAGCAATACTGACCTACATAATATTATGTGGATGCTGGTTTTAATATTATGGCTGATCAGTGTTTATTTGTCTGCTTTACCATTAACAACTGCGGTTGCCCTATATAAACATATAAACGAAAGAAAAAACAAAAAAAAATCTTCATCATGCATGTGATAGATGATGTTCATTTGTTCTAAAAAATGTTTTTTCTTAAGGAGCTTAAGACCAAACTGGCGGAAGAGGTCAGCCGCATGCGTTATTTCATCACCGGCCAGAGGTCAGACGCAGTATCTGCCGGCACCAAAGAGCTCTCTGCATCAGAATTAGAGGTACTGGCAGAGATAGGCATCACGGTTTAAGCTCCTACGTAGTCTGGAATCACGTGAAAGTAGGCGCCGCAAAAGCATCTTAACCTCTGTCCCCAACCCACTTTTATACGATCACATCTGAAATATTAACTTTGAAGGAAGCACAAAGGAAGCAGAAAGGAAGCAGAAAGGAACACTGGGTGAAGATGCTGTGGGAGCATTTTTTTTTTTCTTCTCTAAAAATCTAAGCGAGCACCTGCTGATTTTATTTAGGGTGCCCTCATTTGCATTGAGCATCTGTGTCTGGTCGTGTTCCAGCGCAGCAGATACCGCCATCTGCTGCCTCAACCAGTGTACATGTTTACACCGTCTGAAAAGCATCGTGACCCACACCAGATGTAGAAAATGTGTCCGGATCTTTTACGTCAGTAAGAATAGAAAAGTACCCGAGTATAAAGACTCTATTAGAATTAAGTCTTTGACAAATGTTCTTTAATTATGGAAGTATTAACTATGAAAGCAGTCCTTCTACTGCTTGTTATATCACTGAATTACTGTTATTCATCCAGTAATGCAGTAATAGTGTTCTGTACTTCAATCTATAACCATCAGTAACATGAAAACACAGTAGGTGTCAATCAAATATAGTAAAGAAAATGTAGATCTGCTCAATCTGAAAACTTTAAAGAGTTGAGTCGAAAGAAAAGGAGCCACTGCACCAAGTACAAGCACATTTAAATTGTGCAATGCTTCAGTTAATGTACTTTGATACTGTCCGGCAGTAAATACGTAATCACTTCTAATACATATGCGAACAATTTTGTAAAGTGGAATTGTAATATTTTACATTTTGCCTTTCAGACACTACTGAGGGCAAAGGACAAGGAGGTGCGGTACCTCCAAAAAGAAATAAGCTTCCTACAGAATGAAGTGCATTGTCTTACCAAGGTACATTCTATGATGCGACCTATTGAATTTGACAAATTATCAAAAATATCGCATTATACAGGTCACCCATTCGCAGCTTTTGTTCAGTGGCCTTCATGCTTAGCTTTTATTTGTCTTCCATAATTGCTCCGATGCTTATCCTAATCCAGGAGAAAGAGGCAGCTGGTGGGCGTAATAGAGAGGCGTATGTGGAGCTGAGCAGCATGAAGGGCCTGAACCAGTTGGAGATGAACTCCCTCAACGAACACGTGAGACTGGCCAACGCTGCACTGCAGGAGGGAGCGAGTCAAACCTGACCAATCAGGAGAACCGTCGGAAAACTTTGTGAAACACCGACGTCAGTCCAGTGTAAACAAAATACAACAATAATATGTGATGTCGTGGCTGGATCTGATTCATAGAGAAGAGACAAAATAACAATTGTGGCAAATATTGTGTTCTTTGAAACCATCGTGCAAAAAATGTTAGGATTCAATAACAACAAATGTTAATCCACGTTTTATCGACTCTGTTTATTGAGTGAATGACACAAACATGCAAACAAGAGTGAAAGCATTGTTTTGATAGCTTCACATGATATGATATTTCAAAAAGTTCATTTAATCAAATAAAAGCATGAATGGCAGAGGAGAGAAGAAGACAAATGGGTGGAGGTAAAGTGATGTATTTGAAGTGCCCCATCTTCTCCATCTTCCTGGTGCCGGCTGGTATCGACCCTGTGGGTGGATATTTTATTTTTTTAAATGTCACCAGCAGCCTTTGAAATAAAGCGAGTTTAGCACTTAAGCCAGTCGTATTCACTTATTCTGACACACTATCGATAGATTCAAATCCATGGAGCAAAGTCGGCATTGTTTAAGCCCGGTTACCATGGCGACCCAGAAACTAATCTGTCCAAGGCTCACTGTCAGGCTGACCCTCCACTGTTGCTCATCCAGGGGTCTCACAACACTGCTGCGACAGAAACAAATGGCGCGTTGCCATTCTAACATGAATTCACCCTTATTAGTTCCCAAAAAAAAGAGGCATAAAACACCGCTGTTCTCTCTTTACCACTATTGATTGGCAGGGTTCATCAATTCATCGACTTCATCTATGTTGGACTTTTTGAATTATGTGCACTCACTCTTATTATGACTGGCGCTGAACTTGTCTGGAATTTGCCGGGTCGCATTGATTTGTAAGGATTACTTTTTTCGGTTAAATTTGCCAGTCTCATTCAAATCAGGAGTCCCCTCATTTCTATCGGTGTTCTGTGTTTTATCAGCTTTTCCTTGATGTTCAATATTTCAGTGAAAACACCAGCTACACCCTGTAACGGCCTCTGGGGCGGATTTTGCTCAAAGGGTAGAGCAGTCGTCCGTCAACCCAGGAGACCAGGGTTCGGGCCCAGCCCGACGCAACATGCCGTGCGGCCCACTGCTCCCTCAGGGATGGGTTAAATGCAGAGATTGACTTCCTGGCCTTGTACTGTATGTGTGTATGTATGTATGTACTGTGTAACGTGATACATAAAGGACAGATTATTATTATTATTAACCTGTAGCCGACACACCCTTTGAACATCGATAGGACCACAAATAAAAAAGCTCCAAACAACTTTGTTCAATTGTTAAATAAAGAAGGGTTAATGCTGACATTACCTTTTATTTTCAGAAGGTTACTCAGTCATCGTCATCATCATCCTCAGGGACAAAGATGTCATGCTCTTCCAAAAGAGCGGCAAAGTTCTTGCTGATCAAAGTTCCGACATACAGGAAAGGGACCACCACTATTGTCATGCGGATCAGACCAAACGGTGTCTGGAAAACACAAGGATGTATCGTCGTGAGACATGAAAGGTTCAGATTATTAACCATTTTAGTTTTGCTCGCGAAAAAATAAATCCATAGAATAATTATAGCTTAGCAAAAACCAGAAAATGTGTGTCCAGGAGAGTATATGCCCTTATTATTGGGAAAAGACTGTGCAGACCATCAAATGTAAGCAAACACACAAGAACTAGTTTAACTAAAAATATATATCTTAAGTTAAAACATGCAATTTGAAGATGCACACCTTTAGGATCCCTACCAAGCAGGTGTGAATTTCCAATTAATTCTGTCCAGCTGTTAAGGAGATTTGGAGAGAATGTTTCCATGACTACAGATGGACAGACAAGAGTAACCCTATATGTTCCCTTTGGCATGGGTATAAAGGGGTTAGCCTGATACTGAAGACAATCTTCTCCAGCACGCACGCACAGCTGGATCTACTGGATTTAGAAAGTAAAGTTAATCAGCAGCCGCATATTCCACACCTTTGCCACCGAGTATCTATTAGCCCATAATTATTATTATTTGTATCGTATTATTTGTGTTATATAGGGGTTCCCTCACTCAAAATATATACATAGATAATATATTGTTGTATATTCCTATGATTATGTGCTTGATTATATTTCCCCCAGGACCCGTCTTAAGCAAGACAGAGATTCCAAAATCAAAAAAAGAAGAAACTTGCAGGATGTGAGGACTTGGGATAAATCAGGGACAATCAATTTAATTCTTTCATATATTGCACTGCTATGGTGGTATTGAATTATTTTTTTCAAATGGAAAATTGGTGGGAGATGATGATCAATATGTTTAACATGAGAGCTTAGCAAAAAAATGAGTGACCTTTACCCTCGCAATATAGAAAGTCACAGCTCTACAAACATTTGAGACGTGAAGGGTCTTAAAGCTTGTTTTTTTTTGCTTTTTGTTAGTGCTCTTCAGACATTAGTTAATTTAATTGCGTATAAAAGACTTAGGAATAATTTTTTCAGATTCACCATGAAAATAGTGAGTTTCCATAAAGGCGGATCCAGACCTGTATTCTGTCTTGCCAATCTTCCACAGATACGTGAAATCCATTTTATTGACTCTGATCTGCTCATGTCTCTTTACCCTCTCTGTTATGTGGTGAGACCAAATACATTTTACCCCACTACCAATAGTATAGCTTAATATCCCATATATGTACCATGATCTGGATTATGATCCCGATTTGGATTAAATTGTGGATAGTGTTGGAACCTCGAGGTGTCCATGTTCATATATTTTTGATTTGGATTGGTAAATTATTATTTATAGAATATTCTATAAATAATAATTTATATATTCACATATATATATATTATAAACAATGAGAGAGAAATTAGCAGTTTTCAGAGTTCAGAGTTGAAAACGTGACCCAGAATTTTTCCTTGGCTCAAAATCTATTCCTACGCATTTAATTTTGGCGATTTTTACCAACTTTAAATGATTTTTTTCCTGGTGACAAACAGTTCAATTCAAATTGTGGGCGATCACATAAGCTAGATGTCATAAACAGTGAACTGTAATATATAAACAAACAGTATCCAACATTATAACTTGACCTTTCTTTCAATGATGACAGCGTGATCAAATAAAGGTGCCGTTTACGGCAAACATACAGTTTGACATAAACGTCAGCTACACCGTATATGTCATACTAAATGTTCAAGGTATTAGCAGCAAATTGTCCAAGAGTACATTAGTTCTTGTGTAAATCAATATTTCTATCGTGAATTTTACTTGAATTGACTCAAGTAAAATCAAGTACTTCCTGAAGATTCCTCCAGTTTGTTTAAATAAGCATTCATTGGCTGAACCGACTATCAGATCCTGTAATCAGGGCTCCTATTGGCCAAAGCTGCGGTCACTTAAGAAATACGCCCCGCATATGATGTCAATAATTTTGACGACCCGTTTTCACTCGGTGAAGGAGGTAGAATAAAAACTCACTTTATCCGGTTTTGGTAAGATTGCCCCCGACGATGTAGACACTGCGGTCCTGCTTTGAGTAGCCCTATGTATGTTAGATGTTTTCACACCAGTGTTACGGCTCATTATCCCCACATTTCTGGTGGAAAGACGCAGAGGAAGCCGCAGTATGCTGGTCGCCATCTTTCCCAGTATGCAGATACAGTGTAGAACGCCTTCATGGGCGGGACAAGGGTGAGCGTGTTCAGACGTTTGACAGGAAAAAATAGAAGCAGGAAATCAGTAAAACTGTACTATATTACATATATTTTGACAGCTCGAAGACTATTTATGATCCGTTTATGTTCGGAAACCAATACGAAACATATATATTGTTGATTTTCCACAATCCTAATTTCCCCCAACAATTAAAGATAATTGGAATTTTTTTCAGTAAATTCTGAAAAGCCACCAACTTACAAGACTTTAACTAGTGAATTTAAAAATCTGTTCCAAAAACTTGACCAATACTAAATTATATGCATGTTTTTTTTTAATATAGCCAAGGATGCACTAATGCAGTTTCTCCATAGAGCGACACTAGCTGTTGGTCCAGAGCTGATGTCCTCAGACAGTGTCCAACCTTCACTTTCTATTTAGAGCCTCAACCGCAACACCAGCCAGTTGGTGGGTTCGGCCCATCAAATCTGACCAGCTTCTCTTTTGAGTGTCTAAACATCATCGTCCCCCCTCACTTTGCGACTTTCAACTCCTCTACCACGGTGAGAAAGGGAGCTGGAGGTGATGCAGAGGCCCACAACTATGAAGCTGGGAGTGGTACCAAGCCCCTGCAAAAGATGTTGATTCGTCAACATTCTTCTCTCTACTGCTTCTACCTGATGAAGACCATGGAGAGGGTTCTTCTCACGCACTTTCGACCCCTAGTAGACTCCCACAAGGATCCACTCCGGTTTGCCTATAAGCCAGGCATTGGAGTGGGTGACATGGCAATTTTTACCTGCTGCACAGACCCCTCTAACATCTGGAGAACGCTGGAAGCACAGAGAGAGTCATGTTTTTGGACTTCTCCAGTGCTTTCAGCACGATGCCACCTCCACTGCTGAGAAGAAGCTGGAAGAGGCTGGTGTTGACTGCCACCTGGCTGCATGGACCACCAACTACCTCTCTGACAGACCACAGTACGTCAGGCTGAAAATCTGTGTCTGATGTAGTGGCCTGCAGCATGGGAGCTCCACAGGGGACAGTGCTCTCTCCTTCACTTTTCAAATTATACATATGGGACTTCAGGCACAACGTCACTCACTGCCATCTACAGAAGTTCTCCGAGGACTCAGCTATCATCGGATATATTTCAGACGGGACTGATCTGGAGTACCAGTAAACTATAAAGGACTTTCTGGACTTGTGTGAGACAGGAAGAGACTCAACAGGCTGGTCAGGAGGTCCAGCTCTGTCCTGAACTGTCCCCTGGACTCTATGGAGGAGCTGGGTGGGAGGAGGATGTTGACCAAGCTGGCATCCATCCTGGACAAAACCTCTCATCCCCTACATGAGACTGCGGGAGCTCTCAGTAACTCCTAGAGCGGCAGACTGTAGGAGCTACATATACGGTGTAGCTGACGTTTATGTCAAACTGTATGTTTGCCGTAAACGGCACCTTTATTTGATCAGGCTGTTATCATTGAAAGAAAGGTCAAGTGATAATGTGGGATACTGTTTGTTTATATATTACAGTTCACTTTGTAACACATCTAGCTCATGTGATCGCCCACAATTTGTATTGACCTGTTTGTCACTGGGAAAAAAATAATTTAAAGTTGGTAAAAATCACCAAAATTAAATGCGTAGGAATAGATTTTGAGCCAAGCAAAATTCTGGGTCACGTTTTCAACTCTGAACTCTGAAAACTGCTAATTTCTCTCTCATTGTTTATAATATATATATATATGTGAATATATAAATTATTATTTATAAAATATAGAATGTTCTATAAATAATAATTTACCAATCCAAATCAAAAATATATGGACATGGACACCTTGTGTTTCCACCACTATGTACAATTGAATACACCCACAGTGTAAGACAGAGTGGTACCTTTGTCCTGACTGCAGTCAGACTTTACAACTAATCCCTGTGAGACTGTGTTGTGTCTCAAACATAGAGCTCTGCTACCTCTCACCTTACCTATAATCATCCACTGACTACACATCATGTGTGTTCCTCTGATCGCACTACTGCACATCTGCACCTGGACAACTACTGCACATCTGCACCTGGACAACTATTGCACATCTGCACCTGGACAACTATTACACATCTGCACCTGGACAATTATTGCACATCTGCACCTGGACAACTATTACACATCTCTAAATGCACTATTTTAATTAATTTTATATATTCCATTGGAGATCAGAATCTTTCTATTTTCTTTATATTTGCATGAACTTCATTTCTTTATTTTAACTTAAATGAGTATTTTTTATTTCTTAATTTTGGATTGAGGGTACATGTATGTATATATATACACATATACATATATATATCTGTAAATATGTATCCCTCATGTTGCAGTCACTCACCTCCGATGCTCACGGCGTAATGAGGAGGTTCTTTCCCATAATGAAAAAGATTGGACTCTGCAACCTCTTACAATCCCATTTCCCAGGTCCAGCCATGCAGTGGTGAACATGGCTCTCTTAAAAGTAGCCTGAATAAAACCAGATGGCCTTCCGAACATCACTCTGATGTGGTGTAGGATATGGTAGCACACCAAAACTTTACCAGTGAGGTTGTGGGGTATTTTGAAATATGCCTTTGCTAAGTCCAGCCAGACAACCGTTTCATTGTCCCTCTGGGATTCTTGAATGAGCTGGCTAACTATGGAATAAAACAAATTAATATCCCTCCTTTGTGAAACTTTTTTGTTTGTTGCTGGGTGCTAATATAACGAAATATTTTGTACTGTTAAACACACCATTTTTTTGTAGTCAATGTTCCTCAAAGCAAAGAATTATCTAAAATAATACATTTTATCCCCTAAACTCCATTACTTGTTAATATATTCCTATAGGCTTAAACCTGAATTAACATTTCAAATCACTTCAGCTCCCAATCTTGAATGTTCTACATCATTGCTGTAGACTCATCTCTTCTCTTTGTCCTTTCTGTTGAGATGAGAACAGCATTATTCCAATACATTTGCCTATTGTTATTATAAGGATGTGTTTTTCTTTTCGTGTGGTACCTTTTTACTTTGTCAAGTACTTTTGTCAACCGTGGTTGGTTTTAAATGTGCTGTATGAATAAAGTTTGACTTGATGTGGATGATGACGTAGTGGAAAAATGTGCTTTTATTAACAACATGGGGGAAAGAAAACATAATAATAAAGAACATAATTCTACTAAGAGAAATGGATCTGCCATAAATATTCAATAATATTGAACTTTTCAGCAATGAACAATTCATCATTACTCTGCTTATTAGTTTAGCCAACTGTATATACATAAAATTAAAATTAAAACAAATGTGTTTTATATTCAAACTAAAAAACTAAAAATCAAACAATTAAATTTGAACACCTGTAACAAAAGAAATTGACCAAAAGCAATTCATTTATAAAATGAAGAACATTTTCAATATCCTGTCAGATCAAAAAAGCCTCTTGTAAAATCCTCTCTTCAAATCTTCTTTTTTTCCCATTTCCTTTTTCATCCGCTTATCCAGGGTTGGGTCGCTGCGGCCGTAGGCTAAGAAGGGCATTCCAGAAGGCCCTCTCCCCAGCAACCCTCTCCAGGTTATCCTTGGGGATCCCGAAGCATTCCCGGGCCAGATGGGATCTGGGTCTACCTTCCAGTTGGACAGACCTAAATAACCTTTTCTCTAAGGCTGCAGCCAAGCACCATTCAAAGGAAGCTAATTTCTGCCACTTGGATCCTGTACTTCGTTCTTTCAGTCCCTACCCAGGGCTCAGGATTATAAGCGAATATTGGAATATAGATGGACTGGTAGATTGAGAACTTTGCATTGCAGCTCAGCTTTTTATTCACCACAACAGACCGATACAATACCCACATTAATGCTGATGGTGCAGCAAACTGCCTGTTCATCGCGTGGTCCACTTTCCCATCACTCAAGAACAAGAAACCAAGATACTCTCATACCAGCCGCTGCAAAACCAACTGAAAGATGTCACAGACTGAAGAAGCCAACACAACCACATCATCTGCAAACAGCAGACATGCAAATTCTAAGCTACCCAAACTGGACACTCTCCTACATACTCTCTTTTACAGCCTCTCATCACGCCTGACCCCAATGCCCATTCCTGCAGGTGGTGAGCCCACAGGGCAGTGGCTTTATGAAAAGATGCCCTGTCATCAGACGTTCACTGACAAGCTCTCCTCCTAGGTTTGGCTCCGGAAGTGCCCCGGTCTCCCTATTTCAGGTAAGTTTCAAATTGCTTTGATTCCATTTATTGGGTTCTTCCAATTGCTAATAATCTGACCCCTCACCTGAGACCACTTTTGCATTGGGATACCCTAACACTAACACCAACACACTCACTCTATTTATTTTGTCTTAATTTTAATTCTCTCTATTTACTTTATATGATTCACTGTCCATCCTTTTTTTGATTGAAAATATGTATTTTTTTCATTGTGACATTTGATTGTACTCTGTTCAGTACTGTTGTTACCAACACGGATCATCAATAAAGATTCAAAGATTTAAAAAAAAAATCCGCTGCACTTCCTGTTGGCGGCGTCACTAGAGGGTGCTTCGCGGTGACGCGCACGAAGGGGAAGTGGTGGAAAGACGGAAGAATGGACGATGAATAAACTTGGCACCTTTTTGTAGTTATTCACCTAGAGATACCGCTAGAATACATGTTACAGAATAACTGGAAACTCATCTGGATTGTAATTTAGTTCGATAACAATCCGCCCCGTTCACATTCAGTCACCACCCTCTACTCGCCACGCGATACGACCACAGGACTCAACAGTTCTCAAACTGCAGACCACAATTCCTCAGTCGCTGCAAAGTCACATTTAAGCGCCGATAACGTCATCAGACAACCAGCATATTGTTCTGACGTTACATACAACTAGCTGCTCGGCGGGATTTGAAGCTTTTCTCCTTGTGGGAAAAGTTGTCGGTGGAGGGGAGCCTTCGAGGCCTGCAGGGGAGGAGGAGGAGGCTGCCGCTGCATGTGTGAAGACGAGCAGGAGCGAAGAGTGACTCACACAGCGTTAGCCTGCTAAACACTCTAAATATGTCGGCCCAGGCTCAGATGCGAGCGATGCTGGACCAGCTCATGGGAACGGGGAGAGACGGTGAGCACAGCTGGCTGTGTCATACATTGGTGTCTGACCGTTTTTAACATTTACTTGGTGTTGTCGCTAGCCTTAGCCGCAGAGCTAACTGAAAGTGTCAGGGAGTCGTGCATTGTAAACCAAGCGAGCTAACATGAGGATAGCCTGTCGGCTAGCTACCTGTTGTGTTACAGTTTACACGGCAACTTATCACTATCTTCAGACACCGGATGAAAAGTATTGAAGTGTCCTACTTGAACGTAGTCTGCAAGTTGTTCTCCGCGCGCCTCACGTTCCTGACACCAGATGTTTTGTTTTTTGTCTATGATATAAGTAGCTAACTTTAGGAGTTACTGTAAAGGTTGCAAAGGGATCATCGCAAGTCTGAACTTGTTAAGTCCTCGAGTCCAGTGCTTTTCTCAAATGAGTACTATAGCAAGTACCTGAGATTCTTTTAAATGTATATAAATGTATGTTAAGTTATAGAAATATCAGTCTTGCATGATCTCAAAATATCTGTACTATTATAAGCAACAACAAAAAATCATGCTAATGCAGGTCTAATAAGCCAAGTTTTAAACTCATTTTGCTTTTGAATGCAATTGTTAAACAACAAATAGAATCACGGTTAATGTGAGCTGGAAGTTAAGAGATTGAATGACAGGCAGGGCAAAAAATCAACAGAAATTCCTGGTTGAAATAAAGGCAAGGAAAAAAGAAAACGACAAAAAAAATAGTATTTCGTTTCAATCGCATCTACAATGGCTATTTCATGACGACACATACACTGCCATGAATTTAGTATTTAATAGTGTTAATCTTTTTCCTAAGGAAAAGGTTTTACGATGTCCGGGAGGTATTTGCCTGGGGAGGGGATAAGAAAGGATACATTTAAAAAAAAAAAAATAAAAAAAAAAGGTTAAGTTATAAATGCCTGACTCCTGTTTTCATTTTGATTTTTAGGGGATACCATGAGGCAGAGAATCAAATTCACAGATGATCAAGTCTGCAAAAGTCACCTTCTGGATTCATGTCCTCATGACATTCTCTCTGGCACGGTGAGTACTGCATTAATACACACACCTGTTTGGAGAGCATCACCACGTATTACGAGGTTTACTGCTCAGAATATTTTAGTGTTGTTCTTGTATCGTCTGAATCTGTTTCAAATCAGTTTAAGCTCAAAGTGCTTGCATTTTGGGTGTCCACGTCTGCTGTATATTGTGTGAGTGCTGTTGGTCTCAAATCAGTTCATACAAATTTTAACGTAAAGGACACAGCTACTAAAAGATTACATCTGACATACGTTGAAATAGTTTAGGAACATGTAGGGAAGGCAGAAATTCTACAAAATTAGCAGGGACTCTAGCTGGTCACAAGGAACTGCACCGTCAGCTTGGGTTCAGGTTATGCACTTCATTAGAATTTTACCATTGACCAACTGAATGTTGGGTTTTGCCTTCCTGTATCCTTTCTGAAAACTGTGAGGCGCTATATTAAAAATGATTTATAGTTTTGGGACCATGCATTGGATGTGAAGGTGAAACTTAAACCTCAAAATCACATTGTTTGTTAACCAATTCACTGTTTTGTCCAGAATTACGTGTTTTTATGTGTGTCAATTATTTGTGACTGCACTGTGTATGATCAGATAGTATGAATGAATCATTATTGCAGTGCTGCGAGTAAAAGGATATCATTCACATCAACAGTGCTTTATATGATGTCATTTAAACTGCTCACAGAGTTGGCATAAGTCATTCACTGATATTGCTCTTCTTACATGAAAGCTTGAAGTATACAATCAGGGATCTCTGTATTATTTCTGTAGAGAATGGACCTGGGAGAATGTGTGAAAGTCCATGACTTGGCCCTCAGAGCAGACTTTGAAATTGCCTCGAAGGAACAGGAGTACTTCTTCGAGCTTGATGTGAGTACACACGCACACACACACACACACACACACACACCTATTTTATAGAGTTCTATTTGTCTCCCTTAATTCAACTGAAGCCACTGTTATAAAAATATTTGTCATTAACTGAGCCAAAAGCCCCCAAAAAATAGGATTTAGGTAAAACTAACATGGGACATTGCCAGTTGGTTATTTTCTTAGAAGTCACCATTAATGTCAAGTCTAGCGTAAAGGAGTTGGTCCTTTTCCACAGAATCCACTATGATACATTGCCACATTTCTACAGTAGCCCTGAAAGTTCAAATCAAACTCTACTGAAGTGTTTAAGCTGCCGCTGCAGATTCTTCCACAAACTTCCAATGACGGGTAAGGCGGTTCAACGAAGACTCGTTCTGCTAGATGCCCCTGAATCCTACAACTGTAATCATTTAAAATAAGCGTCTCATCTTTGATTCCTGAGAAAACCCATGTTCTTTTTCCAAGGTTAGGTTCAGGTACGTGATTGATAAACATGGCTTGGGGGCACATGTTGGCTAGACAAACATAAGCAAGTTCAGATTCCTGTCAAACCAATTAAAAGCCTGATAAATAGAATTTACAGTCATCACAGTCCCAATCCTCACAATGCAGGATAAAATAATTGTCACTTGTAACATATATAATAAATTGTTGCTCCGTGGAATCATACAGTACTAATATGTCGGTCACGTTGGACTTCCCGGATCATATTTCACCGTCTTCAGTAACAGCATCTAAGTATTATTTTCTTCCTCCACACACTTATGTTGTTGAACTCAACATCTGTTAAATCCAGTGGTTTATATCCTGACTTTTGCTGCACATCCTCATCTTAGACCTTGTTTGTCAATCAACAACTAAAGGCGAAATGATTCATGCGTATCAGCTTTTATGATGCATTTAGTTAGTCTCACATGGTAAACAATTTTTTTTCCACCAACAACCTTTGTGTATATATGATGTACACACATACACCCATTTACCTTGTATATTGTCTTACAGGCTGCTGAACACCTTCAGTCTTTCATCGCTGACTGTGACCGCAGGACTGAGCTGGCCAAAAAGAGACTGGCTGAGACACAGGATGAGATCAGCGCTGAAGTGGCTGCAAAGGTGACAAAAGTCACTGTTGCCTTGAATGGTCTCAGTGGGAAATGCACATTCTCCCTTTCTGGTTATTTCTGAAATAGTGCAAAGTATTATTCATCCATAACATTTTTTTTTTTTTACACCTGCCATGAAAAGGCTGAACGTGTCCACGAGCTGAACGAAGAGATAGGGAAGATGCTGGCCCGAGCGGAGCAGCTTGGGGGCGAGGGGAATGTAGATGAAGCCCAGCAACTGTTGGAAATGGTGGAGAAGACTCGTGCCTTGAAGAAAGAAGCAGAGGTCAGAACTTGACTGTTTTACAATATTTTGTGAATGTCACCCACACCTGGAACAGTTGTGTCTCTCTGAAAATGCAAGTTGGTCATATTTCTTCGGTGCCTCTTATTCTATAACTTAAGATATAACTTAATTATGACCAGTAACAATACGATAGCTTTTGAAAAATGGAGGGCTATATACAGACAAAAACTAAATCTCAATCTTCCACCTGAAAATGGATAAAGATATTTATTCAGGGAGGGAATGTGGTTAATTGATTCTCCATCTGTAACTTGTATATCTTGAATCAACAAAAACTTGCACCATTGCCCTCCCTGGTGCCATTCTGTGGGGTCGCTGAAATTCAGATCTTTTCAGGGGGAATTTTTGTTTTGAGATCATTTGCCCCGCGTTCATTGATCTTCACTCTTGCAGGATGTGTACAGAAACTCGATGCCTGCCTCCAGCTTTCAGCAGCAGAAACTACGGGTGTGTGAGGTGTGCTCTGCCTACCTGGGTCTCCATGACAACGATCGCCGTCTGGCTGACCACTTTGGAGGCAAACTGCACCTTGGCTTCATTGAAATTCGTGAGAAGCTTGAAAAGCTACGGGTCAGTTGTGCACCGGGACTGGCATGAAATAAACTGCTTTCATAAATGTTTGATCTAGTATGGGACTTTGGTCACGGTGCTATTATTAATATTTTACTGTATAAAACATCAACTCATCATCGGTGTTTTTCACTTTCGTGTCCTCTTTTCTCATCCAGAAAGCAGTTATAGAGAAACAGGAAAGAATGCGAATGAGAAGACGAGAGGAACGTGAAAAAGAAGACGAAAAGGGGCGACAGTGGGAGCTGGAGCGCGAGCGGGAGCGAGAACGAGAGCGGGAGAAAGAGCGAGAATGGGAGAAAGAAAGGGAGAGAGAAAGGGAGCGAAGGAGGTAAGAAACCGTCTGACTTCTGCCACTGCTGTGCACAAATTTAAAAACTTGAGTGTCATTTAGAAACCGATATTCATTTGATTCTCTCTTAGGTCGAGATCGAGAAGTGGAGAGCGATACAGGTGCGTCTGCTTGAAGCTGAATCTTCTGACTTTTTGTTTTTGTTTAGTTCTTATTTGAAGCTTTATATACTCAAAGACTTCTCACTCGTTCGTCCGTGTACCATTTTTCTTTAAATGAATTTTGGGGTCTTTATTTTCTACGTTATAGTTATTTTTAGGACCTCACCAGAAGAGGAGGGATTACTTGAATTTAATTTAATCTTTATTGATCACATACAGGTACACACAGTACAACATTGAGGAGTTGTTTCTCTGCATTTGACCCTGAGGTGCAGTGGGCAGTCTCACAGGGGGCAGTCTCAACTTATATTGGGGTTCAAGTTCTTGCCCACGGACCATACGACTCTTACAACTTTAGTGGAATACTCCTGGTCTGTTTTTAAGCTGCTTGTGGCCCATGATTTATTCTGAGTGCAGGCAATGATTATATCAGACTTGGTTTAATGGTTGGGAACGTCACCAGGAAAGATCCACTCTCTGCTGGATTCAGATGAGGACAGTTTTTGTCAACTATGCATCAACTACTGGATAGTTTACCATGAAACTGTCTGGAAAGGTTGGGCTATACAAAGACAGAAACCACCACGTTTTGGTGCTTGTTCACATAAAGGCACAGATCCAGGAGTTTTAGTGGTGTTTTTCAACATTCTCCCAAAGTACACAAAAACTTAAGTACAACCTCTCTAAGCTTACAGGAACTACTGGTCTGGTTTCACAAAACCAAATTTTGAGGGATGCGTCAGGCAAGCTAAATAGACGTGAAGGTGGGCGTAGGTGATTATCTTGCACAGGCACGAAGACCCGGATGGGTGAATGTGCTTGAATGACGGCTCACTGGGAAGAGTGATGGCAGAGTGAGCTCTCGGTCCGAGATCCCGGAGAGTGGTGAGATCCAGGCAGGGACAAGCGTGACCTCCATTGGTGGAAAATCCCTCCCTAGAGTCAGCTGTCCGTTTGTCCATCCAGGCGACTGTACAAACATGACCGTGCAACACGGTGGCTACCATGAACACGAGGAACCGCTTCTATGGAGACATGAAGAGCTTTTTCCAAACTAACATTAAAAAATCCATATTTTCAGCTTTAGCGCCCCAAAAAAAAGATAGTTATAAATATTATATTCCATTTATTCCAAAAGAGACCCCCTCAATTTTACACACTGCTCCTTAAATACTGTTAAAGTTAGCCACCACTATGAGGGAGGCAGTTCAAAGCTTGACGGGGATCTGATGCCTTAGTTGTAGATGGTGTGGTGCAGTATGTGAAATATCCATCATCAGGGTAGGGCTGAGTGATACATCTTGGTATAAGTGGTGTTCTCAATTCGTACTTGCGTGCAATCTCATTTCTGAGATACATGCTTGGTTTTATTTTCCATGGAATAGGATGCTTCTGCAATTAAAGCCATTATTTGTGAATCCATAGCTTTCGCCTATGCAATTAACTAAAATGGCGTTTTCTCCACAAAATCATTTTTTTAGGGATGGAGGCAGGTCATCCTCCCATCGTTCAAGACGCCCCCACGCCTCTCGTTCCAGAGAAGAAGGCGCTGATCGGGACCGTGAGAGAGATCGGAAACATCGACACAAGGAGAGGCATCGCTCCCGCTCCCACTCCCACAGACACAAAAGGAAGAGGTGTGGCCTTTGTCCATCACTGAAACTTGATTAAAGCATTGTTAAGATAGGATTAGTGCTCTGAGTGTAACTACCGCAGTAGTTACTCGGTCACATACCATTCGCATTATCCAAGTCGGGTTCTCATACAACATACGTATTATATTTCTCAGCTAGGGAACATTTTTTACACTTACTTTGATCATTTCCAGATTTACACTGATCAGCCATGCATTAATGTTCCCAACCTAATGTTGCGAGGTCTCCCTTTTCCTGCCAAGGCAGCACTGCGATGCCCTAGCTGCGTTACGTTGTTCAGCAATATGTGCAACCGTAGCTCCTGTGGGGGATCAGACAACACGTTTTACGGTCAATGTTCCTCGGTTGCCCATGTTGCGAAGTTCTCCGGTCATCCTTCCTTAAAACACTTTGGTAGGCACCTCAGACAGCAACACCCAACAAGAGCTTAGGTTTTGGACATGCTCTGACCCAGTCATCAAGTAATTTCAGTCTCGCCCTTATCGGAGTCGCTTACATCAGCTCCAGGACCAAAGTGTCACACGGGGTGAAATATTCATGTTATTGAATACGTCAGCCCAAAGAGAGTTACAATTACAGCAAGATAATCAGTATTATTCTGACTTGACCTGCCAGTGGTTATAATGTAATGGCTGATCAGTGTATTTATCGATCAGTTCAATACACATTTCAACAATTAGCCAGCAACGTCCCCTTTACCTTTCTTGATAAAAATAACGGTTGCTGTTGTTTTTCTCTTCCAGGTCCTCCAAAGAAAGATCATCTCACACGCGTGAGACTCGCGAGACATCGCCGTCCCCGGGCAAATGTGGCGAGGAGTGGCGTGAGAACAAGGCAGAGTGCAGAGACTGGGAAGACAAGGAGATGTCCCCCTCCATGGACAAAGCCAGGGGCAGGGAACGAGAGAGGTCCCTGTCGTTTGAGCGGGACAGACGCTCGAGTTCTGAGGAGCGCGAGTCGGGGGAGATATGAACATGAGCCCTCTCCAAAGTTTTTTGATTTGGTTATATTTAGTAAATGGATAATGGAGAGATGAGTACGTTGGCGCAAGCATGTGTCAGATGTGTATGCGTGTTCATGCAAAGCTGGGGCCTATACTTTTACTGGGGTGGATGATGATGATGATGATGATAAAACTTTAACATTTGGGTGAGGCAACAATTTCAGCAGCGGAAAAAATGCAAACAAACTTTTAAAAACGGACTTGTGAGCATAGTGTCAGCTGGAAGCAGTACGGTCAAATTTTTTTTTATTATGCCATGTCAGTCTTGTGTACAATTATAGATTCTAGTCTGCTTTATTTTGACAGTGAGGAGGGATGAGTGGGTGAAGAGACAGCCGCCTTACTTCCGGCCTGTTTTTCTATTTTACTCATTTTTTTTTTATCATAAGTTGGATTTAAATGTTAATGCTATTTTTTTTTTTTTCCTATTCAGTTACAAATCCGTTTCATTCGCTGTGGATTCTTTTACACTGGTCACATTCATTAGTATGGCGAAACTGTTGCTGTAACAGTAATGTGTGAAATGAGCGTCGGATGATGGAAGGCACTTCAGATGTTTTGTGTTTTATTTGCTGTCTTCAAGCCGGAGGAATCTCATGAAGGACGTCAGAGGCACATCCCTGAACCTTCGCTCAGTTCAAGATGCATTGATGAGACGGTACCTTGAAAACAATCCCATATCCCCCCCCCCCCCCCCCCCCCCCCCCCTGAAAGGAATCATCCGCGTATTTTTAATAAGGTCCTCGTGTGAATGCATATAGATAATTTGCATATTTACATATTTACATACTGACACTCAAAAAGCCCAGGGAACCGTTTCCTGTTTGATGTGATACAACCCTGATGTACGAGGGGGGAATCTACTTTTGCTGTGCCACTGTCCCGTACAGTGAATAAACTTTTCTGCTTCCATTCAAATGTTTTTTCTACACACTTCCTTTATCTTAACTCTGTTTATAGATACAGTTTCCATACGGCATTATACAATTAGTGGTCCCAGATTTGTAGCTCAGCAAAGCCAGAGGCCGATTCTCCTGCTGCTTTTTGTTTGGATGATGTCACTCCTCTGTGGATTTAAAATGCACCACGGTGTTCATCTGTACTGTGTGGATGGATTTGTGTCAAATGAAAGTAACCCATACTTTGTTCACTATTAACCTTTCATGATAATATCAATTTGAGTATAAAAGTGAAGACGTGACAAAAAATATTTAAGCCCCCTAAATCTAGTATAGTTCTTTTTTCTTTTTTTTTTGAACGGGATGTCGCACTGTGATCTGGATCACTTCTTCTAGAGAGAATTAGTCAGGAAATGGACATGAACAGTTTAAAAGAATAGACACACTTATAAACAATTCACAGACAGGGGGTCATTATCACAATTCAAAAATTACAGTTCCAGGTTTTAATACAAACACAGCAATGTATCGCCTTCTGCCGAGTTTTCATGTGAACAGAAGGTGCAGATAATGTGAAAATGTCATGTGACCTGACATTGTGGGTACTGTTTGAGATCTGACGTAACTTTGTTATTGTACAAATAAATTGCACTGCGGCCACCTTCTCTCTGCCAAAGATGACCAGCCCATCTTTTCACAGAGGGTGCAACGGTGAGTGAGGGATGTATTAACTCAAGACGAAGCACAACACACTGATCCAGTCGGGGGATCTGGTGTGGAGGGAGAAGCATGCATAAATGCAATCACCATAATTCATTTCAGAAAAATTGTAGATTTTTCAGCTATTTGAAGAAAAACATGATTTTTTTTTCTGTCCAAAATCAAATTGTGGTGTTTGCTTGATAAATTCCCCAAATTAGTTTTACATTAGTTGCAAAATTATTGACGCACAATTGCACCTGGACTATTTTAATTTATACATGCCTCTGGAGATCCGGACTATTTTCATTGTATTTGCATGCATTTTATTCTTCCATTTTAAATTTCCATGTGTATTTTCTATCCATATACAATATGTGTATTTATAGATATACACAAATATATATATATATATACACGTTATCCAAATTATATATATATATATTTGTACAATATATATATATATATATATATAATACATTTCTATATATATATATATATATACATAAATATATATATATATACATAAATATATATATATATATACATAAATATATATATATATATATACATAAATATATATATATATATATACATAAATTAATATATGTATATGATAATGTATACATATATTGTATAGTTTATTGATCATGGACAGCCATTTATTTCTCTGCATTTAACCCATCCTTCAGGGAGCATATATATATATATATGCATATATATTATATATGCATATATTATATATGCACTCTCCATCCTAAAATGGAAGGGAAAGTTAGAGGGAGTGGTATATAATAGTGGTGTTATTTATGTATAGTTAATAAAAGTGGGCCAAAGATGGATTGTTGGGGTACACCTGTAGTAACATTAAGAAATCCTGACCTGAAGTTGTTGGAGATGGCTGTCCTTGAAGCTCTGAAGGGGAATTTTAATCTGTTGAACAGGACAATATGATTGACTGAAACAAATTTGTTAATGTGTGTTGATGAATGTCCCAGTCTTCAATAAAATCATTAAGTACAAATGCTGCCGCTGTTGTGCTGTGATAAGATAAGAAAAAAACCTTTATTAGTCCCACAACGGGGAAATTGCAGGGATTTTTATGGGACTTAAGTTAAGTTTGATTGATTGCTATGCTTTTTTAAAAATCTGGGCTACTAAATGAGTGCTACATTTATAAATACCTGGAATGTACATGTATATTAATATACATACAACTAGTATTAATAATATAAAATAATTGAACGAAAGTATTTTTAATATATTGTTTTTATAGTAATATTAGAATATTTAGCTTTCAGGCCTGATTTACATTTTTGGATAATGCCTACATTGTACGCTGACCTGCTGCTGTGATTCTTCTCCGGTTTATAAATCCCTCATCTGTATTTGTGGACCGGATTAAGGGCGTAAACGGCCTGTAGATGGCGGAAAGCAACTGCGCTTCTTCAGAAAACGTCATGCCGTCATCCTCCTCTAATCCATACGTCATGACGTCAGACGCTTGTTTGTAAAAGAAGCGCGCGAGTCATGCACATTTGTAATGGCTAACACACCCTGCACTTAGTTTATTGACTAAATTGGCGACATTTAGTCGTTTTTGACTAATATCAGGATGTCGTTGTTGAAGCCATTTAGTAAGCTGCCTGGTTTGAACACAGCGAACGTCCTGGTGAGTTTTTTTTTATGTCAGCTTTCACTGTCGGTTTTGTCTAGCTAACGTAATTTCTAAATGATCTGTATGACAGTTAATCATCAGCTAAAACTCATTTACGGTTACTGCCCTAGTGATTCCCGACCTACTTACGATACATCGATCACCCATAATATCATATTCACCTGCCTATTACTGTGTAGATCCCCCTTTTACTGCCAAAATAGTTCTGAGCCATGGGCTCCACAGCATCTCTGAAGATGTGCTGTGGTCACCTGACATCAAGATGTTAGCGGCAGATCCCGAAGTCCTGTAAAATGTGATGATTTGTCCAGCACATCTCAAGGATGCTAAATTGGATCAGAATCTTGGGAATTCTGAGAAAAGTCATCTCGTTGAACTTGTGTTCCTCAAACCGCTCCTGAGTCCCGTGTCAGCAAGGCGTGATGCTGCAGAATGGGGTGCTGTTAGAACATATGTCAAAGTAACATCCACATGAATGGTAGGACTCCTATAGTACATTGGCTTTTTCTCTTCCCCAAGGGCATCCTGGTGCCATCTCTCAACCGGACAGTGATGTACAAGAAAAAATGATTCATCGGGTCAGGCCAATCTTCATCCTTTGCACCATGGTCCAGTTCTGATGCTAACGTGCTTGTAGGCGCAACAACAGAACAGGGGTCAGCTTGTGCACTCTGACCTTCTGTTGCTATGCAGCATCAGCCTTTGCTGCAATATGACCTACAGTGGATCTT
Source organism: Lophius americanus (assembly GCA_037951165.1). NCBI lineage: Eukaryota > Metazoa > Chordata > Actinopteri > Lophiiformes > Lophiidae > Lophius > Lophius americanus. The sequence continues at coordinate 867,679 of JBBDHG010000041.1, read as the reverse complement.
CTGGGGGATTGACCAGCAAGGGCTAGCCTCTCATCCCCATTCTTTTTGGTGAATCTTACGGGGCCATGATGACCCTGTCCTGGGCTTACCAGTTGACCCAACAAGACCTGCAGTTCTGGAGACGCTCTGGCCCGGTCATGTAGCCAGCACAATTTTACCATTGTCAGTGTCGTTCAGATCCTTATGCTTTCCCATTTTCCAAGCTTCCAGCATATCAACTTCTATATCAAAATGTTCACTCGCTGCTTCATGTATCCAACACAAAAGCAGGTGCCATTCTCACAAGATGAGTCTTATTCTGACTTCCCCTGCTAATGTTAAAGCTGGTGGAAGTAACTCAACAGATGAACATATGTTTACATTAAAATTAGTGTTTCTTCTTCTTTGTATATCTAATTTTATGCATAGTTCCACTACCTCAGTAGTGAAGGAAAAAGGTAGATGTAAATTATATTTTTATGGGTAAACAGAGAAAAAACGCAGGGAATTCTGCACTAAATGTAATGTATCAAAGACATTTCAAAATCTTGGAAATGCACCAGACAGATGATTGGACCAGGTTCGTCTCAGTGAAAAGGGATTTTTGCTGACTTGGTGTGTTTTTCCTCCAGCTGGTGGAGAGTGAGGAGCAGTTTCAGCAGAGTTTAGCAGATTCTCTAGTGGAGGAGACTGCTTTCACCGTGAACGTGTGAGTACTGCTGCAACACCATCTGTTATTGGAACTGGTCCTGTTTCATAATATTGCTTTAACCTATGCAGCAATAATTTACTGACTAAGGATTTATTCATCATAATGACAAACCAGAGGATTAGTGAACAAATTTTGTCTTTTCAGGCTTTATTTTGTTTGGATTTACAACAAAGTATTTAACTTTTTGTTTATTAAATATTATTATTAATATTATTAATGAATTAATAATGTAATTTTTAGTAGAGGTGCACCGATTTCAACTTTCTTGGACGATCGCCGATTTTTTAAAAGTCCGCCGATACCGATTTTGGCGGATTTCAAATTTGTTGGTCTTTAAAGTTTTAAAACCATAATGACTAGTTTAATATAAGTGCTCTAATTTTGAAAGTTTACAGCAGAAGTCAGGCTGGTCAGCATAGTATATCTTCTGACTTGTTGAAGTTAATGTATGCTCCGTAGCCCTTGGGTGTGTTTCTTACAACAATTGTAGGACATTTGGAAGTGGAAATAATAATTTAAGCCTTGTTCTGTCCATGATATGTTTTATAATAATAATACATTTAATTTATAATGCACTTTACATTTGGATTTAATCTCAAAGTGCTACAAAATAAAAGCATCAATAAAAAAATAAAAAAAGAACTATATAAAAACCTGACCAAAAAGCAGCAATGTTAATTAAAGTTATAGGTTCTGCTAAAAAGGAAAGTTTTAAGTCCTTTTTTAAATGTGTCAGTCGTCTGTGGAGCCCTCAGATGGTATGGGAGGGCATTCCACAGACGAGGGGCAGCAGAACAGAAGGCCCGATCACCCATGGTGCTGAGCTTAGTCCGGGGAAGGAGGAGGCCGTATGAGTGGGTAGAACGGAGGGATCGTGCTGAGGTCAGTGGGGTGAGTAGTTCTTTCAGGTAGGGGGGTGCGTTACCATGGATGCACTGGTGAGTGAGGAGAGAGATCTTATAATCAATCCTGGTGGAGATGGGAAGCCAATGAAGGGAATGAAGAACGGCGTGATGTACTACTACTAGTACTACTAATATGATTAATATACCAGTGATTTATGTTGACTTTGTTCACGGAATTCAGGGCCTGTGGCTGGCTATGTTTTGTTGTTAGCTTTAGCTGCTAAGCCAACGTTAGCTGCTCTGCCAACGTTGGCCGCTATGTCAATGTTAGCTTCTGGAAACTTGGTATGTTCCTTGGGGTGAATAATTCCAGTGTCTGATTAAGTTTGTTGTGCTGAATGTTCTGTTGTTTTCATTGTAGGACAGAGTAAAATTACTAATTTTTAAATCTCTAAAAGCTGGGAAACTTTTTATCTGAAGGCCCACAAAAATGGGTGAGACCATACGACAAACATATGGTGTAATATTGTCGAGCAGAGTATTCCAAAGTAAACCATACTGGATTGTTAGTAAATAGATTCCATCAAAATAATAATCTAATTAATATACCAGTGATGATATTATTACATTATGATTATGTTGTTTTTTTTTACAATCAGGAGACTCTCTAAGACTCTGCCTCTGCCTGTGGAGAATGAGGAGAGTCGTCCGAGGATAGACCTGGTGGTGTTTATCATTCATCTCACCTCGGCGCTCAGGTATTCTTGTAACCCTCACACACTCATATTACCCTCCGTACGTAGGCCCTCCTCCATCTTGTTCTCAAAACAAACCTGTCACAACTGTATTTTTTATCACCAGCCATTTTTCCTCTTTAATCACACTTAGGTGCTAGTTCAGATTTAAACTGGGTCTCAAGTCATCTATCATCTCAGTATCCATTCTTGAACTCCTAAGTGATGATTCCCATAGTGCTCAATGTGAAACATGTTTTCTTCTTCTTATGATGCTACCAAGTCTTTTAAAACCCATCCACAGACTTTGAACGCTTTTGTACAAGTAATTACTCTGCGCTAGTTTTAAAGTGTAAAGCCCAGTTATCATCCGTAAACAGATTTAGTTATTTTTCTTGCATGGTTTTGTCTGTAGTGTTAATGTCTGTCATGTCGGAATGCCTGACTAATTCTTTGGTGTGTATTTTTTTTTTTTGTTCTAGTTTACAGTCGGCAGAAGCTTCTCTGAAATATTTGGACGCTGGATATTTCCTTGGAAAAGTCTGCTTCGTCGTCACTAATGGTACATCAATGGGTTCAATTCTAAGTGTTTGAAAGATCTGAGAGCAGCAAACAATCAAATAAAGTAGGAAACAGGAGAATTTGTCATTGTCACTTTCATCAGTCGTCATCAGTCCTCCCTATATTTATGTACAATGACCAACCGTTCGCTCAGCCTTTTCTGTACGCCCTCTGACTGGGTGTCCTCTTGTGCGTCTGTCTCCTGCAGCTCGTAATGCTTCAGTTCCCCCCGAGCGCCTGGACGCTGTCAGAAAGCTGGCTGCATCGCTCCACTGCCCCTTGCTGTTTGCAGAGGATCAGGTTTTTATGAGTTTTTGTCCCAGCGGTCGGTTTATACCTAATGCACAATTTCTATAACAAACTCATGCCTAGCGCTTCGGTACACAGCAAGCCACAGATGTTTGCTATTCATGACCACAGTCACATAACCCTATTAATTTGATGAAGTAAGTGTAATCGTTGTATAGTCCATTATAAGATATAAGTTGGCTTTGTTCGGGGACTCCAGGGCTTTTGGCTGGCTCTAAGCTCCCTCTAGCTTTACTGGCTCTTCTAACGTTGGCATTTAACTTGCTACGTTCCTCAGATGTTTGAATTTGAATTGTAGGATTACGGTCATGGTGATGAACGCTTTCGGGGTCGTTCCTCCGGAGATGCATTTGTCCTTAAGTCTTAAACCCATAAATGACCGTATTGATACAAACATTCAGCGGGCTCATGGCTGGCTCCGGGCTCTTGCTAGCTTTAGCAGCCCTGCTAAGGCGAGCTTCTTAACTTACTATGTTCCTCTTTTTGCAAACATCATCTCCAATCGTAACTCAGTTTCGACAGAACTTGTTACTGCTGTTTGGCTTTCATCTCCACAGTCCATTAGTTTAAAATTAATCTCATGTACTGTCCATCCCCTTTAGACACCAAGTGGTGTGACCAATACGACAGAGAGGCTGCTGACTATCCTGAAGGTAGCAGCCGGCCTTGTTCCCATGGCTACTGCTCTCTACCTGTCCAACCTGACTCGCTGTACTGTTCCTCCAGACATCGACCAGCCCAGCTTTGAATGACATCTGGGGCTGTTTTCCCTGACTTGGATGTTTTTTCATGTATTTTATTTTGCTCACAGCTCTTTGCAACTAAACTTCAAACATACACAGGGCCTTCCAGAATTATTGGCATCCTTTTAAAAAAAAAAAGAAGAAGATGGGCACCCTTTAAAAAAAAAAAAAAGAAGTCTTAACTGTCTACACCCTTGATATTTAATTCAAAAGATTCACAAAAACTTTAACTGAAGTAACATCAAAAAGACATTACATTCTCAAAATAAAACAGAATTACGATGTTTGCCAAAATTAGTGGCACCCTGCATTTAATATTTGGCTCCGCCTTCTTTTTCCACTATAACAGCCTGAGTCATGGAGAAGATCTGAGTCCATTCCTCCGTACCGAAACTCTCCAACTCATTCAGATTCTGAGGTCAATGCTTGTGATCTCTCCTCTGCAGCACATCCCACACATATGTTGTGAGGGGTTTCGGTCAGGTGACTGGAAAGGCCATGGTAAAACCATTATTTTGGGGTCTCGGAACCATTCTTGGGTTGATTTCGAACCATGGCCCGCTTGAGTTTCCTGACAGAGGCTTTTAGGTCTTAACCAGTATCTGCTGGTATTTAATGGAGTGTTTGGAACCACTTCTTTTAAGAAAATGTCCAGGACCTTTGGAAGGAAAATAGCCCCACTGCATCAAACATCCACCACCATACTTCACAGTGGGTATCCAGTGCTTTTCTCTATGGCTTTCTATCTTGCTTCGCCACACCTACCTTTGATATATTTTGCCAAATCTCATCTCATCTGGCCTATGACCGCGTTCCATTGAAAGTCCCTGTGTTGGTGGTGTGTCCCTGTGGTCAAACTGAAGCTACTTTAGCTTGTGTGTTCATGACATCAGAGAATGTTTTTTGCAAAAAAGAAAAATAGCTCTTGATAGTGTAGTTACCATCTGATGGTGGTACTAATTGCAAGATTTGTGTAGATAGAAATCTTTCCTTTGTACATCATGGCTATGTTCTGTGGTCTTTCCCATTGTGAAAAACATCAAAGAGAATTAGGCCTGTGGCACCTCATATTTAAACCCCAGAATAACAGGAAGTCATTGTTCACAACTTCAGGGTTCCTACTCAAACATTTGAACTTAAAAATATAAATTGGATCGGAAATATGCTTGTTACCTTTGATCAAAGGACTCCCTAGGGGTGGCAATAATTGTGGCTCACACATTAGAGAAAAATGTGTTTTTCTTAAAAAATATATATAATTTCATTTTCTAAATTCTGTTACTTGAATAAACCCATGAGTTTTTTTGTGAATAATTTGAATGTAAGATCATGGGTATGGACATTAAATACATGTTTGTATCTCACTTTACTCGTTTTCTTTCTTACGAGTTACCAATAGTTCAGAAGGGCGCTGTAAGCACATCATTTCCATCAGTAATCAGTTTATATTACCTTTTGTTACTGCTCCTATTTTTGTCTTTTCCCTGTAGTCAAATGCTGTTTTAATGCAAAACAGGTGTGTGAAGATTTTTCAAAGATCGGTTGAATTACCATTTTTGATCATTCTCTCTGTTGATTGAAATAACGAATATTCTAATTACAGTTTCATTGACATGTCAAGTGTAAATAATTAAATTAAATTTAGCTCCGCTTTCATAGTTCTGGTGTCGTGCATAATGGCTCACTTTTTTTCTCCTCAAGAAGAAATAGTTGCTCGTGTGAAAAAAAAAGGCTGTGTAGAAGTAGAAATCATCTAACCGATTTACTTGAGAAAAGGTGATGTGTTTTTGTGCAAACCTATCATTTATATCGATATAACATTTATTTAGGGACCATTATGTACAGAAATAGAAAGTTTATAAGTGCAATAAAACCCATATCTTTTCTTTGTGGTTCAGTTTGTTTTTTGCATGTTTCATGTCTGTTTCGTTTTCTTACAAGTTTTTACATTTGCAATCTTGTTTGTCTAATGAGAGAAATATAGGGATAAACCAGGTGATTTTTCTTTTTCTTTTTTTTTTTTTAAATTTCTGCATTACTGTCCATATAGGAAACTCACAATGATGCAAAATAAAGAATAATCAACTCAAGAAATGAGTTTGTTTTGTAAAAATAGAGAGTCGATAGTTGATATTTGTTATACTACTAAGTATAATAATGCAGAAGCTGCACTTCTTTATTTCCCACCTTTACATAGCAAATAGACTCAGCTGAACTAGTTAGATTACTTTGGGCAGAGCTGTCCATGATTATGCAGGTAGACTGTTTGCAGTCTTCTTCAGTTACAGCGTCTTCGATTGAACAATAGATCACTGAAGTTTAAATATATTACCCATGTACATATCCAAGGGCATAATATATTACATTACTAGCATACTTTGTTTTTTCTCTATTTTGAGTTGTCAAACAATAGAAAAAATAAGTGCAAGCTTAGAAGTTCTCAATCTTTACTTTAAAAAAAAGTTCCATAAAATATTGAAATGTCATATAAATAGTTAATTTCAGGTGACTTATAAAACCATGTAAAAGAAAAAGACCACTACCTCAGCATCATCAGCTACAGTCATTCCCATCCTCAGATTCTGTGGACACAGATGTTCCTAAGTTAAGGGGGAAATGGCCATACCGAGAAAAAAAATGTCAAGTACCTGTTGGTTGTAACGGGTGAATCTAAAGCGAGAGCCAGAAGGGAGGATCTGAGACCAGGAGTGCGGGTGATGAGTGTTAACCGACAGAATGGGCCGGGCCTTCCTTTTCCAACCTGTCTGCTGTACCGGTCTGAGGTTCCTCTGCTGGACTCCAAACTGATTCTACTGCTCACCTTCACTGGTTTGGTCGGGGCAGTTTTAACCCGTATAATGTGACGTGACCATAAAAACCTGCCTTGAGAATTTTAACTAAATGTATCAGTATTGGTTAAGCACTTAATCAACAGAAAAAAATATTCAACTAATAGAGGATTTCTTCAGGGTTTAGCTCAAAAAACTTATTTCACGGCATTTGACCCCACCCTTCTGCCCAGGTTTACACTGATCCATCTAGGAGTCTATGTATAAATGGTAAAACTGGTCCAAAAAGCGCTATTTGGCAGGTTAGGAAAAAAAAAAATCCTCATTCCACCCCTTCATCTAAATCCACTTCAAAATGCGATGGGTTCTTTTCTGCTACATAACTACTCCTATCACGTTTTATAAAAATGTTTTTACAACATTTAGTGAGTTTCTACCTGTCACATGACCAAAAAAAACAACCAAGTTATATGTAAATCTGTTGAACCGTTTTTTTCATGACATATATTTTATAATTTTCAAAGATTCCACATCTTGGTGTGATATCAGCTTTACACACTCTTGGCATTCTATCAACACCAGCTTCATGCAGTAATTGAGTCTGCTACAAAAGCAAAATCCACCAGTTCTAACAGTTGTTGAGGTCATTTTATTTTTCACAGTGAGATAAGATACTATCTCATCAGTTGTCTCGCCTCTTTTATTTATTATTCTATGATAAATGTGCTACTTTTAATCTTTACATTTGACAAAAGTTTTTCAAACATTCCCTCTGTTGTGGATTTTCTTATACCAAGTCAGATTAAACCATTAGATATACATTGAAGAACTCACACACAAATAAAATAAACAGTAAATATCCCAGCAATCTTAACTTAATATAGAACTTAATATACATTTAAGTTGATAATGTATATCAGAGATATAATGTACATTTATTTTATTTTATACCCGAGCTCACTTCACCTTTTTAGAGTATGTAAAAATTTCAATATCAAACCAAACCAAATCTAAACAAACTGTCAAACGCAGATAGAAAAAGGCAAAACGAACTTCTACAGGTACTCACTTTAGCTTCTGTTTAAAAGAAACTGTATTTCACCATTTTCAGATTTTGTTTTTTTTTCCTTTTACAAATTTGGTGAATGATTGATGGATGAAAATAGCAAATTAACGCATAATGAAAATGAAAATAGTCATCAGTTGATTAATAAACCGTTCCAACTAAGCAAACTAATACAGAAAAAGGCTGTTTTTACATTAATGCATAAGAAATAATGATCTAATGATATATGTAATGGCAATCACTTAACTCAACCTCTCCGCTCAGAAAACTCCTCCCTTAAATGTCTGCTGGTAAATTTAACCAATTGTTTCCATTTGTTTGCTTAAATTATTGAATCATCATTAAACATTTACTACCTATAACTTGTTATTAAATATATTATTAATATTTCATTTTTTATTTTACTCATCTTAGAGCATGGACTGTGAGATTAACTGCATTAAAAGGATTACAGCAAAAGTACACTTTTTTTTTAAATTTAATTCTGAAGGATATGGACCTTTTTGTCTTGAAAAGAAAGACCAAAAATCGCCTATCCGTTGATGAGATAAGACCCTCCTCCACTTCACGGTGATTCGTCCGGGCTGTGACGCCACATGTGCGTTTGACTAATAGGAGCGTCAGCTCGAGTCACGTGGTAGTATGACACACGGAAGGACGACAGGGATAGCGGTGTAGAAGTTGTGCAAGTATTCAGTTTCGACGTTAGCCTCAATCTTTACGTCTAGTAAGTTTGATTTGCACTGTTACATCAGTAGAGGTGCTTTCCAACATGTTGAAAGCTTTGCAAGGCATCAGAAAGCTGCACTCAGGTACTCTTAGACAAGCAGGTGAGTGTATGTTCACTAACAAGAGTTTTACAATGAGCTGTAGAATGTAAACAAAATATTGTAATAACAAGTTAATGACAGCTATCAATTGTTTTATGTTTTGACTTTAGAATAATAAGTTAAACAGCATATTTATTGGTAGTATTAAAGAGAAGAAACATTACAAGTCATAATGAAGATCATTTTTTTTCCTATCTATAATTATTGATTTTGGTTTAGAGTCATTGGTAGCTGGTAAAACACTATCATAAGATTCCGTCAAAATCCTTGTAAAACATACAAATAACCTATATATAGAGAAATATATATATATATATATATATATATATATATATATATATATATATTTGCTAATTTAAAATGTAAGGAGAGAAGTATAATAAATCATAGGACAGCACTGAGGTGTTTTTTTTTTCAACACATGAAACAATAAAAAAAAGTCAAAGAGCTTCATATTCAGATGATATTATTCAATTCAATATCTTTATTGTCACTGTATGTATATAAATGACATTTGAAAATGCAGTCCTCATCTGTGCATAAGACCAGTAAAAAGAGCTTTTAATACTATTTGAAAAAAAACTATATAAAAATAACAACTAAGACTCTAAAAGTAAAAACATAGAAATCCCATGTACAATACATTCCACCAAACTGCTTGCCCCTTCCCTTGTTACTGCACTAAAAACATAGTGCACAGAAAGTATGTTTCATATGTAAAATCAAGTGTTTGTAGTATTTATTGTGGTTATGGCTCTTGGCTAAAAACAGTCTTGTAATCTGTTTGTGTTTTTACTGCTCTGTAACATTTTCCTGAGGGCAGCAGTTCAAACAGATGGGTTTCCTGGGTGGGATGGGTCCTTAAGGATCACAAGGGCTTATTGAGGCGGTGAGAATTCTATAAATCTTCCAGGGAGGAGGAGAGGGCAACCGCTGATCTTGCGGCGGTGGTGATGATGACCCTCTGGAGGGTTTTCCTCTCTGCTACTATGCAGCTGGCAAACCGCACACCGATGCAGTAAAAATGCACATGTGCATCTATAAGTATCCTCTTTATGTAGCAGCGGTAGAAGGAGACAAGCAGTTTTGTTGTGAGGAGGTTCCTCCCGAGGATCCTCAGGATGAAGAGTCTCTGCTGTGCCTTCTTAACCAGCGCTGTGGTGTTAGCGCTCCAGGTCTCGTCCTCCTCGACGTGAAGAACTCCCAGACCCTTTCCACAATGTCCCTGCTGATGAACAGGGACTGAGTTTCAGGGTGTACAGTAGGGGGCTCCGCACAAAGCCCTTTGCTTTGGGGAGCCGATGCTGAGGTTCGAGGGCAGAGGAGATGTGGGCGGGCCTACTCTGACCCTAGGTTGACGCTCAGACAGGAAGTGCTTAATCTGGAGGCAGCTGGATAGTCCCTGGTCTGTCAGTTTGATCACCAGTCTGTGGGGGAAGATGGTGCTGAATGACCAAGGACCGGCCCAGCATAGCCCCCCTACTGCTCTAGATGGGTCAGGGCGGTGTGGAGAGTCGTGGCGTCCTCTGTGGACCTATTTGCTCTGGTTTTTGCTCTGGTGGTCAGGGCCTTGATCATGACCCAGCTGTCTTGCACCCTCAGACAAAACAGTGCACACATTATTTGTGAAACATAGGGAAAGACGTCGGTACCATAGTGGGTTAAATGGGATATTTTAATTTCCCTATCAGATAAATGAATAACATTTGTAACTGTCAGTGCATGTGAGATGCAACAAAGCTTAGTTTGGCAGCAATCCCCTCCTCACAACAGTATAACGTATCACACTATCACACACACACCCACACACACACACGCACACACACAAACAATAGCCTCTAATGAATGTTACTAAACAAGAATGTGTTGTGTGTCCAGTTTCAGAGCTCACCATTCCAGTCCCATGGGGGGAGATCAGGGGTAAAGTCTGGGGTCCTGAAAATGGTTGTCCGGTGCTGTGTGTGCATGGCTGGGCTGACAACTGTGGAACATTCAACAACCTCATCCCACTCCTCCCGAAAGGTAATTATTGCCGTCAGCTGGAGATTTCCATTTTGTTACGCACCGTTTGATATTGGCGTTGGTTAATGACGTCATCTGGTTGAGCTTATTCTACTAAAAGAGAATTAAATGATCCTTCAGCATCTTTGACTGTCCCTCATCACTGACCTCATGGACAACGTCGAGGAAAAGCGAAACACATCACTACTGTTGGCACGTTTTGGCCGAATAATAAAGTAAAGCCGGATTTGAGGAGGCTATTTGTCCAATTCGGAACATAAAGGATTTATTCAAAACAACTAATACCAAAAAAATGGAATCAAATCTCTACAGATCACTGCATTCGCTGAACTATGATAGACCAGCCACAGCCGCTGGTCCTTTCAGGTGACTGACAAAAGGCCCTGCTTCCTCAGGTGTATTTGTTTTATTATGGTGGAAAAGGACTTTCCCTCTAACGTTGGGACGAAAAAGGCGATAATTGTCAATCCCAATTATTCGTATGACGATTAAAATTGTCAGTTAAAATGTAATGATTGGGACAAAAATAATTATGTACCGCAGGATGTTCAGCTTCTCCTGCTGGCTCTCACACAGACGTTTGTCTACTTTGACTGAGCCTCAGCGAAGTTCTCGCCGGTGTAAAGCAGCTTTTCCTGTCTTTCAAAAGACGCCGACATCTTCAGTTTGAAGCTCTGTGCCTGTAGGTTATGATCTCACGAGGGACCCGCTGCCCCAAAAGCATTTGGGATATTTTGAAATATGTGGAAAATACTCTACGATATCGTTGCATATGCTTCCAGATAAAAACACATTCATGTCACAACAAACTCTTAAACATCCATTCTAGGAAATAGGCATGAACGGGGACTTTGAATAAAAAACTCCATTAATAGTTCCAATGATTAAATACAATTGTCTGGTTATTTATTGAACACATTCAACCTTTAATGATTCTTCACCACAAAAACCATCAAACACCCTAAAAAGACAGAAAAGTCACAAACCAAGACTCGCAAATTATATATATAAACTGAAAATTAGAACCCAAATACGTTACATACCACTTTTGTCTGCTGAATTTCTTGACTTATTGATCTTGATTGGTTGATTACTTGGCATCAAACATTTGAGGAATCATTTGGCACAGAGAGAAGCCATGAGGTCATCAGATGGCCTTTATAGGTCACATGCTCTCTCAACAGGAAGTGGCATATTTGCTCATCAGGAAGTGACATGGGGATTGAAATCAAAAATTCACCCACAGAAATAAGTGTTGAACAATCATTCAATTAATAAATGCAGACATTGAAATAAAACCAAACACAATAAACCAACCAGGCACTTAACAGAAAAGTTCCTCACAGAACCTTTGATACTTTCTCTGCTCTTCCTCTCAGAGTGCAGATACGTGGCAGTGGACCTGCCGGGCCATGGTCTGTCATCACATCGTCCTCCTGGAGTTTTGTATATCTTTGCTCTATATGTCATGGATCTACGCCGAGTCGTAGATGGTATGTGAGCTCAAGAGTTTGCAAGGAATATGTTCATCGAGAATAATCCAGATCTAAATGATGAATTTGTTCTGGTTTCTGTAAGCACATACTTTGTACTCGGGTTTGCGTTATCTTGTCACTTACTTCTGTTGGAAGTTTGACAAAACAAAGAAAATATGAGTCTTTTTAAGACACTCAGGGAAAATTTGCAAGACTTAAATATAGACTTACTGTGTTTTTTTTTTTTTTCATGGCATACATTTGCCACCATGGTTACAGAATGTTCATTTACAAAATACGTTTAAGATGTATTTTTCTCAAAAGTCGCCCAGCCGTAGGCAGTGCGTACTTCCGCTAAACCACAATAGCAACGCTGCCTCCACGTCTGTGAAGAGTTACTGAACCTGGTTGATGATCTGTGAAATTAACTCCCACAGCTCTGCAGTGGAATAGATTCTCCATCATAGGCCACAGTATGGGTGAGAGCAACTTCATAGCAGGATCGGAGCAATTTCAGATATTTGTTCTCTAAGTGTTATGTTAATGCGTCTCCTGTCTTCTGTCTTTCTTCTCTTATTTTAGGTGGCAACGTTGCTGGAATGGTAAGTGACAGGATGTTCCATCCTGTTTACCACAATACACATGCCGGCTGTTTACAATATCTGTTCTGTTTCTTATTTAATGCTTATTTTGTGTGTTTGTTTGTTTTTATTTTACCACAGTTCAGCTCACTGTATCCTGACATGGTGGAGTCTGTTGTACTACTGGACTGTTTTGGATTTTTACCTACAGATCTGGTACTTGAGTAGTTTTTACTCTTAAAGTTACTACATTTAATTTGCCGGTCATGTTGAGAATTTATTACCACTTCATTTTTTGGGGGGGATTTTGCTCCAGGTGTTTCCGTTTTCGGCTGATTATTTTTGCTTCAGTATCAAACTACCAGTTCGACATTGCATTACAAAATGTGGCAAACCTCACCTGCGTTGATTTTTCGTAAGCAGGTTTTGTTACATTGTGGCGCCATTTCTCATCTTCAAGGAAAAGGATTTCTCTAGGTCTTAGAATCAAAGAATTTTTAATCACTGATTTTTTTTTTTTGACGTAGTCTCAAACCTTTAATTTCCCGCTCAACTGCATTTTGAAACACTAATCCTTATTCAAAAAATGTGTTCCACTTGACTGAACCTGTGTATAATATGACCTATTAGGACCAAGGATGGGGCCCTGGGGGACGCCACAAGCCAAAGGGGTCTGAGTGGAGGAAGCTTTTAAAAAGAAAGTCCTATTCTACAAGTATGGATTTTGTTGAGGACTTAATAAACATAATTATGTACGTTACTAGAACAAAGAAAGTATCACCCCCCCCCCGCCCAAAACAAAGTGAGGGGGCGTGAACAAAAGCGCTCCGTCCGTCATGTTTCAACAACTCTTGTCGGAATGTGATTGATATCTTTTAACAAAAACATCATGTACCCGCCTCCCGTGAATTCCCATTGTGACTTTTAATCTTTGGTTTTTACTTTGAAACTTTTTCTTAGATATGAAGTTAACAGGAGTTCCAGTTAACAGGGACAGGTTATCGTTTAAACATACCTGAGGCGTGGATCATGGAGTTTTTCCGGCTTTCTCCATGTTCTAGTAGCCTGCGGATACGTTTCTTAATACTTGCACGCACTAAATGACTTTCTGCAAGAGGATGCAGACACACAGAAACTTGAACCGTTATCATTTTTTCTTACTGAATCTAAAACTAAATGCACCCTGAGTATCTCATTCATGTTGTTTAGTTTTGTTTTCATTACGCCGTTAGACATTATTGTTACGTACTTAGTCATGTTACTGACCTTGTTGTCTTTCCTTCATACTTTTTATTATGTTAATGAAATGGCTGTTAGATTGCATTCCATCCCATTAAAAAGCGCTAATGAATTCCTCCAAAACATTAATTTCCTGACAAATCTCCGAAGCCATAGGGTCATAATAAGCGGTCGTATAAGTAAGGCAGCAAATATGTCCCTCTCCCCAGCAGAGGGGGGGGGGAGTGGCGGCATAGCATTAGAGATTTACCCTAAAAGGCTTTGACTTCATCATGATGACTGAGGAAATTCGAGACCCAGTCAATAAAAAGGGATTTTTTTTGGGGGGGGGGGGGGGGGTTATTTATCATTTTGAAAGTGAATTAAAGAAATTGTTTAAGTCACCGATGTAATTGAGTTCTGAAATAGTTGTACCCTTGTGTCACTGCCATTAATATGTTCCGTATTACTGCCTTTGTAATATTTCTCAAACATCTGTGTCTGACTGCGGAGTAAATCTCATTGTCATTAATGTCTGGTTTTATTTCAGAGAACAATGTACCAAATCATGAGTAAAGGCTATGATGAGACACGGGAGTATGAAAAAAAGGCCCTAGAGAAAACCAAAGTTTACAGTTATGAGACATCAGTAGAGAGGTCTTTCACCTTGTTTATGATGTTTCAAGCATTTTAAGTTTTAAAAAAAAATATCGTCTTCTCATTAAGATCCTCTCATTTCTCCCAGGCTTAAGGCGGCCAACCCGTTTCTGACTGAACAGTCCGCACACATCCTTTTGGAGCGAGGTCTGGTTCAGGTTGAAGGAGGTATGGCTTCAGATTCTTCCTCTGTGGTTTCTGTTTGTTCTAGGAGACAAACTCATTCCCTCTGAACAATCTCATGTTTTCCTGGTACGTGCTGAACACATGGAGTGTTTTCTTCTTGCAGGAGTGGTCTTCTCCCGAGACCTTCGTATTAATATGGTAAAGATTTATGCCGAAGCAACAAAAAAACGGATCTCTCTCTCTCTTTCTCCGTCAGCCTCGTGAAAGTTGTGTCTCGTATGTCTTTGTTTTTTAGAAAAACTTCATGCGCTTCACTTTGGAGCAGAGTCTGGATTTGCAATCGAAGATTAAGGCCTCCGTTCTACTTATTATGTAAGACTTTCCTCCAGCTCGTATTTCCTACTACGTGAACTCAACGCATTATCGTATAACTCTTTCTACAACTAATATGGATACTTTCCCCTTTTTTTTTGTCTTTCCAGCGCAGCGGATGGTTTTGTGAAATTGTTTGAAGACCAACAGAAATACGTATCAAGTCTTCTCCAGGGCTACTTGGACAAAAATGTGAGTGTAGTTTTACTGTCTGGTTCTGTTGGATAGATCCAAATGTGTATTTGAATTGTGTCTTAAATGGTCATTAAAAGTCGATCCTATAAAATAGATGAAATAAAACTAGCGTCTGTGCGCGCCGCCATCTCTGCTATTCTGAATGTCCTGGAGGCAGCAGTTATTCTTAAACAGAGGCCGTCAACATCAATGCTGACCAACCTGCTGGACTTTGGTCAAGTGCTGCTGATAAGAGAGAAAAAATGATCTGAATTAATTACACATCTTCAGTGTTGACCTCTTTCAAAGTCCGCTGGTGATAGAAAATGTCATCGGATGTCATAACTCTGCATGTAAATCATTTTTGAAGCAGGCATAGTGAATATTTCCGCGATAACAATTTTTCGAATCACAGAGTCAACGGCATCATTCGTGGTGGCGAATCCGCAGAAATTCGAGTGCATACCCAGCATTCAGTCCCCTGTTATTAAATGAAACCCTTATCCAAATAGCAACAGGACGCGTGTGCGTAAAAACAGGCTGCTCGCACGGCTGTGTTATTGTAAATGAAAAAAACATTCGAAAATCACGAATCTACCACCAAAATCGGATTATCCCTCGCCACACGCTCAACATTTCTACCAGGTTTCATCAAAATCCATCGATTACTGTCATGTGAACCAGACAGAAATGTTGAAAATAGCCATTTGTTGCTACTATCAACGACAGTTGACATATATATATATATATATATATATGTCCAACCATTCTAAAATTTAATCGGTTCTTCCCCATCATAATGCCGAGTAGTTTTCGCATAATCCCAGAATTAAAATAGAGAATATGGGACTCGACTGATCCGGTGGTCAGAGGAATGACTTGTGACAGTTATGGAACTTGTGTTTTTTCCCAAACTGTTCTTCCTCAGACATGATTATTATACATCTCTCTTCACAAAGGGTTCCAGCACATTTAAATATATTGCAATTACATTTAATCTCTTATGATGTGTCTCAAATCATTGTCAGTCTAACAGTATTCAGTATACAGTATGTACATAATTGTGCTTGCCTAGTGTGAGAATTTCAACTGTATATTGTCTGAAATCCACCATCAGAGCTGTACGCCCATTAAAAATAATATTTGGCAACATTTGACTGAAAAAGTTGGGCCCCTGCCTTCCCCGAACAAAAAAAAAGCACTGATTTAATTCCTGCTCCTTTTGTTGATGTGTTACACTGCTGTTCTCTGACGGAACCATCTCCGTCTGTGCCGCTATATTCACAACTTTGAAGAGTCTCGTAAGCCTTCTTCTTCCTGTATGTGGTTAAAATGGTGACGGTGGAGGGTGAGAGGAGTCCATCGTTCTACACTCGTAACATAGTTCACTTGATATACCATTTAATGTGAACAGACTCCCACGCTCAGTCAGGCCGGATTATTAAGCATGGAGGTACAGGATATTAACAATAATAACTTTATTCATATTGCATCTTTCAAAACACTGTTAAAAGGTGCTGTACAATAAAAGATACCAGAATGAAGCCCATGATTCCAGACTCAGCATTGATCCCTTCTAAATGATCGGCTCTTTCTTTCAGAACACGGTGGTGAACGTACCAGGTGATCATCACATCCATCTGAATAACGCCGAAGCCATCGCTCCACTTGTGTCGGACTTCCTGCGGACCAAATTACAATTACAGTCTGACAGTCTAACAAATATGGACACCTCAAAGTTGTAGAAAACACAAAAAAAGCCTCTCCTTTTTGTTTTTTTGTGTCAAATGTCGCCTCAGTCAATGTCTGTCTTCTCATCCGCTGCTGTCTTGGAGTTGTTTATTAAGGACTTATTAAGGATTGATGTTGAGGGACAGGGGAAATATGAGACCTATGAGTCTTGTCTGGGGGGACTGGAGCATATCACAGCTGACATTGGTCAAGTGATGGCATAAACCCTGGACAATTGGCCGTTCATCACAGGGAGACCACTTAAAGACAAACAGCCATTCTCTCTCACGTTCACACCTACGGGTGATTTAGAGTCACCTTTGGTCCAATGAAGTCTCTAAATCAACCCGTGTTGCTTGATTTTGGAATGTGGGAGGAAGAAAGATGGAACCCAGAACGATGCAGTGAGAACATGCAAACTCCCCACAGAAAGGCCCCAGGTTTAAGTAGAACACAGGAGGTTGTGATTGATTAAAATGAAATGAGTCATCGCATCAGCAAACGACGCAAGTAGTGCATGCATGTTTAATTTAATATTGATGAAACGCTGTTGTACCAATGACTTTCTGTCAGTTGGTATCTTCCTTCTTGTATGTGGTGCAACGGTACCGATCTATTCACACTGTGAACGTTTCAATCAACCAGACACTCGGGTCTCCTTCCACGGCATTATATCTACGCTGAAAAAAACTCATTCCAAGCTGTTAAATAACCATGAGCCTTACTAACTTTTCTCATCAAAAGGCTCAGACAAAATGACTCTGTTCCTAAATGTGAAGCCTTTCCTCTGCAGCAGCTCAGCAGGAGCAATTTCAAGAATCACTGACTTTACTTTTCAAGACTTGACTCAATTTTCGACTATCAAAACCGCACTTAGTCAGCCGCAGTGGCAGCTCAAGTCTCAACTGTGTTTTTATTGCAATCGGGGAAAACAGAATGAAAAAAAGATGAATGGTTTATTACAACAGATGATGTGTGATAATTAATCTATAAGAAAATCTTGGACGCCTAGACTTTTAAGGGAGATTGTGATCAAAAGGCATCTGTCCTGAGCAGGAGAATGGAATCCCCCCTTTGGAGTCTGGATACTGGTGGTGGTGGCTGATGATTCTGCAAGGTCTAGGCTGTGGCCGTAATTTAAGGGGATAGTCTTTCCGATTGGACTTTCGATAGATCTCCATCGAATGGTAACATGTTAGCTTTTAGATTTTACGCCAGCGTTGCACTTGTGTGTTGGGGAGCTGTGGGAAAAACTTGTTTCACTGTATAAACACAGGTGAGGACTCTAGACTTTGGCACTCTAACAATCATTAGACCATGTTTTTTGAAAATAAAGCATTTACCATCCGTCATAATGTGTAGTCCTTTTACTACACACCATTGTGTATAATACTTGTTGCATATTTACCAAATTCTATAAAAGGCCATTGTTTTAATTTACACTGTTATTAAATATATTGGAATCAAAAAATTAAAACATTCAGAATCCCTACAATTTAGAAGTCATTTAAGGTATCAGTCATACATTTTAATATTTTTTGGTGACACAAAGACTATAATAGTTTGATTTGAATGCATCATGGGAAGTGTCAAGTACACAGACCTCTGTAAATGAGTTAAAAAGGTAGAAAGTGCTCTCTGAGAGACATCGGCTTTATATCAGCTGGGAAAGTCCTAAGATAGCTCTCCTAAGAAATCAAACAGAACGTTTTTTTGATGTAACTGTGAAGAAAAAAAAAGACAAACGCTGTGCGGCTCATAAAGCACATCATGGAAGTACCTGACGAGCTACATGCAGCTGCGGGCAGATCCTTCCTCCACCCCAACTCTCAGCGGATCCTTGGGCTCTCTGTTTCTCGGTAGAGTAGGGTAAAAAAAGAAATAGAGTTCAAGTAGAAGTGTTAAATTGCAAATTCTCTCCATAAGAACCAAATAAATGCACTTCTTTTAAGTGCGTTTCCTCCTGCAGTCCGATGTGAGGTGATAGACTGGGCGTGGCTTTATGATCACGTGACTACCAACCAGGAAGTAATTCCCAATTTCACTCAGCTAGTTTCAGGGATCGGCCATGTGCCAAAGGTTTATTTGTCATGGTTGAGCTCCAACTCCACACTGCATTTGACAGAGTACAACGTCATGGCTAAAGAAGGTAACCACCTGAAGTTTAAACAATCTGTTTACTCCAGGAATCCCACTCTATTCAGAATAACTCATGCACAAGACAAATGTAAGCAGCTGCACTTTTTTTTTTTTTTAGCCAACCATGTTTGGATGGATGAATGAAAGATTTTGATTTTGTTAATTTATGGGGGGGTTTTTTTGTCTATCTAATTTGTATATATGAGTTGCCCCAGGGGGAAACTGCGTGCGAAAAAGCTCATCGGCTATACGCTTTTATCAAAAGCCTCACAGTTTTAATGTCGACACCACTTTTATGAAGTTGTTTCACTCATGTTTTATTGAATCTGTTCTTACCTTTTCTTTTATTTGCACGGCTCACTTTCTATTAAACAGACAAATGCCCTGCAGGGTAGTGTGAAGGTGTGCAGCAAAATTGCTGGTACATCCTTGAGTGACCCCCAGGATCTGCATAAGGTCAGGTCATTGAAGCGAGCCCGATCCAACCTAGCCGATCCAAACCTTCCCTTGGGTTGTGAATTTATGTTGCTATCATCAAGTCGCAGATGCAGAACAAACAGATACTTAGAGTAATTTATTCCTGCTGCTATCAGCCTTGTAAACAAAAATTTGTAGTTTTAATCTGTGTTGGTTGTTGTATTTATATGTTCTTGTTTGATGTTTTATTACTGTTGGCTGTGAACCAAATTCCCGCCTGGCAATAACAAAGACACCTTGAGTCTTGAGTTTATATACGCCTATCGACAACAACCCTAAAACAACCAAATAATGTGTCGGTTACCCTCTTGCTGCAAAAAGGCCTCTGAAAGAGTTTTATGGTGTCTGTCACCAAGACCTTTGGCAGCAGATCCTTCAAGTCTTGTTAAGCTCTGAGGTGGGGCCTAAAAAGATCGGTCCTGTTTGTCCAGTACATCCCATAGTTGCTGAATTATAGATAATATATTTCACAGACAAAACGGTGCTGTTACAACAAGATGATAAATGTTAATTTTATGTTAGATAATAAAAGTTTTGACCTGTCGTTATTATAATGTAGATGAACAGTGATCACTAGCGTTTGCTTGTTTGTCTGAAAGATATCTACAAAAGTTAAGTGTTTTGGATCATTTGTATGAATTTCCAGGTTGAATTGTTGCAGAGGGATCTTGTATCAAGGAAGGGCGGAGGAAACTTTGAAGTGGATCCAGATATATATATATACCTAGATTCTAGATTGTTTTATAACTTTCCTCAACATAAAATACAGCTTTTTTTTTTTACATCTCACATTATCAACACAATCATAATCCAGATCTCAGGGTTTAAATATGTATTTGGTCACATTATTGTAAACGAGAGGGTTTAGGGACATGGCACTGAAACCAGTATGTAGTTGAGATAATGCCAATTCAGGATAATCCAAAAAAAAAATAGATATCATGCGTCTTTGAAAGCTAGTAAGTTGTATCTGGATGAAAAGTAGATCTGAATGCATCATGACGGAAACTCATATTCTTTTGTGATAACTAAACATAATAATTGATGAAGAAATTCAAAATTCCAACTGCTAGAAGGTCTCCAGTGTTTAGGAATGACTGTAGATGGTGTTACTTCATTTGGCTAGAACAACATCACCATGGCAACCTCACGGTTTGTTTTATGCCCTTTGTGCAATTAAACCACTAATTACGAGTTGCAGTGGCGTTGGCGGAGGTATGCGCTCTCTGCGTGCTGCGGAGTTTCCATTCTGTGAAATTATTTTTGGTCCAGCGAACCAAAGGTTTGTTGTCGTGTATATTAGCGCTGGCTGTCTGCCATGCCACAATAAAAAATGATTTGTTGACACTTTGGTGCGTGAGCTGGACACTGATGGCTGTTCTGTGTCCAGTTTCAGAGCTTTCCCTTCCCGTCCCATGGGGTCACATCAGGGGTAAAGTGTGGGGGCCTGATCACGGTCATCCTGTCCTCTGTTTGCACGGCTGGTCCGACAACTGCGGTGCGTTCAACAACCTCATTCCCCTTCTTCCCAAAGGTAATCCATTACTCACTAGGAGGTTCTGAGACTCTCAGTATCCCCAATAACATAATTTAATTCCGTAGTCAATTTTTTTGGGACATTTGCTGGAAACAGATTGATAAATCCAAAGGGTGAAATTATTCATCATTGGATTAGTAAATTAAAAGAGAACGAAGTAGATTAACTGAAGAACGTCTCTCAAGTACAGTTTTGTTCATATTGACGTGAAGAAATGTTTGTCCTTGTATTTATCTGATATATGGAGTTACTTTTACATGTTCACCGATTAATAAAGATCTTGTTTCTGATCATTTGAGGAAAAGGAATTAACTTGAGGGGTCTCAGTCGTACTTTTTATTTTTTTTAATATGTGGGTTGATAACAAACGGATTCAGGTGTGAGTCTAATCCCAGAAATTTGCCACTCGGACCCAGCAGGACCATCTGACCAGGTCAGGCGATCTTGCGTCTTTCAGACGGAACATCATTCGGCAGATGTTGTGTTTGTTGTAAAGTAAGACTTCAGAAACAAGTGGGGAAAAAGGGATTTTTTTAATTTTCCTATAAAAACACCTTCCACATATCTCCTTTAAACGCCATGGGTGAGTAGCTCTACGCCACGCTCCCTCCGTATGGTCGCCCTATTCACCCTCAAAAAAGGAATTCCCACACACTGACTACACTGTTTCCCAAATGTTGAGAATTTACTCGCGGCGGTGGGCGGCGAAGCACAGCGTGTGACGGATGTGTTCACGTCTAAACTAGGCAAACAAGTTTATCACTGACTTCTTTATTGCAAATGAATAACCATCTTCTATCTTAGGCCGACATAAATAAATATTTAGAAAATTAAAATAAATAAGCTTTTTGCAAAATGAATGTTGACTCTTAATGTCGTATTTCATCAACATAGATAAATAAAAAACAAACATCTATTTACAAATCAAAATCATTTTTCATTTATGAATGAGTAAACGCTCAAATTAAATATCTTAAACTTACTCTATTTCATTTTTCAAAATAAATAACTGTTAATGAATCACTATTATAGTATATGGGGGAAATACGGATTAACAGCAATTTATCTTTTGCTCACAAGATAATGAGTTTTTCCCACAATAACTCTTTTCTCCTGGACATTCGGGGGCTCCGTAGTTTTTCTCTCCTTATCATTAAACCATATTCCGAGCTGCGTCTCATTAACAAACAATCCCTCAAGTTTAACAGGCAAATAAACCTAAAGTTAAATCATTTATTTGTACATCCTTGTTTATTGTTTGATGACGGTCGCGCCGTCAATGCTAATTCCATTAGCGCGAATACGGCCATTTTCATTATGTTAGCATTAAGCTAACGGAGCCAGCACTCATTGTTCTTTTCCACATTGTTGTGCGGCAATAAACATTCAGGCCGCACCTGAAAGCCTTTGTCTCTTCTTTGAGAAACTGTTTGTCTGCCAAAGTGAACGCTAACGTTCTAACACCTGTAACACCTGTGTTTATCATCCGTCTCCATGCTGCCCCCCTGTGTTCAGATCAGAACCTCCACTCGACCGTCAAAGAGCCTTTCAAGAGTAAAGATACCTTATCCATTAAAAATCTGGAGTTTGAGTTGACCCGAAATTAGAAAATCTATTTACGTTATAATTGACAGGTGAGGCGCGTCAGAACTTATTGGGTCGGTTCATGGTCAGCGGTGGTCTAGTCAATATCCGTTTTTATTCTTATAAACTCTATTGAACTAATCAAACTAAAAATTGTTTTCATTACTGATTAGAATCCGTTTCCTGGAAACGTCTTCAGAAATAATAAAAAAAGATGGACCTGTCACATAAACTATCTCCCACCGTTGTAATTAAAAACATTTTTGAACCATCTGTATCTTTCCCAGTTTTGCGTTGTGAGAGTAATTGAGCCTGTCCTTCCTCTCAGAGTGCAAGTATGTGGCGATGGATCTGGCAGGCCACGGTCTCTCATCACACCACCCACCCGGACATCTCTACAACATTCCTGACTATGTGGCGGGAGTAAGCAGAGTCGTCAAAGGTGGATCAAGAAGTTGTAGAATAACCTTTAGCCAATCTCACGATTTTATTGTTCCTATTTATACAACCTAACACGTTTCTCAGCGTTGTAAACTGAGACACTGAACTCGCCTGTTTGATGATCTGTGAAATGAACTCCCACAGCTCTGCAGCTAAACAAGTTCTCCATCGTGGGCCACAGCATGGGTGAGTGTGACCCCCGGGTTCATCGTAATCTGTGCTACAAACTTATTCAGAATCCCACCGGAACCTCTCTTCTTTTACAGGTGGGGAAATCGCTGCATTGGTAAGTGTGTCCTGTCGTTTTCTATTCTATTTTAATATGGTTTTTACCTCCGGCAGAGAAGTTCTGTTTTCACTACTGTCTGTTTGTGAGCGGGATCACAGAAAAAAACTACTGGATGGATTTACATGAAATCTTTCCC
This sequence comes from Lophius americanus, assembly GCA_037951165.1. Taxonomy (NCBI): domain Eukaryota; kingdom Metazoa; phylum Chordata; class Actinopteri; order Lophiiformes; family Lophiidae; genus Lophius; species Lophius americanus. Next base: position 844,152 of record JBBDHG010000041.1, on the reverse strand, counting down.
AGATGTAGACTTTGACGTGTCCTAGAGGGGATTCAAGTCTTGTGCTGTTATGTTTCGCAGCACTCACAATGAAATGAAACAAAATAATAAGCCGTTCGGCGTAGTGACATCACAATGTGGCTATTGCAGCCTTTGATCCATAGATTCCTTTGATCTTTCTTTGGGGTGGAGCTTGGGGCTCAGTTTAAAGAGTTCCTTTGATGTTCACTTTGGGGATGGAGCTGGAGGCACAGTGGGCTGAACAGAGATGCTGAAGTGGAAGGCACAGGAGACGAGCGGCTACAGAGTATTTGAGAGCTACTCGGAGCGTTTGTTGGAGTTGTCAGTAGATTTAGAGGCTGGCAATAACTCGGACATTCATGGAGAAATGGGCATGAATCTTTCCTAAACCTACGGTACTGGTGGGCCTTGGTCGAATTTTTCCCTCTGTGCTTTTTCTAGCTGTTTTTGTTGATAAACACCAATAAGCCATAACGTTATAACCAATGACCGGTGAAGTGGGAGGGATAAAGTAAGTAGAAGGTGAACATTTTTGTCTTTGAACTTTATGTGTTGGAAGCTGTAAAAAAGGTAAACACAAGTACCTGAGTGATTATGGGCCAATTCGGATTGCTAGAAAACTGGGTCAGAAACTTTTTTTAAACTGAAGGTCTTGGTCCACATGTAGTTGGTACGCACCAAAGCGGTCAAAGGAAGAGCGGTGAACGAATGAAAGGGTCATAGACACCTAAGGGTGAAACACGTGGGGAGTGAATGGAAGCTTGTGTTGTCTGATCCCACAGAAGAGCTACTGTAGCACAAATTATAGAAAGAAGTAAATGATGGTTCTGATAGAAGACAAAATCTTACATTTTAACTTATGCAGAGATTAATAGTTTGTCTATGATTCCATATGTTGAATAAACTTATGGTTTGAATTGTGTTTCCAACAGTTTACTGCCCTGTATCCTGAGCTGGTGGACGCTCTGGTGCTTCTGGACACGTTGGGGTTCCCACCCACAGATTCAGTATGAACCATTTTTGACATATAATGAATTTATTGCTCTAAAAACAAATATGACTATAAAGAAAAGTCTACAAAATGTTGATCTTGAATTTTCATAATTTATTCTTTCAACTTTTCCTCAATATGTTTTTGTACATTTGTATTAATGTATTAATTGTTGAATGTTCTTTGTTGGCATTTGGTAACATTTGAATATATAGTTTTTAAATTCTAAACTCAGGCTTTTTAATGAACTGAACGGAACGGAAATAGATTTTAGTGTGAATTTAAAATGCTGTCATCATTCAAAACCATCAACAATTCTGTAATGTAGCTAGCTCCAAGAAAGACGGATGTTAATCAATTATTATTTCTTTAGGATTGATTCAAGGGAATAAAGTACCTACAGAATTATTGGCACCATTTATAGAAACTACATTTTTTTTAAATTCGATGAATATAAAGTCTTTATTTTCTATACTCACGAATGTAATGTTTTTATAAATTGTTTAATTTGACTTAAAGATTAGATTTTTTTTTGAATAATACTAATCAAAGATCATAGGTATTATTTTTGACATATTCTTTTAACATTTTACATTTTCTTTCTTTTTTGTCAGTTTTGTGTCTCATGTCTCTTTTTTCCCCTTTAATTGCTGACCTGCAGTTTCTCTCTCGATTCTCTCCAGACAGAAATACCCAAAGTGATGAGACAGGGCATGGACGAGGTGTTTCGGTATGAGAAAAGGACACAAGAGATAAATCGGGTCTACACTTATGAGAAGGCCGTTGAGAAGTACTGAACCGCTGCATCCATGAAGGAAATCCTACTTCTTTTAACGTTGTCTGCACATTTAGCTGTTGGCTAAAAATATTCTTACTTCTTTCAGGCGGCTGGCTACAAACTCCGCTCTGTCTGAACAATCTGCTCACATCCTGCTGGAGCGAGGTCTAGTTCAAGTGGAAGGAGGTGACTCTTTATCTCTTCTCCTCTCACAGAGAAGTGATCTTTGCCCTCTCCCATCTGCTGACGGCTGAATGTGTTTCTCTTCTGCAGGATTCGTGTTCTCCAGAGACTTGCGAGTCAATTTTGTGAGTGACTTTTCACATCCCGATCCCACACTCGCCACCTCCTCTCTTCTATCCTTTCTTTTGCTGGTTTAGTGTTCAGTTTTATGCTGCCCGTGGGTTTTCTCGTGTGTTTTTCAGAAAAATATAGCGCGGATCGGTTTGGAGCAGAGTCTGGAGTTCCTGTCGAGGATTAAGGCGCCCGTTCTTGTTGTTCTGTAAGATTTGCCTTACAGCCATAAACATTTTCTTTTTCTTTTTTTGGCAAGAAAGTCAGAAATCCTTGTCCATAGAGTGTATGCATGTGACATCGCAGCCGGAGGAGGTAACCACGGTTACATTTAGACGGATACTTTACTGATTCCAAAGGACATTTAGGACATCTCTTATATATGGAAGGGTTATTATTTCATTCACCTTAGAAAAAACCTTTTTTGCCCTGTGTTTCTGAATTAACGACTTACTTAAAACTCATTAGATCTCACTCATGTGAGAGGTGGACTTCAGGGAAAAAAGTCATGTCACGCTCGTTTAGTTTAATCCAGATGTATTTTGGTCTTGGTTTAAGACATTGGGAGACGTCTCTAAATAATAAAGATGGTCTTGTTATTAGTTTGTCAACTTTGCACCGGCACCAGAGGACTTAGCGACTGTTCAGACGGAAAGCCCAGGACTCTGTATTTTTTAATTAGTGAGATTAAAAAGAAAAACAGTTTTATCAAACAGTTGTTTTTTCTTAGGTGACTGTAATATGCTTCCGTTCTGAGACACACCATCACTCGAACGGAAGATAGAAATAATAGCAAAAGACAACAGGGGCAGACTAAGAATGATTGAGTGGCTCGAGTTCAGATTGAATACTGCAAAAACAAATCAACTATGGTCGAGAGTTGTGTTGTGATTAGCTGTACAAACTGATTTAACAAATAATGTGAGTCGTATTCTGGAATTTATTCCAATAAATTATTCCAGAATTTATTGGATCACAGTAATTCACAACAAAAAATTCTTTCATTATCTGTAACCGCTTATCCTGTTCAGGGCTGGAGCCTATCCCGGCTGACATTTGGGCAGAGGCAGGGCACACACTGGACGAGCCGCCATTCCATCACATGGCCAACACATAGAGATACTATCCCAAATTTTGGTTGTGCTCAGGGGGCTGAAAAGAGACGCTGAAGTGGAAGTCACAGGAAACGACTGGCTTTTTGAGAGATACTAAGAGGGTTTGTTGGAATTGTCACTAGATTTAGAGGTGGGTAGTAACTCGTAGATTAATGGAGGAATCTGCATGAAGTTTTCTTAAACCACGGCTACCGTTACGCCTTTTGCGGAGGTTTGCGCTCTCTGAGTGCTTTTTCTCTGTTAAAGATTTGTTTTACTCCTGGTTTTCGGCATTTCTCTTGCTGTTCGGCAGGATGCTTTACCACTCAGTCCAACCGAGGGAGGACTTCCTGCTGGGATAGTGACATCACTGCATACCCTCTATATCATATCTTCATCCTACAGTTTGTTTCTTTGAAATTGATGGGTTTCCATTTCCTTCTAGAACCGAGGATGGCTTCGATAGAACCCTTTCCGAGCCCGATCAGAACAAATTTACCTCAACACTTCTCCAACGTTTTAAAGACCAAAAAGTAAGATTGCTTCTGGAACAGAGTAAAACTACTAAAGTATGGTTTCACTTTCTTTTGATGAAAAACTGAAGCCGCCGTTCCAGTTGATTGTGCAGATCTGAAGTTGATGTCTGATGTACTTTTCTGCGATTGTTTCAGCACACGGTGATGACGGTCCCAGGAGATCATCACGTCCATCTGGATAAGCCCGAGGTCGTCGCCCCGCTAGTGTCTGACTTCCTGCGAAGCCAAGTGCTTTCACAGTCCGCTCTCAGAGAGCACAAGTTATAAGCTACAAACACACTCACTCTCTCTCTGAGAGCACAAGTTATAAGCTACAAACACACTCACTCTCTCTGAGAGCACAAGTTATAAGCTACAAACACACTCACTCTCTCTCAGAACACAAGTTATAAGCTACAAACACACTCTCTCTCTCTGAGAGCACAAGTTATAAGCTACAAACACACTCACTCTCTCTCTGAGAGCACAAGTTATAAGCTACAAACACACTCACTCTCTCAGAACACAAGTTATAAGCTACAAACACACTCACTCTCTCTCTGAGAGCACAAGTTATAAGCTACAAACACACTCACTCTCTCTCTGAGAGCACAAGTTATAAGCTACAAACACACTCCCTCTCTCAGAACACAAGTTATAAGCTACAAACACACTCACTCTCTCTCTGAGAGCACAAGTTATAAGCTACAAACACACTCACTCTCTCTCTCACAGCCTCGGGATGTTTGAGAGAAGAATGTTGGCTTTTACATGAACAAACATATTTAAGGGCCAGGAAATAGGATTGTGAGGGATCAGCCATCAGTATTTCTTAACACTTTTAATGACTCCCAGACCTATTCTGTCATCCCACACAGCAAGAGTTTATCCCCGGAAAGTCCCCAGTCCCCCTGATTAAACACCTCAATTTATATGTGAAGTTTTTTGCAGTGTATTTCAGTCATAAGGTTCTCTGAACTGAGTAAAATATGAACTACTGGATGAAAACATAATCAAGATAGATCTCCTCGATTCATATCCACCAAATTTGGACTAAATCAGATCAATGGTTGATGAATTATGGCCGAAACGCGTCGCGTTAACACGAAGGATCTGCGGCGGCGGGCGCCATGATGATTCCATAATGTCTGGGACTTCTCTAGGATATAAGGTTGAATTGTTTGACATAAACTGATCCTGATCCATCTTGTCTCCTGGTCACTCTAGCTGAAGATGATGGTCTCAGTAGAGACTTATTACAAACACCACTACTACCTCTGTAATACAAAATGGACTGTTTAACCGGGTGGAGAACCTCCGCCGTCGTATCGATGCATCAGGGTGAAGCAGACACTGGTGATGTCACTACTGTCCTCGGGTCTGTCGAATCGGTCTTCTTCTTACGGCTGATCCCTTTCAGGGTCGCAACGGCCGATATTCTGTTTCATCCATAGTTACGGCCGGTACCCTGATGGTCAGCGGTGACAGTATTTGTTGACCCGGGCCCTGACCGATCCAGTTTGGAAATCAGTCTCAATTCAACACAAGATTTTATGCCGGATTCTAATTCTGATACAACCCTCCCTATTTATCCGGGCTTGGGACCGGCACCAGAAGAACACTGATTCCTGACCCGTTTGTTGCTGGGTTAGATCTGTCAAATTCAGTAATGCCGCCTAATCCCGTTACCCTGGAGAAATGCTCCTGGTCTTTTAATAACGATCATCAGTAGTATCTATCAAAGTATTTTGACTTGACTTTCCATAAAGGCAGATCCGGATCTACTTTCCTTCCACATAAAACTAATTAAACTATTTCTAGTATTTGTGGGTTCTTCTATATGCTGAGTCATGTTTGAAGGGGACGCTCTCTGTAGTTTCCTGTGCATTTAGTGGCGAAACAAATCTGATACCCTACAAATGTCCACAATCAGAATGTTTCTGTCAGCGTTGGTTTGATGTGATGTTTTTTTTTTTTACCTACATTTTTCGCAGTTCTCCGTTATAATAAGCTGACTCAAGTAGGCGGCAGGTGACGTCATTTTGCCTTAAACATTAGTCCGATGATCATTTGCGTCGATGTTACCTCTTTATCATGAAAACGTACCTCTAATAAGTCGACTTAACTCACATCCGGATCATTATTAGTTTGGGTAATTATATATTCACTGATGATTCTCCTCAGGCGTTTGCTCAGTAACCCCTGAAGATTTAGCCCATTATCATTATTAACAAATATTGTATTATGATAATATACAAACGTATATTATCATATACATACACCAAGACACACTTTCATATTTAAGTCTCAGTGTTGTTGTTGAGCCTAAGCTCGTCTGAATGTGTACTGGATTCTGAGACGTTGCTCGCTGGTAATTAAGGTGTTGGGCTTTTGACAAGGGAGAAGAAAATCCATTTACATAATAATGAAACTGTCTACCGTGAATCTGGCATGTTATAGCACTGCCAAATCTGCGAGGGACTCTGTTGACATAATACAATAAATCACAAGTGTTTCAATTAATAAAACTGACTCCGTCTGAATAGTCTGCACATCTTTTTACCGAGACGCGTCTTCATCTCTTCTCGCAGAGAGAAATAATCTCTTCTTCCTCCCGTCAGCTGAACGCTCTTCTCCTCCACTGCCCTAAATCACTTTTAACCCTCCAGATTTTCCCTTCTCTGTCTCTTTTCTGTTTCAAGGTTAGCATTGGGTTCTCTGCTTTCAGTCGGTGTGTTTTTTTATCTCATGTGGAGCACAGTGTCGATATTAAATGGAGGATTCAAGCCTCCATGCAGCCGTTAATCCACGCTCATATCTATGTTTCGCATTACACAATTAAAACTTTAAATTAGACTGTCACTATTTGAACAAGTCAGTCGATTTCCCCCCTGGTGCATTCATCAAGAAACACATAATTTAAACTAAACATCAGTGGCAACATTAAGATCTTTTATTTGGTGCAAAGGCAAAATAGCCTCTCCAAGGCTATTGTGACACAAATTTTTGAATGTTGGTGAAAATAATGGAAATAGATGCTGTATGTAAGATATATTCTGACATCTTGAAATTAATATTCACTTAATATACCCTCTATCTTTGTCCAGGGACTTCTGGGCTTGTGGCTGGCTCTGAGCTCCCGCTAGCTTTAGCCGCTCTTCTAACGTTAGCTTTTAACTTATGTTCCTGAGCGGATTCAGCTTGAAGTGTTTGATTTAAGTTCTTGTTCCGAATGTTTTCGGGGTTATTCCACCGTTGCTCCTTTTGTCATTAAGTTTTTAAACCATAAATGACCGTATTGATACATACATTCAGCTCTTGGCTTGCTCTGAGCTCCTGCTAGCTTTAGCCGCTATGCTAACGCAAACGGCGCATCCGTGCAACCACATGTAACTAATCTCTACTCATCAAACTTGACCTCCTGGTGCCGATCAATCGGCCGATCGATTGGTGCATCTCTAAAATATACAGGTATATGTATGTATATATATATATATATATATACATACATATATACAGGATCCTGATGAGAGTTCGTAAACACGAACACATCACCCCTATTCTTCATTCCCTTCATTGGCTTCCCATCTCCACCAGGATTGATTATAAGATCTCTCTCCTCACTCACCAGTGCATCCATGGTAACGCACCCCCCTACCTGAAAGAACTACTCACCCCATTGACCTCGACACGATCCCTCCGTTCTACCCAGTCATACCGCCTCCTCCTTCCCCGGACTAAGCTCAGCACCATGGGAGATCGGGCCTTCTGTTCTGCTGCCCCTCATCTGTGGAATGCCCTCCCTGACCATCTGAGGGCTCCACAGACGACTGACACATTTAAAAAAGGACTTAAAACTTTCCTTTTTAGCAGAACCTATAACTGTAATTGACATTAATGCTTTTGGTCACGTTTTTGTATAGTTATTATTATTATTTATTTATTTATTTATTTTTTATTGATGCTTTTATCTGCTTTTGCCTTGTAGCACTTTGAGATTTGATCCAAATGTAAAGTGCATTATAAATTAAATGTATTATTATTATTATATATATATATATATATATATATACATATAAATACATATATATATATATATATATATATATATATATATATATATATATATATATATATATATATATATATATATATATATATATAATACATATATATATATATATATATAAATACATATATAAATACATATATATATATATAAATACATATATATATATATATATATAAATACATATACATAAATATATATATACATAAATACATATATATACATAAATACATATACATAAATACATATATATATATATATATATATATACATAAATACATATATATATATATATATATATATACCGAGACGTGTCTTCATCTCTTCTCGCAGAGAGAAATAATCTATATATATATATATATGTATTTATGTATATATATATATATATATATATATGTATTTATGTATATATATATATATATGTATTTATGTATATGTATTTATGTATATATGTATTTATATATATGTATTTATGTATATGTATTTATGTATATGTATTTATGTATATATATATATATATGTATTTATGTATATATATATATATATGTATATATTTATGTATATATATATATATATATATGTATTTATATATATATATATATGTATTTATATATATATATATGTATTTATGTATATATATATATGTATTTATATATATATATATGTATTTATGTATATATATATATGTATTTATGTATATATATATATATATATATGTATATATATATATGTATTTATGTATATATTTATGTATTTATGTATATATGTATATATTTATGTATATATATATATATATATGTATTTATATATATATATATGTATTTATATATATATATATGTATTTATGTATATATATATATGTATTTATGTATATATATATATATATATATATATATATATATATATATATATATATATGTATTTATGTATGTGTGTATCTATATATGTGTGTGTGTATGTATACATCAGCTTAGATGAGCTTGTTCTTACCCAACATAGAATTTTAAAATACAAAAGCCTAGGTGATTTTATGTATTCATTTATTGATGTTATAAATATTTTAAACCTGTTACAAGCACAAAATCTCTAACGAGCGGATCGCCTTTTTTCTAACGGCATCACTTCCCTTGGGCTCTGAAATAAATGGCACCAACATACCGAACATGCTGGGAATTGGTCAAACTTCAGGGGATAATGGGGAATCTGCATCAACTTCAAAGGGAACATACACACAAATGCGCCGCGTTGACAGACTGATTAATCGGTAAAACGGAGCAGAAATTAACCGACCGAGATTTTGGGGAAAGGAGCTTCCTGAGTGAACTTTAGCCAAACGCTTATGTTTGAAAAATCCCCCTTACATGGTGCTGATGTCATGGTGTCATCACTTCCATCTGAAGTAACACTCCACTAGTTTCCTTTGAATCCCTTTAACTCCTTTCCCTAAATCTAACGGTTGCGCCGCAGTAGGAGCTGAAAATTGCCGCCATTACCAGGGATATCCTCTGAGAACTTTTCATTATGTAGGTCATCCTCTCTGTCGGGAGCTTATGTCTCGGAAACTATAGCACAACACAAAAAAAACTCTATTTTATCACCCTGTCCTTTCTTTAACTCCCTAAATCGCCGCGAGCTGCCATCAGTCACAGCAGATCTGAGAAGTTCTGCTCGCACAAAATCACCCTCACATAAACTGTTTGTTGGCCGTGGCGGTTAATGGAGGGGAAGTGATTTTTTTTACGCAGCGAGCAAGAAAAAGGCAGTGAGCATCAAGACACATCTTGAAAGGACCCCCACCCTCTTCCAACCCCCCCCCCCCCCCCAAAAATGATTATAGTTATATAAGTTTCCCTCCCACTCCCTACCTCCTCTCCAACAGCAGGGACGTTGTCATGGCAACCCCCATCCCTCCTTTTGCACGTCAGAGCCAGGAGCTGGAGGATGAAGCCGCATGCAGCCTCTGTCTCTCATGACTCTCGGAGAGCACCTGTGATTTTGGACGTCCCCTCCTGCAAGTGTCGGAGCTGCAGCTGTGGATGTAATCGGACCATTAGTCTGACGTTGCATACCATCCGAACGCGAGGAGACTGATTGATTCTACAGAACCTGAAGGTAAGCATGATGCCACCAGCAGCTCTGGGATTCCAAACTAAGATAAAAAAAAACATGTATCTTGTTTAGAGAGAAAAGCTGGTTTTGTAATCTTTAAATGTTTGTGACTTTCAATGGAGCAGCTGAGAATAATCATAAAAATGTGACTGTGACGCTCGTTGTGGCTGATATCTAAACATTTAGAGAGTGTGTTAGAAATCTGAATAACAAGAACAACTCTTTGTCATCCACGACTCCACCAAACCTCACCTCCTCCCCTTCCCTTCCTCCATCATGTCTTTACACCCTGTCCCTTCTATCCATCTCCTGCACCTTTCTCCTCCTCCACCCTTCCCAGCAATCATGTCGTGGCTATTCTTGGACTGGTTCGTCCCCCTCTACCTGCTGGTGTCAGTTCTGGTGCTGGCAGGATTCGGAGTGTGCCTGTATCTCCTTGAGCCCGGGCTGCAGGATGCCCACAAGTGGAGCAACAAAACAGTCCGGCATCACCCACTGGTGGCCAGTGTGAACTGTGGAGATGACGATTGCAATGCCTTGATATGAGCGGGAGCGGGGAGGGAAGCCGGGCCATCTGGACCGAGGTCCTGCCAGGCTACCAGTGGGACGGGAGCCAACACCTTAAAAAAAAGGAGACTATGGTAGAGAAGGATGAGAGTCATCAACTTGTCCTTGATCTCTAACATACAGTACTCTAATCCTTTAATGACTTCACCCCCAAAAAAAGAAAGAAATATAGAAAAGTTATTGTATGTTTTTTCATATTTTACTTCTTTTGGGGCTTTTATTTAATTTCATTTAATATCTTAGACACTCTTGATTTTCCATAAAATGACAAATTATTTGGTCAAGCATGTTTTGAAACATTTAAAGAAAAATCGAATTTCTAAAATGATAAGATCAGCTCAAACTTTTGGCCAAACGTGTTTTTAGAAAAAAATATTTGAGAGCTATGAGACTTTTTTGGCCTAAAACCAATGCGTTAATAAACCAATACTACTTAACAAGTTGGACTTTCTCAATAGCCATGGTTAACGCCTCCTCCTAGGTGACCCTTTGACCTGTGGTGACCCCCAGGGCTCCATACGTGGCCCCTTCCTCTTTAGCATAAACATGCTGCCACTGTGTCATATTATAAACAGGTTCAGTCAAGTAGCAGACATTTTAGTCAATAAGAAATAGCGACTTGTGCAGGACATTAAAGAGTTAATTAAGCATTCGTTGTAGAAATCAGTGGAAAGGGAAGCCAAGGGGTTTTGAAGAATTTGTGAAACGAAACCAAATGCACAAGGAGAAAAAGACGGGACATGTTGCCCTTTAGAAAGAAACGTGTTTGAAACTTTCTATAAATTCCATGCCATCTTATACTTGTGCCAACTTGTACATACATTTTTTTAATGCGACAATCACTTTAACATGTATAACTTTATGTGCATTGGGCATTTATTCGGTGAAACGATCAACTTAAGTGCAATGAATTTGTTGCCAAGGGGCGGGGCTTAAAACCCTCCCTGTGGTGATGTCAGCATGGCAGCTGCTGAGAAGCATGTGGATTGTTGGTGCCGTCGTGCCAGAATGGTGTAGTAGTGACTTTTATTATGGTAATATGTGTTGAGTAAATGCTACTGATTTATTAAATGGTCCAAAATTAAAAGGACGGCGATTGTTTAAAAGAAAAACTGCAACAACAAATCAGTGTTTGGTAATGCTGAAAGTGTTCCGTCCATGTTCTCAATGTTTTTACCTGACAGTATGGAGAGCATGTTAAAGCCCTCTTCTGTTGACCACATCGTTCCTTTATTCATACAAAATAAATGTTTGATCCTGAATGTCGTGATTTCACTCGCTCTGCATTTTTGGGAAGTTTAATATACTCTGAGAAAATCAGAATCAGAAATACTTTATTGATCCTCCGGAGGGGGAAATTGGTTTGTTATAGATTCTCCTTTAAAAACTGTTAGACTGGGAGAAAGAATACAACAACATACAAATGTGAGAATGTTACAATCTAAGAATATACATTTACAAGCGAGTGTAAACAGATGTGTGCAGATGAAAAAGTGTCCTAATTTGCATTTTAACATGATGAAAAAGAAGATTTGCAGCAGTGGTAGCAAATAAATGTAAACATTTATTCAAATACCATATTTAAATGCAGCTTAGAGGTACACACTTTCCCTTGAGTGCCTCCATATGACACTTCATTTCAGAGTGCAAAGTCGTGCTTTTACCTCCCTACATTTATTTGAGGGCTGTTGTTGTTGTTACGCCTTTAAAAATGAAAAGAATACGAGCAAAAAGAGATTGTCTTGTATTTTTAATAGAGGTACCTTGTCAGTGTATGAGGTTCCTTTGAGTCCCTGGCAGCTCCGCCAAACAGATTTAACGATAGTGATGTATCCTCTTTATTGAGACTTTTATATTCATACGTTATATGTTGTGAAGTCTTTTGTCTGCATGTGATCCTTAAGGGTAAACGAGCAGGACCCTGTGAAGCAACCCGGGTTCAGGGTCTTGCCTAAGGAACCTGCAACACAGAAGCTACAGAAGCAGTCATGGATTTGAACCACCAACCTCCCTATAGGGGAAGAACAACTATACCTCCTGATTTATAGCCGTCCCATGTCCTTTTTGAAAAATAAATGGCAGAGATGTAAAAAAAAGAAACGCCTTGGAATCCCCCAGGAAGAGCTGGAGAGTGTTGCTGGGGAGGGGGATGTCTGGAAATCCCTTCTTAGCCAGCTGCCACCACGACCCAACCCTTATAAGCAGAAGAAAATAGACGGATGGTAAAAAGAGATTCTATAATTGTACTTTTGATTCTTAAACCACATGGCGCTGATGATCTATGTCCTTGTATGTCCTTTGACATACGAGGTGGAGTACATCTGCAACGATACATTTATTCCAACAATGTGATGCACTGTGATCAGGCAGACAACTAAAAACCACATTCAGACTACATAGCGTCCAATGGAGCAAATGAAATGAAGAGCCGGAGTGGGAGGGAAACAGAGCAGCTTCAGTGTCAAAGGAATGGAGAGAATGGCACTTGTGTGCCCACTACTTCCTACTGCCGTGTTCTCCGCCTCACACTCTCTGACTTATTTACTCACTCAGAGTGTCAGCGAGAGACGCAGCGCTTCAGATCGCAGGTATGTGTCTGTTTTCATCTCCGGGGGGCTTTAATAAAGCTGCAGTTTTCATTGTAAGGATTTATTTTGTCGTAACTGTAACACAGTGTTATAATAACAGTAACAGTAGCTGCTACATTTACTCAATAACTCTTTGAAATGTTTCTGTACTGGAGTGTTTTAATTCAACACCATTTTGTACTTGCGACACTACGATATTTCAGACTAAAATATTCAGTGGTGGAAGAAGCACACGTTTTATAAACCCTTTAAATATGGGCCATTCTACCGAAATGGTGCAAAGTCAGAGTTGGAAATATGTGGAATATAAAAATGATTTCCTCCAAATGTTTTCCGCAAGAAAATTGTATAACATCCAAAGTACAATATTTTAGTAATTGTACAGTTAATTAACATATTGTATTTTCAGACAGTTTTTCTAATATTTTTTGAATTTGTCACTGAAACATAAAATTAGATTCAAACCAGGGGTTGTATTAACTTTTCTTTTTTTTAAACATCTAACCCATAAATATATTTTTGGGAAATGTTATTTTTCTTGAAAATCCAGAGATAAATGAATAATTCCATTTTTAACATTTTTAAGACAGAAAATGGGTGTTAGGTAAAGACGTTCCTTAAAGTTACACACGGATTGTTTTAACCTTTTGAACACATTTGTAGAAGAATTATGGGAGCTACTGTATCTAATTAATATGCAGCCATGAGGGAAGGGGGCCTCCATCCTACTTCCTGATTAAAAATCTAGGGGCGTGGCTAAAATCAGTCTCAGCTCTTAGAATAAAACTCACCCTGATTCGTTTTTCACATAAAGTTTCAAGATTTTCAAAAGAAAGTATACAATTATGCGTTTTGTTCACTTCCCTTTTAAAATACACAGAAAGATCTTTTCAAAAACAATCATTTAAATATTATTTTCATATATAAAACCACATATAAACATATATATATATAGCTTACTGCCATCTCAAATATTACTTGGGGTTTCAATAGATTATAGAATAATTTCAGCACAAATGTAAGGTTTGAATACTTAAAAGCTTTTTAAATGTTTTTTTTTTTTAGTTGTGGGACAGCGGTTTGCACTAATTCACTAAAATGGCCCAAATATGTGGCATGATTTATATTTTGTAAGACTATCAATATAAGGGAACACAACCTGTAAGCTTTCTTTTCATCACATACATTGAAAATCAACACATTTGCATTAGCTGGATTTCCCTGGATAGGACAATTGTTAAAAAAAAAAATGAAACCTGATGATAAAATAGTAACTAAAATTATCTCAAAAATGTATTTGAATGAAAAGTGAAAAGTTGCCTTTGAATTGTAATCGTGTAGAAGTACAAAGCTATGAATATGTTAGAGTTATGCACTAAAAAAAACAACTTTTACTTTTTTTTAAAAAGATTTTTACTCACTGAATGGAAATATAGAACTTTTTATTCCGTGGTTGCCTGTTAATGTAATGCAGCTTGTTGAAATGAAGCCAGTTTTCTTTATTTTATGTAACGGATTAAGCGACTCAAAAGTATTTAACGTGAATAAAATTGTCTTCATTTCAACAAGCTGCAGCAGCAAAATGCCTCCTCATTAAAGCATTCATATAAATAATAGAATAAACTGAATTTATTCTACCGGATGCATTTTAAACACACAGCATTTTATATATACTTCTGTATAATGTTATGCTTTTGCCATCCTTACACCGACTCTGAATATATCTTACCAAAAGTATCTGAGTATAACAATATGATTTTCTCCATCCCACCAATGTTATTCACTCTTCCTTTTCAGAATGAGCGTTTTTGACCGTCTTGCTCCGTCGATCAGTCCCGTATCTGCATCCCCCGGACAAACAAACGAAAACTCATCAGTCTGCTCGCCACCTCCTCTCGCCCTCTCTTCTCCTGTCATCAAAAAGAAGCCAATTCACATCCCGTCATTTGATGATAAGGGGCTCATCGATGAACAACCCAACAAAAAACAGTTTGTTGTGAAAAGCACAGACAGGTAATTTGGCCATGGGGCTATGTCTTAGATTATATTCATTCTGTACTTCACATTTTTCCCTCCCTTCTTCTTTCCTCACAGATCTTTTGTTCCAATTTGTTCCTCCATGACATCCGGTCATCCCTCCTGGGGTAAATCATGTCAGCATGAACAACAGAACCACGGAGAAAGAGCTTCGACCCTCCCGAGAGCCAAACCCAAAATGCATTGCTCTCCGACTCTCTCTGCAAAGCCTAGCATCTCCATTGTTCCTGTTCCAAAGCCAGAGTCCTCTCCCACTCTCTCCACACTGAAGCCTATTGCTTCTCCTCAGCTCCTCAACTCCCAGTTGAGTGATCCATCTCTAACACAGCACCAGTCTCCAACTTTGACTGTCCCAACACCCAGACTCAGTCCATCTCCAACTTCTCTTTGCACTGAGATGAGTTTGAGTGACCCAGGAGCCAAGCAGCCATCTCCTGTCGCTAAAGAAAGACGCGTTAGGTCCATCAACATATCAAATACTGCAGCAGAGCCCGAGTCCTGCAAACAGAGTCTTGCAAAGGAGGCAAAGCATGGCGCACTTGACCGAGAAACTTTAACGGACTTCACTCATTCGGCACTACAAGGAGAACATCCCTCGACATGGACAGAATCTCGACATCAGAGAAACTCTGAGTCCAAGAGACATAATGCCATGTCTCAGATTTCCAGTCTATTGCGAGGAAAAGTTGGTTTAATTAAGAAAGAAGGTGGTGCAAAATGCAAACCAAAGCCTCCGCCTACAAGTATTGATACAAGTACAACCCCTAAACCCTCCTCCGGTGGAGCTCGAGGTACACAAACATCTTTGTCAGACTATGAAAGGACAAAGTTTGCTAATGTTCTTCAGAAAGAGTCTTGGTCGGCATTTGATGAACTGGCTAATCGGCCAAGTCCCAACGTTCTCAAGAAAAGCACAGAGTACCCTCAGAACCGACTGGAAGGATTCGCCTCTGATGACCCAATATATGAGAGAGTGTTCTCTAAAAGAAGCGCAACTTTACCCATGACCTCCACGGCATCATTCCCCATGGACCCGGCCTTGAATCAGCTGAGTGTGTCGCCCAACGTTGAGACCAGGAGGAGACAGTATGGCTTCAGCAATGAAACAAAAGTGGATAGAACATCTCCATCAGGCTCTAGTCTTGGGAGGCCTCAGAAGCACAACGACATCACAGGATCTTCATCCAAACTCTTTCAGCAAACCAGCGCATCGCCACAAACCAAGAGGTTCTGTTTGAAGGCTCCCGCTCAAAGCAGCCAAATGGATGTGAAGGCTGTAGGGAGTCGGTCCGACTGTATTTCAATGGATTACAGCTGCCAGTCAAGAGACATCGACCGGAACAGAAGAAGTCCTCTGTGCGCGCACACATTAAATCCATTTCAGACACGCCTCGTGACACCCCGCACACAGGAGGCCTCACGACCTGCTTCTGTGGAAGGCGACGCATCGAAGACCACCATTTCCAAACCTGACATTTTATCTCACAAACATCCCTTAGACCTTCGGCAGCATCTAGGGCAGAATAAACGCCACAACGAGGCGCACCTCAGAGACACAGGAGTGAATGAAAAAGGTATTTTTGCGACATCTGATCAAAGTGGGGTGGTCCAAAACCTACCAGAATATCCTACTGCCAAATGGCAAACTCTGCCAAACTGCTCACTCAGTGAAAACCATTTCAGCCTCTGTTCAAAGGGGGTCTCTAACCTGCCATCCCAGCCGCAGCAGAGAATGTGCCAGAGACCAGACGAGCCGTCAGCAACAGCCTCTCCCCCTCTACACCGACCAAATTACTCTCCGGCACATAGAGCATTTATCATAGAGGAACCAGAGGACCCCTATTATGTCACCATGTACTACCAAGGATCAGAGTACGTAGGTGAGTAGATATCCGAAACACAACGACGACTTGAACTGTGTCCATTCCGTTTAAACGTGCATGAAATAATTTCCTTATATCTGAGGAGGGGGCGGGAGCTCGGCTGCGGGGGCCGTCAGAGAGAGTACGCAGGGTTTCAAAACATCGCTCCTTATCAGCAGAGGAGCAGACATGCCGAAGAGAGGCATGACTGCATTAGTTAGGAGACTGATATCAAAGCCACTAGTCCGGCGGTACACACCATTAATCAGAGACAAACGCAACACGAACATGAAGAGAGGAAAGCAAAAGCTGGACAAAAGAAGAGCGACTCTCAGATAAAGTGTGAGTACGGTGACACAGCAGGTGTTCTCCTCTGTAATACTTCAGAGTGATGAATAGATCTGGACTCCGTAGGTGGGTAATCTGTCTTGACCAGCTCTTGAAGGAGACAGAGAGAGAGAGAGACAGAGAGAGAGCGAGAGACAGAGAGAGAGAGAGAGAGAGATGGGGGGGGGGGGTGTATAGCAGCGACAATGACAGTAATAGTAATAGAATTATTGCAAATGATGCAAAAAGACACTAGACCTGCGCTGTCACCTGCTCCTCCAGGCTCCCCAAAGTAAGTTAAATATGAAATATTAGATGCACCAAACTTGGACTAAATCGGATCAATGGTTGAGTTATTATGGCCCCAAAAATTTGGGAAGAAAAGCTCGCCCTTGTGTCAAAATATAAAAAACGACCTTTCCCCAAATCAATCCAGTTCTTCCTCGTATCAAAGTGTATGTGGATTTTCAATAAAAAATTTGAAAATGATCCATGAAACAGTTTTTGCGTTATCGCGTTGAAACAAAGGATCTGTCACAGGGGAAGCAGCGGCGAACACCATGACAATTCCATAATATCCCTGACTTTTATCTCGTAATAAGAAGAACCCGATTGATAATTTAATGGGAGGGCATGGATCTGGATCACAGCATTGGTCTTTTGAACGTTGGGACACTGGAAAGCAAAGGAGAAACGGCTAATTTAGTCACATGAGAATGACTGTACTTTCCTTAATGTAACAGCTTACTAGCCTGACTTTGATCTTCATCACAAAGCAAAGATGTAAGCCTCCTCTTTTTTAAATGTAGAGAAGCCACTACCCCCCACACATAGACTGGAAGGTCCATTCTGTGGGGCCTGATGACTGAAATCTATTCTGCTTTTGAAAACTTCAGGAGCCGTAAGAAAACTTGCATTTTGAGCGAGAAGGCTTCTAGTTTATTAACAGGATACCATGAGCTGTCAAAGATATACTGGAGCCGGACTATCCATGTGAGCTTTCCATGTGGGAATGGGATTTAACATTCTATTCTGGATTATGCAGTGAGCCAGCACAGCCCAGAGAAGATAACAGGGAGAAATAGGATTTCTTACATATGTTCTCATCGGTACCCATGCAGCAGTATTCTGATTCAGCCGGAGAGTCTCTGGACACTTAGCGAGACAAGCTGACAACAAAGTATTGCCGAAACTAACTATAACACTGAATAATTTTATGTATGTGTTGAGAAAGAATGTCCCTGATTTTAGAAATATTGAGCTGATGAGAGAAGGATGTCCATAAATTTGTTTAAAGCCTGAATTAAAGGATATGTCCTGACAAAATGTTGTCCTTATGGCGGCCATGGAGGCCAAATCAAGGAATGTCCTTAATAGCTACATTATTCTGGGGCCCAGCTCAATACATTTCGTTTTTCCATATTTTAATGTCCTTGGCCTGAAATGTACTTAACTGATTAGCTTCAGATATTTAATTCTTATCTTCTACTTCTCGTTCGTCTTTGTGCTGCTCCTTTTTGAGGTTGCCGCAGCCGATTATCTGATTCTGCATATGGACTTGGCATGGGTGTTACATCCAGGCTTGGGACCGTCAGATATAAAATGACGTGTTACCCCTTAGGGGCTGGGTTCATACACATAACTCACATAATAATGAAAATATAGTGTATTAACCTATACTTTAGGTTGAGTGTATAACCTTGGAACTGACTTTCTTCAGTGTGCATGCCGATGTCGTAGTTCCCCTGTAAAAACTGGGATTGATCAGATAAATGAGAATTAAGCTAGTTTAAATGCTGTTGCTAAATTTTCCTGCCTACGTTACTTTAATACAGAGCTTAATAGATCTATTTTACTTTTTAAAAAAAGGATTTTCCACAGTATATGCAACCTAGAATATGATCTTGCAAAAATGGTGTCTATATAAAGTAATTAAAATTGCAGATTAAAATTAATAATACACCCAGATGCAACATCTCCAACAATTAATGATTGTTGGAGATGTTTCAGCATATGTGATTCAGACCGTTTTATTTTTATTGCGATCAGTTTCGAATGAAATCACGGTGATCCCTAAAATAGTTAGGATCACTAAAAGTGATACAAACTACCAAAAAATTGTCCCCCTTGAGATGGTCGTTCTGCGCATGCGCACTGCATCTCCCAACTCCTCCTCTTGTCGCCTTGGTGACGGTACAGGGAGGGGGGCTCGCGACCAAAGGGAAAGAGAGGAGAGGTACCCCGACTAATCACATGACCGCTCCCCATCTTATCACATCTGTGTTTGGATACACGTCGCTTCTTCTCGGAGCACAGCTCAGCGGACCGTCTCCTCCTCGGCCTGATTCGCAGGTCTACTGAACGACACTCGGTAAGTGTGTCCGCGGGTCCATCAGTTTCCGCGCGAGCCGCCTGATGCTAGCAGCTAGCACGGAGCTGCAGCTAGCCGTTAACGGTGTCGCCCAGCATCAGAGGAGATGAACAATGGGAAAAGGCTGGGATGGAGCTCACGCCATGCCGTGAATTAATCCAGATTATATGTAATGTACCTAAATATGAAGCATAGTGTATGTCCTCTGCGCGAATTTGCGCGTGAAACCACGGAAAAATGAGGTTTTCTATGTGTGTAAACAGGTCGCTTTCATGTCAGCAGAGCATAATTGGCATGGGTTCCGGTCCAACATGTGAATTCCCTGCAGTAGCTGGCTTTGATGATTCCGAGTAAATCCACAGCTGTGGTGGATGCAATGTGTGAGGGAGGGTAACTCGGCGCGTGGGGGGGCGGGCAGAGAGGGGAGGAGAGGGGAGGAGAGGAGAGCAGGGCTACATGACCAGTGTGGAGTGAATGGAAGTGACAGCCACGGCCTCAGTGACCTGAATCATCTGTGGCTGCACTGACTCCCAGCAGGCTCCGTGTGTTCACCCCGAAGGGCAGGATGTAGCACCATCTTTATCAACCTCCTCCTGCGTCGTTTGCTTGACTTAAAGGGCTAGTTCACCAAAAACATACCTGCAGGCTGAGTCGAATCACCTCAAGGCCTGCTGCTCAAGATGCATTTCATCAACAGTATGAGAGAACTCAAACAAAATAAGAGCAGAACATTCAAATCTGGAGCGCTGTACACAGAGAAGTCCGGCATCAGTAATCCATTATCAGAGTAGAACTGTAAAATCTTCTGTGGATTGTATTGCAAATAACTGTTGCTGCCGCTTAACCCTAAAAGTTTATATGAAGCACATATATATTTATATTATTTATATCAGTCTCACAGTTGTTTTACAAATTTTAAACGCATCCCTCCAATCGATTTTGTTGTTTTTGTTTTCAGTCAACATATACGCTGATATGAACCGGGAAATAAAGTCAGCTGATTTATAATTTTACACACTTTTTCACCTACTAACTCTCCATCATTTTGACACCCGGCAAATGTGTATGAAGTATGAACTTTATTTAGTAGCAGGAGTTTCTGCTACTTTAAAACACTAGACTGGTACTTCGCTATGATGTAATGATTATAAACATTTAACCGCTTTAAATGGTTCATTTTATTATGGAAAGGAAAAGAGACTCTTCGAGGTGAACCTGCGAGATCTTTCCAATCACTAAATAAGATCACCTGACCACGTGTGGCAGGTAAATGTATTATTATTTTATTATTATCGTGAAACTCTTTGCATAGCTTGATGTACACGAAAGAAATACATTTAGACATTTTTGGGTAAACCAGCCTATCAACAATTTTTTTTACACTGTTAAGCAAGTTAATGGCAGGAAATGTGTCAGGTGACTTCATTGACCCACTTCCGAGTGACGTGCCTTCATTTTCTGTTAATGGAACATTTTATTTTTATCTTCCGACCCTTTTCTTTTGTAGACATGTCCGACATCGTTCCTCCAGAAGTGAGGCCCAAACCAGCCATTCCTGCCAAGCCCCCCAGTGTTGGGGCTGCTTCGCCCTTGAGCCCATTCGCAGCCCAGGGCTTGGGCATTGGAGGAGGAAACAGCGCTTCAGTACTTCCTCCAAGTAGCATCCCGGTGCCCGTCGGGAGTCACGGCTCAATGCACATTAGCAGTCACAATGTGGGTCATGGTGCAGGTCACACTGTAGCACACAATGGAGGTCATGGTCAAGTAGGTTCCCAAAGCACCGGCGGCGGATCCACTTTGCTGGGGTACATTGGCATTGACACCATCATTGAGCAGATGAGGAAGAAGACCATGAAGACGGGCTTTGAATTTAATGTCATGGCTGTAGGTAAGTGACAGAACCCTCTGGACGTTGGGGGTGTTTTAATATTAGAGCGAAGCTATGGAGTGAAGGGTTGAGCATTCATTGCGTTTTTCGCCCGCCTCTCATCTCAGGTAACAGTGGTCTCGGAAAGTCCACTCTGGTGAACACCCTATTCAAGTCCCAGGTGAGCAGGAGGAGTGCAGGGTGGGGCCGTGATGAGAAGATCCCTAAAACTGTGGAGGTCAAAACAGTGTCTCATGGTGAGTGCAGGAAGAACCGCTGCCATTTCCTCACAGCTGGGCTTTTATGGCGGCATTTAGTTTGACCGCGTCTCTAAAAATCCCTCATATGATAATCCCAGGGCACCTTTATAGCTGAAGTACATTTAGTCACAGAACGTAAGTACGTATTTGTGGTATTTGTACTTTTTCTTTCATATTCCATTACATGTCAGAAGGAAATGCTGCCCTTTTAACTCCAACCTATTTATCTGACATCTTCAGTTACTAGTTACTTTTCAGATTGCAATTTTCATACATGTCACCTGTCTACGAATGAATGAAGTGTTTGTGAACATTCTACTTAACTATTTATAAACCATCTTAGATTATGTAGAAAATGTCAAAAAGCTCAAAGTTTGACAACAATTATATATATATATATATATATATATATATATATATATATATATATATATATATATATATATATATATATATATATATAATAGGTTGTGATGGCTTTAAAGATACAAATACTCAACACTCTAAAGTACTTGGATTACCTTATTCTGTAATATTTCTATGGCCTACATATTATTGTAGTAGTAGTGTGCAATTTAACACTCTGACAATTTTACTGCACAATAAGTACTTATAATTTGGTAGTTTAAGTACATTTGCAGATTATATTCACTTTTCACATGTACTGTTTGTGAGTCAGTGAAAACTCTGACATATTAGGTTTTTGATGAATTTCAAAGATAAATAATGAATTTGTTTATCATATTTCTGCAGCAGCAGTGACGTATGTCACACCACTTCAGCATAATCATCTACACCAAAGATCACTTATGAATGATTTCACAATATTCCTACATATCCTCCATTTGTGCGTCATGACAAACGGGTTCTAGTCATCTTTAAGCGGTAGTCGTTTTACATATATCATACCTCGTGCAAAATTTTCAAATTCTATGTGAAATGCATTGGTCTTACGCCCAGAGAACATTTTTTCACACACATACTGAACATACTGTTGGGGGATAAGAACATAAAGTATCTCTAATTTCCAAATGATGTGGGAACATGATGATAATTATGACCTCATCTGAAACGTAAAAGGGAGACAGCAGCAGAGAAACGCTGGCTGACAGCCCCCACCAAGAGATGAACAAATGTGAGATTGTGGTTTACTCACAATGTTCTCCAGCAAGGATTTAGTATTGTTGTTTTCCTCATAAATCATGCATATAATAGTGATATTCTTCCGCAATGCTGACGCTTTCTGCTGAAAGAAACAGGGATGACAGGCGAGCCATGAAAATTTAAAGTTATCTTGAATACAGAGCGAATGCCTCCCATTTAAATACACGTGTTAAAATGGAAATATCTTTCGATTCCAGTGTTGTTATTGAAAGTGACCTAACATCTTTATGCTCATCACACAGATGTTGAATTAATCTTTTTACCAGTGATACATTTTTTCTTTTCTACCTCCGCCTTTGGACGGGTTTGCACGCAATTTTTACCCAGAGGCAGATTTTTGGCATATCCTAGAGATTATTAGATTTGATGATGTTACTTGTTTCGCAGCGTCTAAAATGAAATACAAATAAAATAATAAGCCATTTGGAATAGTGACATCACAATCTGGCTCTTACTACGTTTGATCCTTTGATTCCTTTGAGCTTTCTTTGGGTTGGAGCTTGTAGCTCAGTTTCAAGAGTTCCTTTGGTTCCTTTGATTCCTTTGGTGTTCCTTTGGGGGTGGAGTTAGGGGCTCAGTTGCTAGAGTTGAGTTCCTTTGATGTTCCGTTGGGGTGCAGTTGGGGGCTCAGTTTCAAGAGTTCCTTTGCTGTTCCTTTGGGGGCTCAGTGGGCTGAAGTGGAGGGAACAAGATACGACCTGCTACATAGTATTTGAGATATACTCAGAGATACGCAGAGAGTACAGTTTCTCTGTTCATTCACCTGTAAAGCAACATTTATGATTTGTCCTTTTATTTGTTTCTTTAGTCCTTGAGGAGGGTGGCGTGAAGATGAAGCTGACAGTTATCGACACTCCAGGCTTTGGAGACCAAATCAACAATGACAACTGGTAAAACTTTCAAATCCTGGGTCATCAATTCCCCATCACTTACTTATCTTACCTATTTTAATTTTATTTTTCTAACACTTCCTTAAATTATACTTTAAGCTCGGAGGCACAGGAATCCATATAGTTCCTCAGAACGGTAGCGAAAATGCTCCTGCTTCAGTGAAGGGATCCTTTTTGTTCTCCTTCTCTTGTCCTACTCATTTAATCTCTTGAATTCAAGCTGACCTCTGGTGTTTCCACAGCTGGGAGCCTATTTCCAAGTACATCAACGAGCAGTATGAGAAGTTCCTAAAGGAAGAGGTCAACATCACCAGAAAGAAGCGCATCCCTGACACCAGAGTGCACTGCTGTCTCTACTTCATCTCCCCGACTGGACACTCGTGAGTAAATCTTTATCAGACTGGAGATTAGTTCAGTAATGTAGTAAGGAGAATGTGGATTCTCACGAAGAAAAAGAAAGTATCAATAATATTATACAGATCCATAATTCTTTTTTTTTGTTGCTTTCTTTAACATTCTTATTTCAGTTTGATTTTTGTTCCTCTCCTATTGTATGTGCCTAAATGCACACAATATTAAGCGTGAAGGGAGGAATATATATATATATATACAAATTATATATGTGTATATATATATATATATACATACATAATTTAAAAAAAATTGATTTATTGATTCTTTTTTAATTATTAATATTTAAATTTCTGGTATTGAGCCCTCTCTCACTGGTTGTGTATTTAGAAAGAAAAACAGTTTGCAGTCATATATAGATGTGAGACACCCTGTGAGTACATGGATTGTTGAACTGATTGCAGATAAAAGCAATAAAAAACTAAAATAATATCATACAGCCGAAGGTTGAAACAAAGATGAACTGTTTGACGGAGCAGAAGGTGAAGAGTTTGTCCCTCCATGTGGATCATTATCCATTTCTTGGAAGTATTTCTTCTCCTTCTTCGGGCGACTGATGTGAACCAGGAACAAATCATATACAAAGACTGCTTAGGCGTTTTGTCTGCACTGCAAAGCAACAAAATCAACTGAACAAACTACTGTTGACAACAAGGCAAAGAAAAACAAGCACAGACAAAATGCTTCGTCTATCATCTACTGGGATATCCAGCTCACAAAAATGTGCTGAAACCGCCGATGTAATCACGTTCCATTTGACCAAAGATATGTTTCCAGTAAATGTGTTGAGGAAGGAAGGCTTCAGGAAACACATTGAACAGAAGGTGTGTGATTCATCTTCAGTGGGATTCTGTGCACAAGAGTGGAGGGGAAATAGAGAGGGGCCACAGCCGTGAAGTACTTTGCTGTTAGTATTGTCCCATGAGGAAGAATGGAGTCATATATGAGCCTGACTGTTCATTATATCATTTACTAAGTGATCTCAATATTGATAAACTACAAAAAGTACTCCTCCGCCGAGGCAGCACAGTAACCGAGGTTAAAGAAAAATTCACGCGGACTCTTCCATTAATATCTGAGTTATTGCGAGACTCTTAACCCTTGAATGTCATCACAAAAAAATGATTTCTTTGTAAATATAATTTATTTCCTGTGGTGTCCCACGAGGCTTATTCCTCGGCCCCTTACTCTCACGCATATACATGCTGCCGCTGGCTGATATGATAAACAGGCTCAGTCACATTTTTCTATAAGAAATAGAGACTCAAAATGGGCTCAAGCAAACAGTTGAGCAGAACATTAAAGGGTTAATCTAACGACAACTCCCACAGACTCTGTCAGTATGTCTCAAATACTCGTCTTTTGCACCTTCCACTTCAGCGTCTCTGTTCAGCCCGCTGAGCCCTCAGCTCCCCCCCAAAGAGACGTAAGAAAGCAAACACCCATAGGACGCCAAAACCTACCTGTGGGTAGAATTTCATGAAAATCTGTCCTTTAGTTTTTCCGGAGAAAACATAACAATAAAGGCAAGAAGTCCGCCTGTTTATTCGGGCCATAATTGTGCTGACTTGTACTGGAGTCATGTCCCTTTATCCAAATAAATTTATTTCACATTAATGGAGTCCTAAATCAAGTGCTGTCTACTATTGTCAACACACCTCTCTCGCTTTCTCTCTCTCTCTCTCTCTCTCTCTCTGAGTATCTCACAATTAGCTCTTGCTGACAACTGTGAAATTGCTCTATTATGGATGAATGGATCCTGTTTTATAATAGTATTAAACCGGTGTATGCCATCTTTCATGCCGAGATAATTGAGCTCAACATAACGTTTTGTGTGGTGGCAAACAAAAACCAGGACACAAACTTTGTCCGGCGATAAACCCACTTTTAAGTTCTATCGACATTTTAAGCCTTTTGTCGGTGCTACTCGACCGGGGTTAATGTCATTTGATACAGATGACAAAAACATCATGTCTCCTGCTGCTGATGGTTATCCTGGGTCACGTTGTGTACCAGATACCTAATATTCTTCATTCCCTTCCCTCTCCTGTTGTTTCTGCTCTCTGTCTGTGCCAGTCTGCGGCAGCTAGACGTGGAGTTCATGAAGCACTTGAGTCACTCGGTCAACATTATTCCTGTCATTGCGAAGGCGGACACGATGACCATCGAGGAGAGACAGGAGTTTAAACAGCGGGTGAGTTTCCTCAACGCTCCAAACAGAACTAGAGCGATGAAGAGGCCAGGCCTATGTAGCAGCTCTTTGGGAATATCTGTGTCTGAATGAGTTCACGACCAACATTCTTTGATGATTGTCCGTCTATTAAGCAGGTTATGAAGAGATGATATCAGTTTATGAGGTTATTTTTCTCTCAAATGTTGGTATTTGTATTGGCCTCGTATCTCCTGTATTGGACAGGCTGACTGTTTAATCACTCCAATGTGTTTTTGTTTTCTGCTGTAGGTAAGGAAGGAGCTCGAGATGGGCGGCATAGAGTTCTATCCACAGAAAGAGTTTGATGAAGACATGGAGGACAAGAGCGATAATGACAAGATCAGAGTAAGCGCTTCATCTATCTCCGATATCTCAATTCCTTTCTAACCACTCCTTTCCTGAGCCAATCTCTCACACTGCTCCCTCCAAGCAGAATATCAGGGCGCTGTGGCTTGTTGTGTATTTGTTTCACGTCATAAACCTCCTGCATCACGCCTCAGTCCACTCAGCCCTGATAAAAATGATTCTGTCCGCAGGAGTTGATGCCATTTGCTGTGGTGGGCAGCGACAAAGAATATCAAGTCAACGGCAAACGAGTTCTGGGGAGGAAGACACCGTGGGGAATAGTGGAAGGTCTGTGGGAGGGTGGCATTTACAGTACCTTTACCGCTAAAATGATTATAACTTATGAGATAAGACATATAAGATAAGACTTTTGATTATGTTTTTGTTTGTTTGCAGTTGAAAATCCCAACCATTGTGAGTTCGCTCAGCTGAGAGATTTCCTCATCAGGTAAGATAGCCTGTTTAGTCCGTTAAGTCTAATCCGTCTTAAATGTTTTTCCTGATCCCATGGCAATGGGGTAGACACAACCTCAAGAGAACTTGAAAACCGTTTGGAGAAAAAGTATTTATTGTTAAAAAAAGAATAGTTAAAAAATAATAAAAAGCTCCCCCTGATCTGTAAATGATTAACTTTAAGAGTGAAATGTGATGCGTACAAGTTAGATCTCCTTGACTCGATTCATATTCACTGAATCTGGACTCAATTGGACCAACGGTTAGGAAGTTGTGTCAGTAGAACGATGTTCTTGGGGAAAAAGAGTGAGTAAATATGAATTATTTAAGTAAGACACGATGTATGCAAGGTAGCGCTCCTCGAGTCGATTCATACGCACCAAATCTCGATTTAAAATCAGACCAATGCTTGAGAATTTGTGGTCCAAACACATTTGGGGATAAAGCGCCCCCTAGTGTCAGAAATATGCAACCAATCTCTCCCAACGTCGCTCCAGTTCTTCTTCACACAAAGATCTATGTGGGTATAAAAATGATACATGAAATAGCTTTTAAGTTATCTCCCGAAAACAATGTTTTTCATGAAGAAAGCTCCTCCTAGTGAGTAAAATATGAACTACTAGTATAAAACATTATATTTACCAGATAGATCTCCTCAATTTGATTAAGCAACTTTGGAATAAAGTGGACCAACGGTTGAGAAATTTTGGTTGGAATAGTTTTAGGATTTTTTAAGTTGATTAACCTGATGATCTTTCTAGATTAATGAAATAATCAGTTGTTACATTATATAGCAGGAAATAGTCACAATTTCACCCAGAACCCAAACTGACATCTTCAAGTTGAGGCCATCAGTCGTCTATCACATGGAGCAAAGGCGACAGAGATGAACTGACATTTGAGTTGGTATCGGGACTTTTTGAATTCTATTCACTCCAGTCAAAAACGATCTTTGTTTTAGTCTTCTTCTAGTTCTGCTTCACTGTGTGGAACCATTTATGTGTAGAACCATATATGTGTGGAGCCATGTATGCATGGAGCCATGTACGTG
Organism: Lophius americanus; assembly: GCA_037951165.1. Classification (NCBI taxonomy): domain Eukaryota; kingdom Metazoa; phylum Chordata; class Actinopteri; order Lophiiformes; family Lophiidae; genus Lophius; species Lophius americanus. The sequence continues at coordinate 815,897 of JBBDHG010000041.1, read as the reverse complement.
TGGAACCTTGTACGTGTGGAACCTTGTATGTGTGGAACCGTGTATTTGTGGAACCTTGTATGTGTGGAACCTTGTATGTGTGGAACCGTGTATGTGTGGAGTCATGTATGTGTGGAACCTTGTATGTGTGGAACCGTGTATGTGTGGAACCGTGTATGTGTGGAGTCATGTATGTGTGGAACCTTGTATGTGTGGAACCATTTATGTGTAGAACCATATATGTGTGGAGCCATGTATGCATGGAAACATTTATGTGTGGAACCATGTATGCATGGAACCATGTTTGTGTGGAGCCATGTATGTGTGGAACCTTGTATGCATGGAACCATGTATGTGTTGAGCCATGTATGTGTGGAACCTTGTATGTGTGGAACCGTGTATGTGTGGAACCGTGTATGTGTGGAGCCATGTATGTGTGGAACCTTGTATGTGTGGAACCATGTATGTGTGGAGCCATGTATGTGTGAAACCATGCAGGTGTGGAAGCATGCAGGTGCGGAACCATGTATGCGTGGAGCCATGCAGGTGTGGAACCATATATGTGTAGAACCATATATGTGTGGAACCATGCAGGTGTGGAACCATATATGTGTAGAACCATACATGTGTGAAACCATGTATGTGTGAAACCATGTATGTGTGAAACCATGTATGTGTGGAACCATGTATGTGTGAAACCATGTATGTGTGAAACCATGTATGTGTGGAACCATGTATGTGTGAAACCATGTATGTGTGAAACCATGTATGTGTGAACCATGTATGTGTGGAACCATGTATGTGTTAAACCATGTATGTGTGAAACCATGTATGTGTGAAACCATGTATGTGTGGAACCATGTATGTGTTAAACCATGTATGTGTGAAACCATGTATGTGTGAAACCATGTATGTGTGGAACCATGTATGTGTTAAACCATGTATGTGTGAAACCATGTATGTGTGAAACCATGTATGTGTGGAACCATGTATGTGTTAAACCATGTATGTGTGAAACCATGTATGTGTGAAACCATGTATGTGTGGAACCATGTATGTGTTAAACCATGTATGTGTGAAACCATGTATGTGTGAAACCATGTATGTGTGAAACCATGTATGTGTTAAACCATGTATGTGTGAAACCATGTATGTGTGAAACCATGTATGTGTGAAACCATGTATGTGTTAAACCATGTATGTGTGAAACCATGTATGTGTGAAACCATGTATGTGTGAAACCATGTATGTGTGGAACCATGCAGGTTTGGAACCATGCAGGTGTGGAACCATGTATGTGTGGAGCCTTGTATGTCTAGAACCATGTATGTGTATAAATGATGTATGTGTATAAATGAAGTTTGTGTATAAATGATGTTTGTGTATAAATGATGTTTGTGTATAAATGATGTTTGTGTATAAATGATGTTTGTGTATAAATGAAGTTTGTGTATAAATGATATTTGTGTATAAATGAAGTTTGTGTATAAATGATGTTTGTGTATAAATGATGTTTGTGTATAAATGATGTTTTTTTTGTATAAATGATGTTTGTGTATAAATGATGTTTGTGTATAAATGATGTTTGTGTATAAATGATGTTTGTGTATAAATGATGTTTGTGTATAAATGATGTTTGTGTATAAATGATGTTTGTGTATAAATGATGTTTGTGTATAAATGATGTTTGTGTATAAATGATGTTTGTGTATAAATGATGTTTGTGTATAAATGAAGTTTGTGTATAAATGATGTTTGTGTATAAACGATGTTTGTGTATAAATGATGTTTGTGTATAAATGATGTTTGTGTATAAATGATGTTTTTTTTGTATAAATGATGTTTGTGTATAAATGAAGTTTGTGTATAAATGATGTTTGTGTATAAATTATATTTATGTATAAATGATGTTTGTGTATAAATGATGTTTGTGTATAAATGATGTTTGTGTATAAATGATGTTTGTGTATAAATGATGTTTGTGTATAAATGATGTTTTTTGTGTATAAATGATGCTTGTGTATAAATTATATTTATGTATAAATGATGTTTGTGTATAAATGAAGTTTGTGTATAAATGATATTTGTGTATAAATGAAGTTTGTGTATAAATGATGTTTGTGTATAAATGATGTTTGTGTATAAATGATTCTTGTGTATAAATTATATTTATGTATAAATGATGTTTGTGTATAAATGATGTTTGTGTATAAATGATGTTTGTGTATAAATGATGTTTTTTTTGTATAAATGATGTTTGTGTATAAATGATGTTTTTTTTTTTGTATAAATGATGTTTGTGTATAAATGAAGTTTGTGTATAAATGATGTTTGTGTATAAATGATGTTTGTGTATAAATTATATTTATGTATAAATGATGTTTGTGTATAAATGATGTTTGTGTATAAATGATGCTTGTGTATAAATGATGTTTGTGTATAAATGATGTTTGTGTATAAATTATGTTTGTGTATAAATGATGTTTGTGTATAAATGATGTTTGTGTATAAATGATGTTTGTGTATAAATGATGTTTGTGTATAAATTATATTTATGTATAAATGATGTTTGTGTATAAATGATGTTTGTGTATAAATTATGTTTGTGTATAAATGATGTTTGTGTATAAATGATGTTTGTGTATAAATGAAGTTTGTGTATAAATGATATTTGTGTATAAATGAAGTTTGTGTATAAATGATGTTTGTGTATAAATGATGTTTGTGTATAAATGATTCTTGTGTATAAATTATATTTATGTATAAATGATGTTTGTGTATAAATGATGTTTGTGTATAAATGATGTTTGTGTATAAATGATGTTTTTTTTGTATAAATGATGTTTGTGTATAAATGATGTTTTTTTTTTTGTATAAATGATGTTTGTGTATAAATGAAGTTTGTGTATAAATGATGTTTGTGTATAAATGATGTTTGTGTATAAATTATATTTATGTATAAATGATGTTTGTGTATAAATGATGTTTGTGTATAAATGATGTTTGTGTATAAATGATGTTTGTGTATAAATTATGTTTGTGTATAAATGATGTTTGTGTATAAATGATGTTTGTGTGTAAATGATGTTTGTGTATAAATGATGTTTGTGTATAAATGATGTTTGTGTATAAATGATGTTTGTGTATAAATGATGTTTGTGTATAAATTATATTTATGTATAAATGATGTTTGTGTATAAATGATGTTTGTGTATAAATGATGTTTGTGTATAAATGATGTTTGTGTATAAATTATGTTTGTGTATAAATGATGTTTGTGTATAAATGATGTTTGTGTATAAATGATGTTTTTTGTGTATAAATGATGTTTGTGTATAAATGATGTTTGTGTATAAATGATGTTTGTGTATAAATGATGTTTGTGTATAAATGATGTTTGTGTATAAATGATGTTTGTGTATAAATGATGTTTGTGTATAAATTATATTTATGTATAAATGATGTTTGTGTATAAATGATGTTTGTGTATAAATGATGTTTGTGTATAAATGATGTTTGTGTATAAATTATGTTTGTGTATAAATGATGTTTGTGTATAAATGATGTTTGTGTATAAATGAAGTTTGTGTATAAATGATATTTGTGTATAAATGAAGTTTGTGTATAAATGATGTTTGTGTATAAATGATGTTTGTGTATAAATGATGTTTTTTTTGTATAAATGATGTTTGTGTATAAATGATGTTTGTGTATAAATGATGTTTGTGTATAAATGATGTTTGTGTATAAATGATGTTTGTGTATAAATGATGTTTGTGTATAAATGATGTTTGTGTATAAATGATGTTTGTGTATAAATTATGTTTGTGTATAAATGATGTTTGTGTATAAATGATGTTTGTGTATAAATGATGTTTTTTGTGTATAAATGATGTTTGTGTATAAATTATATTTATGTATAAATGATGTTTGTGTATAAATGATGTTTGTGTATAAATGATGCTTGTGTATAAATTATATTTATGTATAAATGATGTTTGTGTATAAATGATATTTGTGTATAAATGATATTTGTGTATAAATGAAGTTTGTGTATAAATGATGTTTGTGTATAAATTATGTTTGTGTATAAATGATGTTTGTGTGTAAATGAAGTTTGTGTATAAATGATGTTTGTGTATAAATGATGTTTGTGTATAAATGATGTTTGTGTATAAATGATGTTTGTGTATAAATGATGTTTGTGTATAAATGATGTTTGTGTATAAATGATGTTTGTGTGTAAATGAAGTTTGTGTATAAATGATGTTTGTGTATAAATGATGTTTGTGTATAAATGATGTTTGTGTATAAATGATGTTTGTGTGTAAATGAAGTTTGTGTATAAATGATGTTTGTGTATAAATGATGTTTGTGTATAAATGAAGTTTGTGTATAAATGATGTTTGTGTATAAATGATGTTTGTGTATAAATGATGTTTGTGTATAAATGATGTTTGTGTATAAATGAAGTTTGTGTATAAATGAAGTTTGTGTATAAATGATGTTTGTGTATAAATGATGTTTGTGTATAAATGATGTTTGTGTATAAATTATGTTTGTGTATAAATGAAGTTTGTGTATAAATGAAGTTTGTGTATAAATGATGTTTGTGTATAAATGATGTTTGTGTATAAATGATGTTTGTGTATAAATTATGTTTGTGTATAAATGAAGTTTGTGTATAAATGAAGTTTGTGTATAAATGATGTTTGTGTATAAATGATGTTTGTGTATAAATGATATTATATATAAATAATATGTGTATATTGCTGTTTTCGCTCTCATGCTCACCACAGACGACAGATGTAACGTTGCTGCGGTGAAACCAAACACCTCCACATTTATCAGGTGCTGAGAGGATTCATCAGGTGTGAACTTGTTGGGCTTTATTGAGTGGGTGTTGGATTCGCCAAATAAATGAGATCAAAAACATTCCACGACGAAAAACACAAACAAACTGCGATGTGATAAATTGGACTTGCTTTCGTTAAACTCACAGCTCAGCGTCGCTGGCTGCCCTCATGAATCCAAATGTAATGCGTTTGGATTTCCTCTCAAGACGCGCCGCAGCTGTTTCTGACATCATTCAGTATGTTTCCGTTAAGCCAAAACATAAAGACCAGTGATAAGTCCTTGTTTCAAACCTCATCATACACATAAACAGGATTCTCTCTCTGTATCTCCTTTCTCTCAGGTCTCACCTCCAGGACCTGAAGGAGGTCACCCACAACATCCACTACGAAACCTTTCGTGCCAAGAGACTGAACGAGAACGGCGGCCTGCATCAATTATCCTCCAGTGACACCCAAGAAAGCAACCTGTAGTCAGTCGGTCGGTCAGTCGGCTGAATATTGATGACAGGGTGAGCGGAAAACAGTGCAATGAAGCTGACAGAGATGAATCTGCAGTTATGGTCATAACAGCTTAGCTGCATGCTATGATAACATTTGATTCTGTATGAAGCCAGTACGTCTCATTTCAAAACTCCACCCGTCATCCTCTAGACTTCCTTCGCCGCGCCGTCCCCCCACTAACCTGCCGGTTTAATTTGAAAGTCATGCCCGTAGTGATTTGGATGATACAGAGAGACTTAGCGCCTTTACAGAATGAGGATCGTCTCTACTGCCAATGCCTTGTTACGAATCATCATCCAGGTAGAATAAGCCTAGTGTCAGATAAATGTGTGTGCAAGACTTCTTTTTTTATCTTTTGAATGCTGTGTGGCAACTAATGTCCCAGTTCAGACAAATGATATGATTAGCTCTAAATAAGGAAATCATTATTCCTGTGTCGTAGTGATGCGCTAACAAGTTCTGCAGTTGACTCCTGTGCAAATTGGTCCCTTAGAATTCTTGGCAGCAACCGTTCATTTGGAAAACAGAATCTCCGTGGCTCAACAGTCAGGAAGGCTCCAGTTACAACACAAGCTTTACGATCTTCCTCTATTCCCGACAGTAACGACAAACACAACTAATCCAAATCCCAAAATGTTCCTTTAGCCTGTTTGACTTCCATTTAAAGGAGCTATTGCGGACAAACCTGCACACTGGACACAGGTGAGAGAGGGAGAGGACAAACAGCAGACGCATGTGAAATCAATCACATGGCTGGTGGTGTGTGAGGTGAGCTCACAGGGTGTGTGGTTGTGCATGCTGCAGACACTGAGGTTCCACCTTTCACAGTAACAGTAGAAGAAACTGAATACTGGGGCGATGCACGCGGTCCAGCTCGTTTGGGTTTGTGCTCACTGGCCTCGGCTGGAAGAGTCAATAAGGATAATTATAAAGAGCGTCAGTGGACTGATTAGAAAACACACAGGAAAGTCATGTGAAGCCTGATGAAGCATGATAATAATCATCATCAGTCTACTTCATAGCAATGTTTTTTTGTTGTTTTTTTTTCTAGCTTGGCTGATTTAATGCATTTCCTCACCATCTACACCGACGGACAATCCCTGAAAACCACTTTCAGACCAAAATAAAATGAAACATGTATTATTTCATTTTCTATACGCCATACAACGTTTCGTCACCTCACTGATTTCTTTTTTACCCAGTATTTGCGTTACAATGCCGTTATTTTAAATGAGATTCATCCTGTTCACCACTAGGGGGCGCCACTCTGCAGCGTATGAAGAGATAATTGACTCAAGCAAGTCAAAGGCACATGTAAACAAAACCTTGTGTCCTCAAACATTCCAACCGCTGAGATTTCTAAGACTATTTTTACACAGTCCAGACTTATTTCCTAGTTTATTTAACACTGTTAAGTCTTTCACTGTATTCAGTAATAAAACAATCTCCAGATCAGGATTACAATAAGCTTTAACTACAAAATCCCAATGATGTGCACTAAAAATGTTGGGCTGGATTTATTCCAAATTTCATTTTATTTATTCAAATCGTAAAGATGTTTGAAGAACTTTCCGCCGAAACTGGATGTTAGTACTGTTCTGACATGTACCGTCACCTTGTGAGGACACGTATGCCAAAACTACTAACCAAGTAATATGCCAAAACTACAAGTAAATTAATCTTTGAATCATTTTTCATTCACGTCCGTGTTTTCCATTTTTGTGCTGCCATGAAAATTGTGATATTTTTTTGTTTTTAATGAAATGTGATGTTTACCAACAAACTGATAATTGTTGCTTTGGTGGAGTCAAAGTTTTCAAGCAGAACTTTGAAACAGTGTTTACGTGTGCATGCCTGTGTCCATATCAGCTGTCTGTTTACAACCTCTCACTTCACACCTTACTAAAAGAACTCAAACCGTCAACTATTTCCAAATGTGTGATACGTACATTAAATTGCTGTATCATGAGGTAAAGCCGTCTTGTCCTAAATTCTGTAACTGAACTGATGGCCCACTATCCGCATATCATTCATCCCACGGAACCGGTAGAAGTTGACAATGTACATGTGTTGTATAATCACTTTTCTCAAGTATGCTGTGACACACTATAGAGATATAGTTTTCAGTTTTGTGGTAAGTTGTTTTTTAGAATTATGTCTTATTAGTGTACGTTATTCTTCATTTAATAAAAGCCCGTTACCACATTTTTTGAAATTTTCATAAATGACACATCCTTACTGAATATTTACCGACATCATGGAGGTTATTTTTGTGTGTTGCTTGTCTTTAAGAAGGATTACTCAAAAATTGCTGGACAGATTTTCATAAAAACCCGATGGAAGAGGTTGGTATGCCATGAGGGTAAGACTCGTTCAATTTTGAAGTGGATCTGGATAAACGTACATTAAACTAGGAAAAGCTCTCTTGAGAATCTCTCAAATACTCTGGCTGGTCGTCTCCTGCACCTTTCACTTCAGCGTCTCTGTTCAGCCCACCGAGCTACCAGCTCCAACCCCCAAAAAAAATCGAAGGAACAAAGGCAGAATAGCCAAATTGTGACGTCTGTAATGTAATAAACTATAGGAAATGCCAAAAAAAGCCAAATGTTACTCTGGGTAAAATTTCATGCAAATCCGACTTGTAGTTTCTCCATAATCCTTCTCAAACAAAGAAACAAAAACACAGGAGTGGAAACATAACCTCCTTGGTGGAAGTAATAAAGCTTTCCGAAACCAAATGAGAGCGTATATAATCAGTGAATGGCCTGTAACGGTTTGTTCTCATAAAAAAAGGGAATGATTCCAACCACAAATGAGCTGTAAAATCTCTGTAAACTGCAGAGATCTCGTCACACCGCTGAGCTCTGCTGGCGGTGATAAGAGTCTGGAGGGAAGTTCAGGGAGCTGCAGCGTTATGATTATCCTTGTCTTAATAAATCCAGAAGTCAATACATTCACATTGTGACTGCAATCTTTTATGAAGGGCTCTCAGCATTGTTACCGTTTCACAGTTTTATGAATGACAGTATATCATTAATAAGATTAACTACCGTACTTATTGCATCAAAGGAGAATCACACAAAGAGCCTGAATGTTCATTAAAGCCAAAAAAGATCGGGTTAGTCTCTGGTCTGAAAGAGGATGTACCCTTTTGTATGTATGTGTGTTGCAGGTTCACTACATGCATGGCGACCCCTAGAACTCGCTAAGAATAAAAGTCAATACATGGGCTGCTTGAATGACCTTTTGTTCTAAAATAGTATCAATAAATGATTCACAGCTTGTGTCAATGCAGCTCAAAACTACCTGAATGCAAAGAAAATCCACGTTGTGTTCCGACGTGACTCCACTGAAAACAAAGCTCTATATGGCTTTACATGCAGGTGACGCCACCTTGATTTCAGGAAAGGTATCAAACACAGTTCAAGATTCAAGAGGTTTATTCTCACGTACAAAGAGAATAAAACACCGTGCAATAAAAAAAGAAAAAGTAAAGAAAAAAAAGTGTTTCCGTAGAGGAATTAAAATCAGACATGTAGCACTGTATATATATATTCCATATATATATATATATATATATATATATATATATATATATATATATATATATATATATATATACAGCTCCAGTCAGTTTTTTGTCCTCCCAGGATTTATTTTCAGCTGCTTTAAAATTTGCTTTGTTGCCATAAATAAAAACAAATATCCGTCCCACACCAGTTTTCTATCCTTCTCTGTGGAAGCCCCGTTTCTCTCTTTATAATAAATATACTCTGGTGAGCGTGAACTTCCAGCTCAAATGGCGTGAAAAATGGCGACCGTGGCATCTCACTGGTTGAATCAGAGTATCTGAGCTCCGTTGATGGTGGCTTTTGATCATCATTGTGCTCGATTTTAACTCAGATTTGATTAAACCAACTCAGATCAGCGGTTCTGAGATCGGAAATCCAGAGTTTCTTATCTTAGGCTTGGTCTAGCCAGAACTAAAGGACTTACATTCAGAATTTGTTAATCCAGTTTCTCCCCCGGTGTCACATTTCACTTTACACCGCCTGGCTTCCTCTGTTTTCTTCCCACCCTGTCCCCCAATCCTCACCCCTTCTTCTTCTTCTTCTTTAGTCCTCTGTGTATTTAAGACGTCGTCTTTGTCCTCTCTCTGTCCTCTTTATGGCTGTATGTCTTAATGCGGATGCACTTATTAGTACAAACTAGGCAGTTCTTATTAGTACATCAGCCATTACTCACTCTGACTCTGTGTAATGTCTGCAAGTGGGTCCACTCTTTGTTCGAAACTGCTTGAGATTGTCGCACAATGGACTGACCATAATTTAACTTTGCAGAAACTAGCTTACCCTCTTGACTCATCGCTGTCCATCATCGGCTAAGCCGTCAAATTCCATGGTGGTTCAGTACTCCATTATTACGAAAGACCATTCAAGTGGTCCCCCGCACAATCAGCTGTGTAGAGATACAATAAACGGGTCCCCAAGAGATTCCATCGCTAATAATCTTCCGTCTCAGCTCCATAGTACAGATCTTTCTCTCTCTTCCTGTTTCCAAAGGTCCAGCCGACTCCTGTTACAAGGTCTGGTTGTTTCCCAGTCGGCATATGACTTATTGTTTTGAGGACTCTGTCTGCTGAACTACCCAGTCCCTCTAAAGGGTTTTACCTTGGCTTGCCACTTCCAGAGTGTACTTGCCTTTTGTTAACAACGTCCAACAGACATTTTGTGTCGCTGACAACTAACAGATAAGTTTTGCATTCGTCATGAGCCTTTTGAGGCATTTCGCCTTCGTTGAAGGCCTTCAGAGGATAATCACCTCTGCAATTGGCCTACTGAGGGGTTTTGTCAACTGTGTCGTCCTCCAGAAGTGTATCATCTTCACTGCCGATTTCCAGAGGGTAAGTTATGAGTTGTATGAAGGTTTGGACAACACTAAGTCAGGATTAATGGACCTGTACCAATTGGTGAGGCGGCGTGATCGAGAAGGGAAGGATGTGCAGCAGGTAAAGTTGATAATGGACAGCGATAGAGATGACATTAACAAGTTAGGAGAGAGTGAACAAGTGTGATGTGCAGAGCTGTAGAAACCACAGAGATATTGAGCTGATGTGCCGCACAATAAAGATCTGGGAAAAAGTAATGGAAGCTAGTTTATGCAATTGTAAGCAGACAATTTGTAAGCAGCAGTATGGTTTCAGGCCACGCAAGAGCACTACAGATGCTATGTTTGCTTTGAAAGGGCTGGTGGAGAAGTACAGAGAAGGCCAGGAGGAGTTGCCTTGTCTCTTTGTGGATCCTGAAAAAGCGTTCCAAGAGTGGAATTGTGGAATAGCATGACAAAGTTTGGAGTAACAGAGAAGTGTGTTAGAGTGGTACGGGATATGTAGGAGAGCAGCATGACAGCAGTGAGGTGTGCAGTAGGACTTACAGATGGGTTAAAGGTGGAGGTGGGACTGCCACCAAGGGGGAAAAGACCAAGGGGGTGTGAAGTGTAGGAGGAGCCCGTCCCACAGGACAAAAGAACAGAAACAACAGATTAAGTCCATTGGCTCTCTGGGTACATGATATGGACTGAGGTCACTGACAAGCAGTTCAATATCTTAACCGTTATATGACCGGGATTACACCGTCTGTTGTTAACTAGAACGGTAAGCCCCTCGCCTTTCCGTCTACTACTCCCGGTGCAATCCCTGTCGTCTCGGACCACCTGAAAACCAGCCACAGAGAAGTTCTGGTCAGGGATATCCTAAGCACATAATACCGCACCCACAGAAATCCCGCTGACTCCTGGCGAGCGCTGATAATTCTTCTTATCCGCCATCGATCTCACATTCCCCATAATGATGGTGGGGATGAACAGTTTCTATCTCCTCCTCCTCCTCCCTTAGCTTTCTCTGTGTTTCTGTGTTTTCCTCCAGAGTTTAGGTGCAATATCTGCTCTTCTAGTTGCCCTGCAGGCCAGCTTCAGCGCGAGTCGCCGATGTCTGCAGTAAACCATTCCACCATGGAGTTGGTGAGCAACGGAGATGCATTGGAGGGAGAGGAGCTCTTTCACCGCAAAGAAAAAACACTAAAACTCTCTCCGGCAGCGTTGTTAGAGACAACAATATTTCATGTGCTGCAAGAAAAAAGCGGTGCAAAGGGAGCTCGGCTAGAATTTACTAAGAAAGCTAAAAAGTTTAAAGAAAAGCTATAAAGAAGTTATAGGGAAGCAGGAGGATCTGTAGCAGGCTTCAGTCGCGCCGGCGCACGCAACCTCAACATAGCTGGCATATCGCTCCTCCGCTAAACAAACACTTGCTGCCCCCGGGAAACACTTGCTGGGCATTATATGTATGTTTTGGTTTGGTGTGATTTTCATTTTATAATTTGATTATGAAAAAATGAAATCATTACGAAACAGAGACAAAAATGTTTTTATTTATATTTTGTAGGGCAGATGTAGTCAATGAGGTCCAAACAGTAAAAGATAAGATTAATATTGCTAATGTAATGTGCGACGTCTGGAGTAATCACAACATTCCATTTTACGCTGGGTCATGCCAGCACATGGCAGCATGGGAAATGTACAGCTGCAACCCTGGACTCACCTCCATCTGGGATAAATTATGTATAAGCCAGATAAACCAGTAGAACCGGTGTCTCATCACGTCCAAGAAGGATAATGCAGTGGGTGTGTCAGTCTGCCGATACACCAGAACATCAATAATTTGTCGTATTTGACAGACTACAGTCCGATCATCTTCAACTTTTGTGTTCCATGGCATCAGTTTCCGGCGGCGTTGAATATACAACAATCAACCACGACATTAGATCGTCTAAACATTAACACTAGGTAAACGTTGTGGCAGGTAAAAAAAATCCTGAGGCTAGAGGTGTGCAGGTACTTTACAAGGAAAGCATGCAAGGTGAAGCCCAGGTCCATCTGGGGGTTAGAATTCCAGAGCACGCTGGAGATTATTGACTTAGAAGCAAACGGGTCGGTACCGACGTAGTAGTGAAGTGAAGTAAGTTTAAAATAATGGTAGCAACTTCCATCCTGTGGGCTCATCACCTGCAGGGATGGATGTTAGCGTCAGGTGCTAAGGAGTTCGGACAGCAGGCAACGGAGGGGAAAGGACCAGAGCTTGTGCGGGAGATGGAGCCGTACCAGCCAGATTTAGTTGGGCTCTCCTCTACCCACAGCATTGGTTCTGGAACCATACCCTGGAGAGTTGCTGGACTCTTCTGGAGTTGCCCATGGTGGTTGGGTGGATGCGGCAATACTCACACTGATTTGGAGGAAAGGTCTGCCCAATCTTAACATCGATGGTTCTTTGTTATTGGACTTCTGTGCTAGTCATGTGCCTATCCATTAGAAACATCATGTTCGAGCATAAGGGGGCTCATGAGTGTACCTGCTAACGGCCGCCTCGGGCCAAACATCCATGATCGACTTTGTCATCGAATCTTCTGATCTGTGGCTGTATGTTGCAAGGTTATTGGAACCTGTTGTGGTGGCAACCCGAGAAACTACTGTTGGACACCAGCGGTGAAGGAAGCCGTCAAGCCGAAGAAGGAGGCTGTTTGGACTTTTTTAGCCCAGGGATCTCCTGAAGACAAATACCAAGAGACTAAAAGGGCTGCATGGCGAATGCTGAAGCAAAAAACTGGAGGCCAAGTTCTGACAAACCGTCCGATGACTCAGGAAGGGAAAGCAGGGCGTGGCTCAGATTGAATACGGACAGAGCGGAGAACTACAGACCCATACTGACCATATCAGCGAACAGAGGAAAGACCACTTTGAGGAGCTCCTAAACCCAGATACCATGTTCTCTAAAGTGGAGACAGGGTCCGAGGACTCAGGAGGAAAAACCAACCATTTCTCTGGCAGAAGTCTCTGAGGTAGTTTGCCTTGAGTTTCTGAAGGCTTTGGACTTTGAGGGGCTGGTATCGTTGACATGCCTATTCAATGTTGCGTGGCGGACAGGAACAGTACCTGTGGTTTGACAGACTGGGACGGTGGTTCCACTTTGTAAAACAGAGGGCCGGGTTGAGGGTTCCCATTATAGAGGAATCCCACTTCTCAGCTTTCTTGGGAAAGTCACTCCAGGGTTCTGGAAAGAACGCTCAGAGTTATTGTCAAACCTCAGTTTCAGAAGGAACAAAGCAGAACCCGTCCTGGTCGTGGAACGGTGGACAAACTTTTGACTCTTGCAGTCTTGCTTGTGGGGTCATTGGAATATGCACATCCAGTCTAGATATGTTTTGTGGATCTGCAGAAGGCCTATGACTGCGGCCTTGCCAGTCCTGTGGGGTGTGCTGCGGGAGAATGCGGTACCGGGACCTTTACTACGAGCCGTCCGGTCCCTATATAACCAAAGAGAGACTTGTGTCGGCATTCTTGGCAGAAAGTCAGACACATTTTCAGTGAGGCTTGGCTCGCCAAGGTTGTCCATTGTCTCCGATTCTGTTCTTGTTATTCATGGACAGGATCTGAAGGAGCAGTTGAGGTGAGGAGAGTGTCCGGGTTGGGGAGCTCAGAATAGCCTCTCTGTTGTTTGCAGATGTTGAGGTCCTGTAAGCTTCATCAGTCTGTAACCTCCAGCAGCACTTCAGCGTTTTGCAGATTAGTTTGAAGTGACCGGTATGAAAGTTAGCACGTCCAAATCTGAGGCCATGTTCTCTGCCAGGAAATGGCCGACTGCCCGGCAACCACCTTTGGGTTGTCGGTGAGTTGATGTGATGGAAAAATGGACCGGGAAATGGACAAGCGGTAATGCATGCGTTGTATCAGTCTGTTGGAGGTGAAGAAAGAGTTGAGTGATAATGCAAAGCTCTCATATTAGGGACTAATATATTAGGACGCTAACGCTCCTAACAAGACGCTGGAGTTTTTTTTAGGCATGTCCAACTGGGAGGAACCCGGGGTAGACACAGAACTTTATTGTAGGGACTGTATATCTCAATGAATGCCTTGAAATGCCCCAGAATTAGCTGGAGAGTGTTGCTGGGAAGAGGGATGTCTGGAAATCCCTTCTTATCCGTATCCTACCTCGACCCGACCCCGGATAAGCGGAAGAACAATGAATGGACGGATGGACTATGGCGATGATGTAGAAACTCAGACATGAGGCACCTCATTAAATTCATTCTTGATATGCTCTCTTTAACTGATTAAACAAAACACAGCTAAAATAGCATCAGCAAAATATATTACTTAAGAAGATGTTTGGCTGCATGCCACTTGGTGTTAAAAAATACAATTGTATACCATAATAGAAGGCTCTCTAGCAGAATCGTAAAAATACTAATGGCAGTTTGGCTTTGGTTCAGTATTAATTGAATATTTGTATAGTAGCGTGCTGACCTCTGACCCCAAGAGGGAAATAGTTGAAGAACAATCACAGGTATCTTATTTTGCAGAGTTAAGCTCAGAGCTTCTTAACTGCCATGAGGATTTATCTAATGATTACACAATTTCCCCAAAGTGTTGAAAATATCCGCACAGTAAAAAAAGAGGAAGACAAATCTTCATTTGATGAATTTTACATACGACAGTACTGAGGTCCCCATTTGATGACCTGGAAATGTTTTGTTTATTTTTTCTGGTAATATTGGGGTTCCACAGTCAACATGATATGCCTCACATTAACGTACTTTTTACTCTGAACCAACAGGGCAGTGCCACATGTCATTCCCGTGAATTTTAAAACAAACATATTTTTTTTTTATCGAGATATTTTGGAAAATCAAAAGTAAACAGAAAGATTCTTGTTGTTAAGAAAAAACATTAGACATTATTATTATTATAGACAGAACATTCTGTAAACATTCTGCAATCAACAATCAGAGGGTATCATTGTAATATTATAGTTCTAAAATAAATATAATCATTAAAAATACCATACCACATGCTTTTTACTTTAAGTATGTAGATCAGAAATTAATCTAGTTGAACTAAAAAGCAAAACTTTCCCACTATTATTTTTCTACTATTCCAATAGGTTAAGAATTTTTAGTTTCATAAACATTCTTTTAAATTAAACAGAGCCCCCCTGGCAACATTGAAGAAAAGCACTTAGCACTTTGAGATTTGATCCAAATGTAAAGTGCATTATAAATTAAATGTGTTATTATTATTATTATTAAAAGAAAGAAAAATCTTGTCACCACGACACAATAAGGCGTGGGAACGAGTTATTTATTATCTGGCCACTATCTATTATAGTGGCCATTACTTAATAAGGTCTGGGAATGACTTAATATCACCTGGCCACCTAATAACTCATGGGTACAAGTTATTATCTTGTGACCGTGACTCAATAATGGGTGGCAATGACTTATTATCTTGTGGTTATGACTTAATAAGGGATGGGAATGACTTATTATATCGTGTCCACGACCTAATAAGGTGTGGGAATGACTTAATATCTTGCGGCCACATAATAAGTCATGGGTACAAGTTATTATCTGGTTGCCGTGACTCAAGCGTGGTAGTGACTTAATAAGGGGTAGGGATGAGTTATTATCTCATGACTACGACTTAATAAGGCGTGGCAAAGAGTTATGATCTCACGACCAATACTTAATAAGGCGTGATAACGAGTTATTATCTCATGAAAACCACCTTTGTTGATCTTACAAGGGTATCAGCAAGTTATTTTGGTGTGGTGAGGTGGCAGTCAACAAGAACCTTAGTTTGCTGTAAATCCTGCTGGTCCATTGATATGTGAGTGCCTATGTTAACGGTTACTCTGCCTGAAAATCAGGCTCTTCCACCGGAGTACGTATATGAACGCTGCCTTATCCTGTGGAGTGTTTCCATTGGTCAGACGGTCAGTGTTCCTGATCCACACTTTTATTATATCTCCCAAATATCGGGGATATTATGGAATCATCATCGTCACAGACGCAGATCCTTCCTGTTCGCCCTATAACTCTAAATCTGTTTCATGGACCATCTTCAAATTTTAAACCCACTTATATATTAGTGTGAGGAAGAACTGGGTTAATTTTGGGAAAGTTAGGATCTCAAGTTCTCACATCATAACTTCTCAACCATTATCCCATTTAGTCCAAATTTGGTCCTTGCCTACATTGTGTTTTACTCTAATAGTTCATACTTTACTCACTAGGCAGACCTTTTTTTTTTACTGAAAAATACTGTGTTCATAACTTCACATTTACAGAAAATTGAGAAAATTCAACAAGGGGTATTGCAATGCAGGGGCACCGGGGTCTTTGGGGATACACCCTTGCTGTTGGCGACAGCAGCATAGGCATAGTTCAGAGTTGGTTGATTGGTTGGTTGATTGCCCATTGATCTTGTATCATGGATCACCTTCAGGATTCAATTTTCAACAGAGCAACATACAATTCTATAAAAAAAGGTATTTCAGCAATCGCTAGAACTTCATTATATTTGCTCCATATTTGTGGCCTTGGGATATTGATTGCATATTTCAACCCCCTGTTTTATGCAGCACCAAAACCTTAATGAAATATGAATGAAGAATGAATAAACTGATGTGATCATGCACATTCTTGCTCCACAGAGGATTCTTTTTTTTTTGTGTTAACTCCAGCCAAGTATATTAGGAAGATACAAAGGATCTTTGTTGGATATGTTATACTTTATCTTATACAAACCAAAGGAGTGAAAGCAAATGTGTCGGTTTTTTGTTCTTTGTATTTGCTCACTAAAATTATCACTGCTGTTTGCCACTTTCGGTCATTTCCATAAAAATTGGATTAATTAACATTTTTGCCTGAAGCATAAGTTTTTTCTACATACATTATAATAATTACTAATCCTATCACTGCAGATTCAGGAGAAGAAGTTTTGTTCATGTCTGATTGTTGATGTTCTGTAGAAACACCCTGGAACTTGAGGTATGTAGGGTTGCAACGGAATGAAATCTGACTATACCTGACAAGACCTAAAGTTCTCGGAAATGCTCTAACTAAGATATCTAGCCCAAATGATTCGGCTCTCAGCAAAGTCACTCAAATCCAAATTTTAAATTTTCCTTACCCGTTTAATCCAGTTGCAACACGTCAACTTACATGACAAAACGTTTGTTTGTTGGCTAATATGACCCACCCTGTGACAGGTTGCCACAGCAACAAGATTATCCATTTTATTCTGACTTCACCGGTCATAGGTTATAATATTATGGCAGACTGGGGAGTCCCAGAACCCAGAACCCCTGCATTGCACAAGCAATACCCCTGATTGAACTCCCCAAATTAAAGGTGAGGTTATATCCACAGTATTCTTTGTAAAAAAATTATATATACATTATAGCTCTCCTTGACGAGATACATATGCACTTAATTTGGATTCAATTGGGCTGATAGTTAAGAACTAACGTAAAAAAAATAGTTTTTTGTAAAAAAAAGGCACCACTTGTGACTAAAATATGAACTATTAGAGTAAACACATCGTGAACAAGACAGGTAACCTCGAGTCGATTCATATGAAACACATTTGGTCTAAATCGGATCAATGGTTGAGAAATGATGGCCCAAAAATCTTTTTGAATTAAAGCTCCCTCTAGTGTCAAAAATATACACCCCACCTTTCCCCAAATCAATCCAGTTCTTCCTTTAATAAAGGTCTATGGGGGTATAAAGTTTGAAAATTATCCATGAAATAGTTGTCCGGGAAACAGTGTTTTTCGTGAAAAGAAGCTCCCCCTAGTGAGTAAATATGAACTACTGGAGTAAAGTATGATATAAACAAGATAGAGGCCCTTGACTTTATTCATACGCACCAAATGTAGACTAAATCGGACCAACGATTAGGAAGTTATGTACGAGAAACTTTGTTCCTTGTTAAAAGCTCCCCCTAGTGAGTAAAATATGAACTATCAAAGTAAAACAATGGTCACCGGATAGGTTTCCTCCAGTCGAGTCATATGCATCATGTTTGGACTTAATCGGGCCAACGGTTGTGAAATTATGGCCCGTAAAGTTTAGAGTTGTAGCTCCCCCTTGTGTTGGAAATATAAAATTGAATTTTCCAAAAATCACTCCAGTTCTTTCTCGCACTAAGTTCTATCAGGGCAGAAAATCTGAAAGTGATTCATGAAATACTTTTTGAGTTATCACGCTAACAAGGATGATGCGTTAGAGGCGATTGCGACAGATATATCTCCGAAAAGTCGGGAATTTTATGGGATCATCAACGCGTCTACCACAATCCCTGCCGTGGATCTTTCGTGTTCACTGCGATCACTCAAAAGCGATTCCTTGGATCATTTTCAAATTTTATTACCACATAGACCTTAGTGCGAGGAAGAACTGGACTGATTTTGGGAAAGTTCAGATGTATATTCCCAACACTAGGGGGAGCTTCATCGTTAAAACCTTTCGGGCCATAATTTCACATCCGTTGGTCCAATTTAGCTCAAACTTGATACGTCTGACTCGATTTGAGGAGATCTCTCTGTTGAACGTTGTTTTACTTCGATAGTTCATATTTTACTCACTAGGGGAAGATTTTTTTTTAGGAAATATAGAGCATAGACTAACTGAAAAACGGTTTCACGGATCACTTTAAAATTCTATACCCACATAGACTGTACTTTGAGGAAGGACTGGATTGATTTACGGAAAGGTTGGTTATATATTTCTGACACAAGAGGGCGCTTCATCTCCAAAACACTTTGGGCCGTAAATTCTCAAGCATCGGTTCGATTTTATCCAAATGGGTGTAAATATATTGACCCAAGGAGATTTATCTTTCACACATCCTGTTTTACTTTAATAATTCATATTTAACTAATTAGGCTTGAGCTTTTTCATGAAAAAAAAAACCTCCCCCCAGCACATAACTTTTCAACTGTTGGACCAATTTAGTCCAAATTCGGTGCATCAGAATAAACTCAAGGCGACCTAGTAACCATCATATTTTATTGCAAAAGTTCCAATTATTCTCACTAGGGGGAGTCGTTTTAAAAAAAAAAAAAGAAACACTTTTCCAAACATACCTGAAAAACTATTCCATGGATCATTTTCAAACTTTGTACCTCCATGGACTCCACTAGGAGGAAGAACTGGATTGTCAGTTGTACATTTTGAAACTAGGGGGAGCTTTATCTCCAAATGGCCATAATTTTGACTATAGATCCAATTTTGTCCAAATTTGAAACAAGAGCTCCCGCATTGACTGACATGCACAATGTTGAGTGTGTACTTCCTGTTTCTACGTGGTTTCAGTGGAAAATGAACTGACCAATGCTGGATCTCCGTCGAATATTCACATGTTACTTTGTCATGGATTCAAGTCATCACTGGGACACACATCAAACTTTGATCTTCACAGAGGGATGATGTCGTCGATGCCGTTGAACAGGTTGGCCGGGTTCCCTCCATTTGCAGCCTTCTTCCCCCACTGTTTTTTCAAACGGGTGTTGGACATCAGCCAATTGTTTTTTTTTAATTTATTTTTTTATTCTTCTCCCATTCCATTACTTATTTGACTTTATTATGGGGGAGATAAAGATCCGCGACATTCGTCTTCTCTCTGTCCGCCATTTTCTCTGCAGAATGTGTTGGAACAGTTTCTTAGTCAAGCAGTCGAGAAGTAACAATGTTTTCCCTTTGTTTTCTCAGTAAGATAAGATTCATGTGTTTATTCTTATCCTCTGCAGCGCTGAAACCAGTCCCAACTGACACGGGGTGAAAATTGGGCTTTTGTTTTGGGCTGTTGACACAAAAACTATCACACTCACAGTCACACCTAAGCAACTTAGATTCCCCATTTCACCACACCTATATGTTGTTAAACTGAATGAGGAAGGATCGGAGGGACTCAATGAAGAAGGAGGAAGCACATACAAGAGCCAAACAGAGAGAACACTTTGAAACCAGAACCCTCATGCTGTGAGAGAATAGCGGTAACCGCCAGACCACCATGCCCTTCAACGGCAACGGGGCACACCTCCATTTTTAAACCACCTTTTCTGTTTTACCAGCATGAAGCTTCCGACACTAATTTGAGCTAAACTGATCACAGGAATACATGAAAAACATACTTTTCATCACTCTTTCACACAAGCACAGGTAGTGGAGATAATCCGTAGTAAACCCGGCTGTGTTTCAGAAAGGAAACTGTCTGAAGGAGTGGCTCCTGGTTTTTTATTTCTTGTCAGCAGATAGAGCCTGAGTCGCTAATTATCGCAATGTAGATTCACAAAGATAAAAAAAAAAAAGAAGATTCATCTCAGCCAAACCGTCCAGATTTGAGAAAAATGCTTCCACCAATTCTCTAAACCACAGAATCTTCAAGGTCATCATTTTCCACCACCCACATAGGAAATGGTTTACAAATGCCCACCATTGCCACTAGATGTCACTAGACCAAGGGCATCTGGGTATTTTTCTCTTCCCCATTTCAGCCGAGTTCCACACGAAGATTTTTCTTCATCCCCCTGTGCAACAACTAATCTACTGTTACAGTTTTATGGGAGTCGTGGGAGATCACCCTCTCCTGAGCTTCTGCACTTTGTACTAAGACTAGAGATAAACTAAAGTTACAGAAGTCAGGGATTGATTTTAAACCGGATCCTTTGCTGCATGTCACCCCCCCACCCCCCGATGCTTTTCTTTCTATCTTTGCATGTCACCATCCGCTTCATAAAACGATGGATTTTATCTAACGCTGCAATCCATCAACCCTGCGTCTATAACCACATATTCTTTTGGCGGGCGCTGGAGCACAGGGAGCCAGTTCAACACAAGGCCCAGACGTGGAGAATGAAAAACTACTCATGCTCACGTTCACACCTCTGGTCAATTCAGAATCATCGATTTACCTGCAGTGCCTGTTTTTGGACAGTAGGAGGAAGCCGGAGCAGCCAGAGGAAACCCTTGCAGAGACAAAGAAAACAGAATATTCCAAATAGAAAAGCCGTCCAGGTCTGGATCCAAATGCAGAACCTTCTTGCTGTGAGGCGACGGTGCTAACCACTGGCCCACAATAAGAACATATGTTCTGGTTGTCAAGGAACGCTTTGGTTGTGATTATCCATGTTTTTATTTGGAGCTATTGTGTATACAGCCGTTGTGGAGGGGGGGATCTTTGGGTTTTTTCATGGTAAGGTTTGATTTACCGTGAGTGTCTATGGATTACTATTGTTCATAGTTTCTGTGGTGCGTCTGGGTCCAGCGGCGCAAGAGAAATCAGCATTTTTAGTTGCTTCGTCGTGTGGAACCGAGATGAAAGATTGTCTGTCGGTTGTTCAGCATAGTATATTTCTATGTTTACTTTCTCCTCCTTCTTTTCTTTAGACTTTCCTTTCTTCTTCTGCAGTCAAATAAACACTGGCTTCAAAAAACGCCCCATGAACAATTAATTACCCACATGTAGCACTCTCAGCATTTTACATGTTTATCTTTACTATGAGCTGCCTTTATTTTACAGAAAGAAGGTCCAAACAGAAAGAGGGCCAAAGTCGTTCATCTGCTCCACAGGTGGAACAACCGTTACAAACAAGCTTGAATTGAAATAATTAACCCATGCTAATAAAAAATCGTTCTAGTTCAAACGATTAAGCGGACAAGTCTTCTTCATTTGCATAAACGTATCCCATTTTCATTATAAATGCCTAAGTTCAGATTCTCTGCTCTGTTTTTCTCGGGTTTTTTAATCATTTACTGCGGATCCTAAAAGTCAAGAACTAATTCAGTCATAATACTGTTCCACGTGCTCGTCTCGCTTTCTAGGCTGCCAGACGGAACCTTTGATCTGTTCCCCAATATATGTACGGTTCACCGAATGCAAGAACTGCCATTTTGAAAAAATATCAAAATCATGTCAGAAAAGTAGCTTTGCTGGATTTGTCCTCACATGTACATAGCAAGAGAGACGTGGCTACCTCAAAGCTGCTCGTCTGTTAAGACTAGCACAGCAGACCACCTCTGGTATACGAGAGTGCATGTGAGACAGAGAGAGACCCAAAGAGCAAGCGAGAGTGGAGCAACAAAGTCCTCCAGATCATATGGATTTTGGAGTAGGAACATACAGCCTGTAAGGGAGTGAGCTATGACACAAACTATGTCGGTGCTAGAATTATCCATGAGGACAAGAACATTTTAGCGCTTGTAATTAGAACATAATCCGCCCTCTGCTGGTCTCTCCGGGAACTACAGTTTCATGCACTGAAGAAAGACGACAAAATGGCTGACCTGTTCTATGTTGTATAATGTCAGAGGACTGATCAGAACTGCATACCACATTTTCTGCAATGCATTCTGATTTTTTTGGAGGGGGGGGGGAATTAATTGGAAAAAAATTTGTTATGTTATTAATGCAGTCATAGTACATAATATTCAAACAGTTATTTGGTTAGAATGTTTTTCTCATCTCATTTGTGCCAATAATTAAAAATTCACAAAGCAGGGAAATTCAAGACCACCAACAAATTATCTCATGCATAGACCACAAACATACATAACACCACTGTCTGTTTGTAACACAATTTTTTAGCCTGTTACTCATCTGGCTCCTCCCCCCACTTTATAACCCCTCCCCCCCCCCCTCCACCGCGCAATTGTATGTCATGGGCAAATCACACACCCCTCCTTTCCCATGCTAATGGTCTGCTCCCTGTTGTCCCTCGTTCCAACGGCGGGCTCTGTGAGGCTGAACAACTATACTGCAGTTCGGCTTCCACTGGTAACAGAGGTGCTGCAGCTCTAGAACGGACTGGCGCTGGCCCCCCGCCATAATATCCATCCAAACCGACCATCCCTTCCTGAAGCTGTTCATACCTACCTTGCCGGCTTTAGCTACCGACCTCAACACCGCTGTCAGTAGATAGACTAAAAAAAAACCCCGAGGAGCACAGACCGCGACAGTTGGTCGAAGCAACCGAGTCAGTCGACCAACCGCCACCAACTACCGACGTTTGGTCATTTGATCTCACACGAAAAGAGGAGGAGCCTAACCGCGAGCGCAAGTAAAGGGAAGAGGAGAGCAGTCGGCTGAGTCTGCGGATGCACAAGCACACAGTTGTTGTGGCACACTTCACTTGTTTCCCCGGTGCATATAGAAACCGGAGGGCTGATACTACATCTCCGGTTTATACACAACCTGCTCAGGAAGAGTTCTTCAGCGGTTCTAGGAGAAGGAGACAGTTCGTTACAGATAACTGAAAATCGCGGCAAGATCGCTCGGCGGCGCAGAGTCGGTGAGTCCAGGTATTGCAGCTAGCATGCTAGCTAAGCAGCTTTGAATGCCAAAATATTTAATGCACATAGAAATTATGCATCTTGAAGTTTACTGTTACAGCTGTCTTAATATTATCATGTATTACACATGCATTTTATTTGACTTTATCATGTGGCTAGTTGTTACATGAACCGTATAGGTTCAACGTTAGCGGGTTTAGAAAATGTTAGCTAGCTACGCTTGCATACTAGTTTTATATACGATATATATAAATTACTGTTTTTAAGACTTGTTTTTCAACAATATAAGTATAATTATCAGATAATATAATTATTTGATATTTTCTTTTTTCGTAAACAATTTTATGACTTTTGCAGTTTAGTTTGTTTTTAGAACATTATCAAATTGTTAATTGAGATGAACTCAATGGTAGTACATTGAATGTACATTATGAAATGTAATCCTACGTCTGTTTTAGAATAAGGTCTTTCATGCACGTGTCTGCGATTTATCGTGACACAACCGCTGTTGCTTAGTCTCGATGTTTATATACAAATACATACAACAATGTAAATATAGGGAAAGGAAAGGGAGGAAAAATACTTGTATTGCTTTCGATTTAATACGACCCTGTTGTTACTAATAGTCTGATTCAGAGAATCCAATGTTATTGTGATGATGACGTTTTTGAATTCTTTTGATTTTCCAACTTCAAAAATGCATTGCGTCTACGCAACATCTGTATGTCCCTGAAGTTTCTAACGTCCAACCCTGCTAAGTCAGTGAAGTGATCATTGGTGCTCAAACAAGCAGTAAGCACATCCAGCAAACTGCAGAGGTGACGACTTTGGTGAAGGAGCAATGATGAAAACATATTTAAGGAAAGTTGTCATTTTTTAGAAAAGTTTTGTAGGTAATCAAAAGCTAATTAGTTTTGTGTCAGTATATCGTCTCTGGTATAGATTTGATGAGGGGATTTTCACATACTTTAATATTTCTTCATTTTAGTGAAGATGCACAGAATAAGAACTTGGCCAAAAGTGAATCAGAAACTGCAGTATCCTTCACAGTCAAACCCCCCTCATGGTCTAAAGTGGTACATCCCAGTTATTTTCCATGCACCACCGTGTCCTAGGATGTGGGTGTGGCTTAATGTGAACGTTAATACAAGAGTTGAGCAGTTTTTCCAAATGTCTTCTGTGAGCTTCCAATAGAGAGAAAAAAATCTCTTAATTCAGATTAATAGATGTGAAGATAAGTAACCAGAGATTTTGCTGTATGAGCCAAAACTCATCCAGTATTTAGGGATTTTAAGTCCTCAATACTAATCTGTTTTATCTTATTTTTAATGTTTAAGAAATTACAAATTTAAGTCAATGAAAAGGTGAGCAGTTTCACCTTGTGGGAACAAGGTACAACACCTTTTCTAGCTTCCCCTCCCCCACACCATTCTGTGGCTGTGGTCACATGGTGCGCAGTCTGTTGAGTTCTGCCTCAGAGGAAGCAGCCTTGAAAGGCTCCACCTACATTTTTCAAAAGGCCTTATGTCGATCTTACACGACAGCTATTTTTTGCTTAGCTAAATTTGTTCATTTCTTTTTTTTACCGCTTATCCGGTAAAGTCATATGAGTTATACAACTTTTACATCAATGTGGCAGAGCTATGAATTTCACCATGTTTTTATTATTGTTATTTAATTTGTTTGTTGCTAAATGGAAGTTAGGTTTAGAGGACATCAGCAAAGAATCCGTCTATATGTCTATTTTCTTTGGAGGAGCGACCCTTATCTGTGTTGTATCAATCAGTGAAGGAAAATATGGCACGTTTTCTCATTCCTGTTGACTGGTGCTGTCACCTTAATTTGTTGTTAGATGTTTTAAAGCAAGTTTGATCCGTCCAAATTATCTGTAACTCAAAATCATACAATAAAAAAAATGAATACATTCTTTTGATGAGAAGTTGCCCATTTGGAATATGTGAATACTTTATGTAATAGATTGATTCCCTCTGTATCAAATACATTCATAAACAGTATATATACTATATTATGTATGAGAGGTGCACCGATCGATTGGTGCCGGGAAGCCTACTCTGATGAAATTGGCAATCGGCAGAGCAGCCTCACTTGAGGCCGGTTCCAAGCATGCGCTGTACAGGTACCCCAAGCATGAGCTACCCACTGCTACGGCTCCAAACATCTCACAAGTAAACCAGAAAACACAAATCTCGCAATTTGTAACACCAGTAAGGACCAAACAAGACATTTCTTCAACCCCGAAAGCGTTCGGCACAACGGACTTAATCACATAACATAAACACTGTGGATAAAATGCTAGCTGGAGCTCAGAGCCGGATACGCGCCCGCTGTACGTCTGTATTTATGCTGTCACTTATGATTTTAACACTTAACAACAAAAGAAGCTGCGGAGTATCAACCCCAAAAAATATTTGGCATGATGAACTTAATCAAACACTTCAACTTAAATCGCCCCGCGGATCGGCAAGTTAAGAAATTAACTTTAGCAGAGTGGCGACAGCTAGCGGAAGCTCGGAGCCAGCCACTAGCCACGAAGTCCGTGAACTAAGCCAACATGTAATTGACTGAACGAGGCTTACAAAGTTTTATTTTCACTTCCAAAAGTCACACAACTGGTTTAAGGAAAGCACAGCTTTTCTATGTGGTATCCAGGTGGGTACATTCATTTCAACAGGATACATGCATGTTACACAAGGGCGACCAGACCTGGCACTTCCACAATATAACACATATATAAATAAGATTACTTAAAAAACATTTCTCATAATGGTCTTTAAAAACTTTAATGGGAAAAAAATCGGAATCACTCAAAATCGGTATGGGCCGGTCACACTTTATAAAAATCGGTCAACGGCCAAGAAAATTGCAATCGCTGCACCTCTACTATGTATCTAAGAATTCTATAGCGTGAATGGTGCTAATGCAAATATCACAACAAATATATTATCGAAAAATACTTCTATCAGGGCCGGGCAATGAATCATACATTTTCCTATAAAGCTGGCGATCTGGATTCACGTACATGCGATCTCATTTCTGAAGTAAAATTCTGCAGCGTTTTAATTCAAAACATAAAGCTGCAGCAAAGCCATTGTCTGTACTTCTTTCCGTCAGCCAATGAGATCACGGATCAGATCATGTGACACTGAGGTGCAGCAACGAAACTGCAGGGCGAGCAAGAGACAGAGAGACCAGGGGAGAAATGCTGTCTGCCCGTGTGAGAGAAAAATACAAATAAAGACAGAATCAATCCAGACAAAAACCATGCTGACACACGTGAGATCAAAATGAATCCAACAGACGACGTCCAACAGACGACACTGAGCTACTACCGAAAAAAGGCTTGCATTCAGGCGTGCGGCAATTTATTCCAATCAGAAAAGATGAAAATACCACGCATTTCATGTAATGTTTTGTCCCTGTAACAACAACGTAGCGGTATACGAGTAACTTCAACATCACCACTAAGTGCTCCGCTAGTGTCACATGAGGGAGAAAAGCAGTCATGTAAATCCACGATATCTAAGTGGGTTTGAAGTAGATCAGAAAGAAAATAGTTAATGTTAACACCCCTTCCGTACTGGAATGCCCTTTCCGATTGAAATTTCCTTCTGTTGCACGGGGGCAGTATAAGTCTTTTTGGAATGACGATCGGAGGGGCAAGTGCAGGACTTTATATATAAAAAGTCCAAGGTTGGCGTGTTTCCGACGTCGCTACTCTGGTGCACGATGCTGGCATTTAGTGATCTATACCACAGCAGAGAGTTTGTTTTTAATACTATCTCAAAATTAAGTGGGAAAGTAAGAAATAATGGACTCCAGGAGCCACCAGCTCCCACCATCTAGATCTATAACGGCTCACCACCAGGAGCAACGAATGAAGTAATTAGAAAAATTACTCGGAGAGCGCAGACCTACGCAAAGGGTCAAAACCTACCTATGAACCTGCCTTTTCTCTTCCTCTCATATTCTCTTCATGTGTTCAGAGCGATGTTTTATTCTATCTTAAACAGACATTGTTGCATCATTTCCATGTTCTGCCCCATCCAAACATCAAAGGAACAAGGCGCAACAGTACCCAAGGTTTAGGAAAGAATTATGCAGATTTTTCGCTTAATGTATGAGTTACCACCAACCTTTACGTCTAAAGATGTTCAAAGGGGAACATCAAGGGAACATCAAGGGAACATCAAAGGAACAAAGCCATCAATAACTGACACAGTTTCAAGAGAGTTCCCAGTAACATTCTGACGCCACTACTCCAAACGTTTTTTTTTTTGAACACTGCGAAACAAATGACGTCACCAAAGTTTAAGCAGTTTAATCAGAATCCGCGGCTGTAGGATATGTGGAAATCCATCTCGGGGAAAAATTTCATGCAAACTCGTGTTAGCTCATGTTAGTCGTGCTAGCAAACAAACAGGCAAAATAACTTATGAAAACATAATCTCCTTCTTGGCCAAGACAACTAGGCATTTGGTTTTATTTAATGATAACTGTAGTGCAAGAATACTGTGAACATTAAGGCATTGCATAAACAAGTCCTACATTTCTATATCAATACGGTCAGAAAGACTTACACCAAATTGCAAAGGGAAAAATCAATTGTATTAAAACATTTGGTTTAAAGTAGCTCACAAAGGAGATTGATAAAAACTTTGCAAAGGTTGCGGGATGGAAGTGAAATGCTCAGGTGATACTTGTCCCGGTTGATGTGCTAGCTGTGTTAGTCAACCCAAAATCGTTTTTGGCAATCAACTGAGAGAACCAGACAAGTGACATTTCGTCAAGGGTCAAACATGGTTACACTGACAAATACCTGGGTGGAAAATCTAAGTTTCAAGTAGGGCTGGAAAATAATTTAACAAAATAGACAATAGAACCTCTGATCAAGATTATCTTTTCTCATGTTATTGCAACTAATGTTTTCGCAAATGTGTTCACTATTTAACTGCACTTCAACACATCATGTTCAGTCACGGGGTAACGGTTGGTTGAACTGCGAGGACCCTTTCCAGTTTACCTCTTAAAGGTTTCGTAATAGCTTCATGTAATAAGTATGATCCTCGTTTGTCAAAATTCACACACTTCTCGCAACACAACACTTCATTTGACAGCAGTGACCTATTCTTCATTTTCTTTTTCTTTTAGTGTTTCTTCAGCATTTTTTATCTACCTCAACCTAAAATGGTTAAACGCCCGTTCTAAATCCTGTTGGTCTGTTCGTTCTAGCCTGCTGTACAAACATGGCAGTGAAACAACGCGGTCTCCATGCAAAGACAACAGCCTGTCTTGATATAAAGGGCTTTTTTTAAAACTTACATGAAAAAAGCGGCAATTACATGTAGGTAACTAAATACTAACAATTACATATTTACGAATATTATATCCCATTTCCAAGAGAACCACTACATTTTACTCACTGCAACTTAAAGACAGACCAAAAAGAGCAGAACCCCTGGAAATCATGTTTTCAGCGAAAAAGTCAATTCAAGATGAAGAAAAAGAGAAAGTCCCTATTGCGATGTATTAAATTTAATCAGATACAGCTGCAGACTATGACATAATCGATACCTGTCTAAGTCCCTATTCAGGGAGAATTCAATGTCATTAGGTGGGTTTACATGGGACACTTTTCGCCTATCCGAATTAAAACTTTCTGAATTGCAATTTCGGGTCGCTTGTGTACATGAACTGTGATCCCTTCTGACCTGTCGTTTACATGCATCGACTCATCTAATCGGAAACAGCTTTCTTACATATACAGACGATCCACACTGCAGTTCATAAGGTGGCAATAATGCTTCGATGAACTGGTTGCCAATTGCCAACATGTGCCGAGAGGAAGAATGCGACAAAAAGAGCATGCGCGGAAGTGACTTTTCATTTCATTTAACTGTCCAAATTTGTTAAATTCCTTCAAAGTTGCGATGAGTAAATGACTCTCCGATGTACACCGGTGCTGTTTTGAAGTCGCCATATATAAAATGCGTTGCAGCGCTGAAAAAACTCAGCAGAGCATTTCTTCAGGACGCTGGGCATGATAAAACTCAAACAGAAAGCTTTCCGATACAGTGTTTACGTAGAGCGACTGGAAAGGCTTTCCGATAGGACTTCGACTACCTCCTTGCAAAAGAATGAAATCTCATTCGGAAAGGTTCTTTCCATTCGGAAAGTGGTGTTTATATGCAGCATTTTCTTTCCGATTAGGCGTCTTTTCCAAATGTAATCAGAATTAGGCTGTCCATGTAAATCGACCTACTGTAGAATATTATATTCCTGAAAAGTTAGCAGATTCTTTGTGTTAATGCGATAACTCAAATACTCTGTCATATATCATTTTGAATGATCCCTGGTAAGATCCAACGTAGACCTTAGTGCGAAGAAGAACTTGAGTGATTTTGGTAAAGGTCAGTTGAATATTACCAATACGAGGGGGAATTTAATCTTCGGATCATAATTTTTGAATCATTGGACACATTAAGTTAGAATATGGTGCATATGAATCAACCCCAGGAGATCTATCTTGTAAACATCGTGTTTTACCAAAGTTGTTCAAAATACTGTTTTACAAAAAACAGTATTTATTGGATATAACTTCCTAACTATTGTTTCAATGTGGCCCAAAGTTAGTGCATATAAGTTGACTCAAGTAGATCTATCCTATATATCAATGTTTACTCCATAAGTTCTTATTTTACTCATTAGGGGGAGCTCACGGGAAATACTGTTATAGGCACATAACTCAAAAACTAGGGTCGGAACTCTTGGCTTTCCACTGCAATCTTTCAGCCGTATCGATTTGACTGTGAAATACGCACAGGGGTTTGTGGGCACTGATGGATATAACCATTGTTACGGAGGTATCCATTTTCATAAACAGATGGCTTATAAATGAGCCTTAACTTCTATTTACCTAGACGACTGACCCTCTGCCCTTTGGAGATTTTCTGTTTTTACCAAACAAGCTTAAGGCTGCAGATGTCACTGTTTGGCAAATTCCAATTGTTCTGGATTGTTGTTTAATGCAGGATGATATATTACAAAGTTACTACACACACACCAAATAAAAACACAAGAACCTTCAAATGTGTGTTGTTGTAAGTGACAATCTTAATCGCACCTACAATTCTGGCTAAACAAGAATTATACTCTCTTACCACAACTATAACCCTTAAGCAATTTCTGGATGAGAGTTGTCTCTCATAGTCACCAGTTCACTTGATACCAATGTTATATGTAGCGGTGCAACGATTGGCCGGCCAATCAATCTGTGGTATTGGCCTACTTTGATGAGATCGGCATCGGCCGATAGACCTCACTTGAGGTTTCAGGCATGCGCCATACACGTACACCAAGCATGAGCTACCACAGCTCCAAAGATCTCACAAGTAAACCAGAAAACACAAATCTCGCAATTTGTAACACCAGTAAGGACAAAATAAGGCATCTCTTCTGACCCAAACATGTTCGGCACAACAAACTTAATCACATACTTCAAATAGAATCGCCCTGAAGCTCGCCAGGTAGGCCAAGGTTAACAGAGCAGCTAAAGCTAGCGGGAGCTCAGAGCCAGTCACAAGCCCGATGTATGTATGTATGTATGTATTAATGTTGCCATTTATGGTTTTAAAATGAACGACAAAGGAAGCCGTGGCAAATAGACCCTGAAAGCGTTTGGCACAACAAGCTCTATCACATACTTCAAATTAAATCACCCCGAGGAAAACGCAAGTTGAGAAGCTTACGTTAGCAGTGGGGCTTAATTTAGCAGGAGCGCAGAGCCAGACACAAGCCCTGAAGTCCATGAACAAAGCTAACATATAATGGATTGAACTAGACGTTCAAAGTTTTTTCACTTTGAAATTTCATTCAAATGTTAAAAGGAATAGGCGGGAGGACAAATGTTACATTTGTTTCAACTGGTCAGTTTACATGTACATTACCCCTTGCCGACCAGCATTATCACTTCCAATATAATCTTTCAAAAATAAGAGCTCTTAACATACATTACTCATCATGATTTCTAAACTGTAATGGAAGTAAAGTCAGAATCGCCCCGCACTGTATCGGCTGAATCGGTGATTGGTGAAGAGAATTGAAATCGATGTAACTCTGTTTATATGTTCAACCTTCAAGGCATACAAAACCTGCAAAACATTCTCGCTGTAATACTGATTTAATGTCTAGCCCCATGTTCTAATTAAATGTCCAAAGTGCCTCAACTAGCTCCCTTTGGTTCCATGGGTTACAGAATTCTGTACTATCTACAGATGGTAATTGCAGCGAAGTATATTAAGAAGAAATCCTTTATGGTTCACATACAGCCATACACAGAACAACATAGTGAAATTATTTTTTCTGTGTTTGACCCATCCCTGAGGGAGCAGTGGGCAGCCCCTTTGAAGCGCCCCTGGGAGCTAAGGTTTCAGGGTCTTGCCCAAGGATCCTACAACAAGTAGACCCTGGTGGGACTCGAACCGGCTACCTTCCGATCTTCCAATTGGGAGACAGCCGCTCCACCCATTGAGCTAAAGCCGCCCAAGGCGGTGGTGCCAACCCAAATAAGAGTGGTTAAAAATATGGGGGGTTTGGACATCTAAGCCTGGCAGAGCTCTCACTGGTAGTTGTGAATGCTGTTGGCATTGTGCGTTAAGGCTGCAGGAGGTGTTGGCAGCTGTTGGATTAAAATCCAAAGTTAGGAAGGGTTAGATGTGTTAGGCAGGGGAACCAGGAGTGTGAAAGATGCTTCTTTGTATAATGCAGAAGCAGCTATGGGAGAGCATCTCATGGTTTCAGCAAGAATCGTTGACTGGCAGTTTAGCAAACCCAACATGTGTGAACTTGTTGTCAGGACAATTTGTAGAGCATCTAAGGTAAATTTGAGTGGCGGATGATTCATACAGGCATAGGGGAGGATTTTCAATGTTCTCAGCAGCAGCCTTCAGCCATCATAGGGTCAACATCAATTTGTTGTCACTAGTTCAACACAGCATTGTTTATAGTGAAAGGGTGGTTTCTGGTTAGGCGTTCATCAAACATGATATCTGTCTTAAGATGGTAAAATTACACCCATTTAGAGACAACCGTTTGGAAAGGTCCAATGGTTTGATTGTATTGTTTTTCTTTTACTTTAGAAGAAAGGTTTGGCATTGTCAGCATACCTGTGGTATATTTCATCGATTTTAAAATATGCCCGTGGTAGTATCTGCAATATTTGGGTTACCATGGTCATTAGAGTCAGGTAGTGTTAAGTTCTTAACCGTACTGGTGGTACTGGAAAATGCATCAACAGAATTCAATGAAAGCTCACATTTTTTTGGTTAGGGCCCCAAATGTGTAAATGATTCGGTCACATTTCTGTGGATTCCAAGCCTCTTTTAAAAGTCTGACCAGCCGATACCAATTTAAGTCAATTCCAATTTTTTTTCTTTCTACATTTACATCCATCATAACGAGTCATGTATTTTAAGTGCTCTTATTTTGAAGGATTACAGTGGAAATAAGGCTGGTGTATTTGTGGGCTTTGGGCTCGTGGCTGGCCCTGTGCTGTCGCTAGCTTTAGCATATCTCCCAACGTTAGCTTCTTGAAACTATCAATGTTACCCGGAATGATTAATTTTGAAAAATCTAATTTTTTTATGCCGAACGCTTTCGGGGTTATTTCGCCGTCATTCCGCAAAAACATATAAATGACAACATAGATTTATACATATATAGAGCAGATTCGTGGCTTGGTCTGAGCTCCCGCTAGCTTTAACCGCTCTGCTAATGCTAGCTTCTTAAAACTTGCTATGTTCTTTGGGGTGATTCATTTTTAAGTGTCTAATTAAGTTATTTGTGCCAAACGCTTTTGGGGTTGTTCCTCCTGGCTTATTTTGTTCTCACTGATGTTACATATTGCGCGCTTTGTGTTTGCTGGTTTACTTGTCAGATTTTTGGAGCCTTGGTAGCTCATGCTTGGTGTCGTGTACGGCTAATGCTTGTAAACAGCACAGAGTGATGTTGTTCCGCATATTACTGATATCATCAAACAGGACCTCCTGACGCCTATAGTAAGAACTAATATATTTCACCTGTTGATTTACTGTGTGATATTTTGTAGAAAACACGTAATTCAATCAGTCCCCTGGAAGGAATCAAGAGTGGTACCCAACCCTAGACGTCATGATATGCATACCACAGGGTTCCTACCAAAAGGTTGAGTTAATCTTGTCAAAATGGAAAACTTATTTTACCATTTACTCTTTTTTTCACCAGTTGTGTACTATAAAATTTTTCCTGTAAAGGTCAGTTTAGAAACTAACCTTTACTGCATATGCACTGATTGCTGCAGAGTTAGTAACAGTGCAGGATCATAATTCTATATAACTGTAAGGTAGAAAGACAGGACTCACAACGTGTGTTTTGAATGGTTTTTGCAAAGTCAATGAATCCTCGACAATAGAAAAAGCATTCAGAGAGAGAAAAACTTGGCCATGGCACAACAGTACCCGAGGTTTAGGAAATAAAGCATGCCGATTTCTCCATTAATGTCTGAGTTATTGCCAGCCTCTAAATTAACCGACAACTCCCAACAAACTCTCGAACTATCTCTCAAATACTCAGTAGTCGGTCGTCTCTTGTGCCTTCCACTTCAGCGTTTCCGTTCAGCTTAGTCAGCGTCCTGCTCTTGCCCCAAAGCAACATCAAAGGAACAACGGCACCAATAATGGACTTTCGCAACATTGTGAAGTCACTATTCCAAACAGCTAATTACCTCCGGCAAGGAAGTAGGTTATGTTTTGACTTTTCACCCATTATTGTGTGTCTGTCCGTTGGCAAGATTATGGAAAAACTAATGGACAGATTTGCATGAATTGTTACCCAGAGGTAGGTTTGGGAATATCCTACAGATGATCACGTTTTGGTGACGTTACGTGTTTTGCGTCATTTAAAGTAAAGTCAAATAAGCTGTTTGTAGTAGCGAGGTCACAGAGTGACGATGACCTCCCTTGTACCTGTGTCCATTATTGATGCCTGTGTTCCCCTTGAATCATTTGATGTTCCATTGGGGAGAAGCTGGGCTGAAACGAGGCGCTGAAGTGGAAGACGCCAGAGAAGACCGGCTATAGAGTATTTGAGACATACTCAAAGATTTGATTGGAGTTTTTGGTGGATTAACTAGAATAACTCCAACATTAATTTAGACATTAATGGAGAAAAAAACCTTGGGTACCGTTTGTGGCTTGTTCCATCATGCTGAAGAGGAACAGGAAATTTTGCAACCATTTCTCTTTGAGTCCAAATCTTAAACGGACATTGTGTACATTAGGATTGTTGGAGACAAACTGGTCTCTCTTTTCAACCCACCAAACCAAGTGACACTTGGCTCAATATAAAAGGAATCTTCAGATGCGGCAACTGCAACCACTGCCAAAACACCAAAAACGTAGTTTTCTTTGCTGATCCACACGTGGGGAAAGTTTATAACATGTGTCTGAAAATCAGTGATTTTCATGCTCACAAACCCCTGGGGACAGGCATGTATTGGACAAAACAAGAGATCACTCCAACAATAGACCCAAGAACACTAAACATTCATTTGCATAGTGAATATGGACTATCCTATGGCTGAACATGGCTCTCTGGCCACCCTGCACTTCTTTGGACTTGAACGTGTGACTGTTCCAGAGGGGGCAACCCACCCAAACTGCTCAAACAGAGATGTACTGGATCTACACTCTTAACACAACAACACCTGCTGGACTGAACGATAACTTATCCTTCAAATGTTTTCCCTGAACAGACTTCAATTCAATGAAACAAATTCAGACTTTATGCCAGATCAAGAGGTCAAAGGTCTTTGTGACCTCAGGATTCAGCCCCATATACCTGTTTGAGCCAATTGCATAGCACTTCCAATTTATCTATTGCCTGATCTCAATTTTCCTTGATCCACTAATCATATTGTAACATCAAAGGTCAATTGCACAGCACTCATAATATATTGCCCGATTTCAAACTTCTCTCCCTCTTGCTCTGAAGATGGCGAAAGCCGAAACATGAGCAGGAGTTGGAAATAAAGACCTAATAAATTGGTGAAACTGAGATTTTTCAACTTGCACTTAAATTTAGTATGTGCCACCTATTCTTTTTCTAGACATTGTGTACACTCTTAAACCAAAGGCCCCATTTGAGGTCTAGGAGTGTGGAGCAGAGAATAAAACAAGTGCTGAACACATGTAGAGAATGAGAGAGAAAGAAACGGAGTAGGTTCAGCGGTAGGTTTTGGCTCCTGGTTGAGCGCCTTTTTTTAATAAGCTCTAGGATACTGGGTAAAATTTCAGGCAAATCGGTCCACCAGATTTTCCGTTATCTCGTTCACAGACCGACAAACCAACAAACGCATGGGGATGAAAATATAACCTCCTTTCTTGACTGAGGTTAACATAAAAATAATGAAAGAACGAAGAATGTACCCACATCAACATACTTCTTTCGTCTTCATTCCAATATTTCACCTGCTTTTGCTATTGTTGTCTAAAATACTAAAAGGCTGGGGTTCCAGTGCCGCAGCGATACTAAATAGTTTTCAATGTAATGATTGCATAAAAAAAGGTTACGTTGCAAACGTAACTAAAATATCACATTTTGACATTGTACATGCTAGTAATAGAGAAGTTTGAAATTCTATAAAGAGGGAATCTTGCTGAAACAAGCTAGCAGAGAGAAAATAATCGATATGTCAAACTTAATAGAGAAACAGTAAATAGTTCACAACTGTGTTCATAATGAAAGATTTTTTTCTGCTGTATCTGAACAGCAGGCAAAGCCATTTTGGGCAGTCGCATTCAGTGCAAGCGATCTATCACAGGGAAAGTGGCGGGGGTGGGGAAAGTGTCAAGTTGCCTAGCTTGTTGAATAATCCAAATCATTAAGCTTTGGAATTGCTAACTCTGTTTTATACCAGCCTTGTTTCCAATGAAAAACAATATGTATTTTTGTCATAGCTGTTATACTCATATCCAAGTGTCAGTAAGGAAAAAAGCAGCTTCGGATTTAGCTGTTCTTTTAATCATCTTCTTTTCTTTTTTTTTTTATCATGTGACGTGTTTAAAAAAATAGAGGCATTGTGAAAGAAGAATTAATCAAACAGCTCAAGAAAAAAGCTAGGGTTTGAATTTGTATAAGTTTAGAAGTGTTAAAATTAATTCACTGTTTCCTGTTCGACACCGGCTAATGTAGCTTTGAGCTAAGCCTCTACAGAGCTTGAATCTTTAAATGAGCTTTGTCATTTCCCTCTGTAGCTTCCTCCATTGTTGGAGAGAGCACCCTCGCGCCGGAATGGTTTAGTCCGTCCTTGGCTGTAAAACTCCAGAGTGGAGCACACTGCCAGTGTGGGGGAGGGGTGTTGGCGCTCAGTGAAAGGCTGATGACTTCATTTATGACGGTGTGGTGCTAGCTAGAGCTCATGCGATCTGCCTTGTACTGTAGTTAGTCCAAAGATAGTCCTTAGTTTATCAATGTTTTACAAGTTAGAGGAAGAAAGGACTGCACATCACTATTTCCGTTTTGCAATTAAACAAAGTTGTTTTTTTAATACATTATCTTCAGGAGACTTAGATTATCTTCATTATGTACCTAATGTTTTATGTTTACTCTGTAGGGTAGCAGTCAACATGCATTTGTTTTTTTTGGAGCTATGACATGAGCCTTTCTCCGCAGCGCATGGCTAAAGAATATTCACCCTGTGCTTGCTTGATCCACATCGAAACTCCTGGTTTGACCCACCCCCTCCCTATTTTTCTTCCCTTTTTTCCTTCTACCAGCTCTTGCTAGTTACAGCTCATGAAATTCAAGCACGCATTCGATGTTGGGAAATGTAACCTAAGAGGCAGTAGTTTTATGCTTTTGCTTTAGAGTTCAACTGTGTTTTCTGGGAGAATATCTTCTTTGCATTAATATCTTTGCATTTTTGAATTGTTCACCAATGTTTGCTCATATATCATTTTCCAAAATTATGGAATGCTCTATCTTTGCTCTGTCTTATCGATTAACGATATACAAAAATGTATTATCATGTTAGCAATCGAGAAAAAACACTAAAATGTAGATTATCAGTTCTCATCTTTATATAAGTGAAGTCCATATTAAGTACATGTTGAGCAAAACAAAGTGGAGCAATTTCACACCCTCATAACCGTCAAACGTGTGATAAATAGTTTTTGGCCAGCATTTGACATTTCCTCCTTATCAGTCTTTTACAGCTAAATGATAGGATTTTAGGCACCGACATTGGTCCATTGGTGAGTTTACATGGACAGCCTAAATTCGAATATATTCGTAAAAGAAGCCGAATAAGAAAGTCATGTGAAAACAACTTTCCAAAAGAGGCCTTTTCTGAATGAGATTTAATTCCTTTGTCGACATGAAAACCTGTGCCAAATCAATACGCGGAACGACACGATACGGTTTGGGTACCCCGGACAAAAAAGAGCAAATAGCCGAAAGAATTTGCTTGCAAGGGGGTAGTCTAAATCCTCAAGATGTTCGGAAAGGCGACCGTTATCTTTCGGAAAGATGTTCGGAAAGCGACCTTTGCCTTTCGGAACGATGTTCGGAAAGGCGACCGTTGCCTTTCGGAAAGATGTTCGGAAAGCCGACCGTTGCCTTTCGGAAAGATGTTCGGAAAGGCGGCCGTTGCCTTTCGGAATGATGTTCGGAAAGGCGGCCGTTGCCTTTCGGAATGATGTTCGGAAAGGCGAACGATGCCTTTCGGAACGATGTTCGGAAAGGCGACCGATGCCTTTCGGAACGATGTTCGGAAAGGCGGCCGCTGCCTTTCGGAAAGATGTTCGGAAATATGACCGTTGCTTTTCGGAAAGATGTTCGGAAATGCGACCGTTGCCTTTCGGAAAGATGTTCGGAAAGGCGGCCGTTGCCTTTCGGAACGATGTTCGGAAAGGCGACCGATGCCTTTCGGAACGATGTTCGGAAAGGCGACGATGCCTTTCGGAATGATGTTCAGAAAGGCGATCGCTGCCTTTCGGAACGATGTTCGGAAAGGCGACCGCTGCCTTTCGGAACGATGTTCGGAAAGGCGACCGCTACCTTTCGGAGAGATGTTTTCGGAAATATGACCGTTGCTTTTCGGAAAGATGTTTGGAAATGCGACCTTTGCTTTTCGGAAAGATGTTCGGAAATGCGACCGTTGCCTTTCGGAAAGATGTTCGGAAAGGCGACCGTTGCCTTTCGGAACATCTTTCCAGTGTTTCGGAATAATCACTGGTGAGTGCGTTCCCAGCGGCGCTATTCATGTGATCGACGCGGGCAAAAATGACCTGGATTTACTTCTCTTTGAAATCAGTTGGACAAAAAAACATTCCAACATACTTTTTGGTTCCCTGAACGTGTGCGTCTAATATATATATATATATATATTTGTTTGACCTTACATTTCTAAGCATATTTGAGGCTTTCCACTTTTCTGTAATTTTGCTTATAATCACCTTTTAGAGAACGTGTTGTCTGTTGACAGAGGAACAAATGGGTTTTTTCCTTGGTGCAGGGGCATCACTGATTTTGGACACAAATTTTCTAGATTAGGCTAAATAATTTGGTAGGTCTGCTAGACCAAAATTTAAACATCACATCAAGGACGATGCACAATTACAGCTGTCTTTAATGACATGGTGCCCCAGTAACATAAGGATAGGTTGTGCAAGACATAACCGTCTGTCAGGGCGTCTGTGTGGCTGCGCACAGCAGACCAGGTGGCCATTTTGAGTTTCAGTGAATCCAGATGCAGGCAGTGATATTGGGGGAGGGGAAGACTGCGCACTGTGCGCAGTAAGGTTGGAATGCAGTCTCTGCTCTCACTGGAGGACATTTTTTTCCTACTCGATATTTAGCTTCCATAGAAAAAATGCACCATTAATTAACATTTTGAGATGGTTGTTTATAAATGAGGGCCAGCAGCGTTTCCTGTGACTGACAGAGACAGCTAAGCATCAGGTTATTTGCATACTGGTTGAAACGCAATTAGCAGACTGATGAAGAAAAAGGCATTTTATCACTTGGATATCTAGACTAACATTCATAAAACATTTAGCAGTATGGCTCTGAACTCATGTGAGGTGTAAAATGGGAAAAAAAAACAGTTGCTCTTAACCTAAGGAGGCACTGAAGAGCCGAAACAAGACATGAGGTTCTCTTCAGCAAGAGAGAAATTATAAGTCAGGATTTTGGTGTGAGCTCTGCGACGTACAGAGAGATCACTATGTGAAAGTCTGACATAAAAGTAACTGGTTTAAGTGCTAGCTTCAGTTTTATCCTCAAGATCCATACATGAGTATGGAGATTTCTGCAGATACGCAGTACTTTTTCTCGGAGGCGGGGTTTGTTATAGGATCTAATCCTGTCTGTGCTCAGCATGCTGCTCGCAGCAGTACTGGTGGCCATTTTGTGTGTCTGCAGTAGCAGAAAGGTGGCTGGGCAAAGAGCGCACAGCAAGGTTTCGTTTATTTAAGCTCACAACAGGTCTTTAGCAAAAGACAGGTGAAGATGGCAGTAGAATTCATTGTGAATGTATGTGTGTTCCATCTCACCTTGCAAAAATAGATTTTTGTGTTTTGAGCTATAATTAATCCAACCAGGAAGTTACCTAAAAAGAGATATATTGTAAGAAATGCATTAGTGAAAACTAAATGGGTCAGTTGAGATTTTGCTGTGTGTTATTAGAGTACTCAGGTGGGTGCTCTTTGTTCCTCTTGAGAAAAAAACCACCCCCCTAGTGGAATGGTCCGGTCGGCTCGACAGCAGCCCATCCTGCTGTGGGGTGAGGTTGGGCGGATAGAGGCTGCTTACTGTGTCTAACGCTGATCTAATTTTTTCTTCCCTTTTTTTCTTTTCTTCTGCTAGCTTGAAACTTGTCTGAAACTGATAATGCGTCTAAATGAAGAACATGCAACAAAAATGCATTTGATATACGCTGCTTAAACTATCTTGCCCTCTAATGCAGTAAATGTAGTTAATCACAAAGACAAACTTTTTATTTAAGCTTGTATCAACTTGTTTCAAAAATGTGTATATTTTGTTTTATATTATTTTATCAGCTGAACATGCCAGGTGATTGTAGTTCACATGTTCTTTGAAAAGCCAAAGATCTAAAAGTCCCTGCCCTCATTCGGGAAAATATAACCGCACTAGATTGTTCGAGTAGTTGGATTCTTCATTCTTTGTCGCTTTTGTTCTGGATGCCCCTCCCCCATCCCTCCCGCCGACACAATGGTTCAGTCCATGTTTGATTTGGAGAGGCTGCTCTAGAGGGATAGATGGTGTGTGTGTGTGTGTGTGTGTGTGTAAATCAGAGAGAAAAGGAGACAGCGAGATGGGGGAGGGTGGGTGCAGCGGCTTTAACGATGTGTGTGCTGTATGTGTGCAATTTAGCGCAGACTCTGCGCAGCTAGCTAGACCTTTTAAGTTTATGTTGTGCTGCTTGGTTTCAGTTTTTAAAAAAACAAAATGTTTTTCCATCATAAAATGATTTACTGTTTTTATTGCACAGATGATGAGACATTTTCTAACGCTGCTCTCTTATGTTATCAGAAAAAGGCAAACCCCTAGTAGTGTCAGCTTTAGTCCTCAGAGGTCAGGTCATTACAGGAATTGTAGAAGGCTGAGGCTAAGGCGGTAACCAACTAAATGTCGGTAGCTTGATTGTAGGTAGAATTGGGTGTCTGTATTTGTGTCTGTATCCTCTGTTTGCCCGTGGTGCAAATAAAATATAATTGCACTAGAGAAGATCTGTAGACATTAGGCAACCCATCAATATAAAGAGAGAACTAGATTAAAGGTTCCCGTAATATTCCTGTAAGACACAGTGTTACCCTTGGCTTTTTTTCTCTTTGCCTATGGTGTTATTTTAGAAAGCAAAGTCTCCCCCGGTACTTTCTCAGAATGGTTTAATCCGTGCTGCCTGTAGCTTTCCACACTGTGTACTAGTTCTGTGCTATAGTGGGGGGTTGGGTGTTGCTATGCAACAGTCTGTGCAGTGTACTTTCCTTCTGTGCACTGCTAGCAAGGGTTGGTCTTGATAACCACTAAGCCGTACTTCCAAAATGTTATGTCAAAGTTCAAAATGTAGGCACAGGATTTGATTAGCTTGTTTTTATGGTACCTATAAATATACCATGTATCGACTTGCTTTCATCTCTTAGAGAATTTTTTCCCGCTCCCTAATATATACTATGACA
Organism: Lophius americanus; assembly: GCA_037951165.1. Lineage (NCBI taxonomy): Eukaryota > Metazoa > Chordata > Actinopteri > Lophiiformes > Lophiidae > Lophius > Lophius americanus. The sequence continues at coordinate 774,122 of JBBDHG010000041.1, read as the reverse complement.
AACTGCTGTTCTGTGTCAGAAATACTGAACATTGGTGTTCCCTTTTAAAGAATCTATTTAATGTCCCTTACAGATTCATGTAGGTCACACACCCTTAATAGAACACACCCCTGCAGGGAACAAGATGGACTAGTCCTAACTCCTCCTCCTCATGTCTTTCATGTCCCCCTTCTGGCCTCTCAGCTGTGCCCTGCTCCTACTATCAACAAAAACATGGGCGACCTTAATCCCATATACCCCGCAAAAGGTGGACATTTCTTTGTTTTCAAGATCGATATTCTTTTCCAACAGCCATAAAATATCCAGGACTGGACACCTTATGGCTGGCTACTTGTAGACGGTGCCATGCTAGTTGAGGAAAGTAAATTCATGATTAATGGTTTATCATTCGTTTAACACATTCTGTTTATGTCAGGGAATGTTCTCTAAATGTACACTTATGTAGTTGATCGACGTCGTTGGGGGAGACATGTTGTTACCTGCCACACCATGCGTGGTAACGAGTTTACGTATGCTTTAGGAGCATCGTAGTTTAGGAAGAACTTGAAGCGATAATATAATAAATGTATTTATTGATTGATCAATGATTGATTAATGTATGGATGTTGGTTATTAAAATGTATTTTTAGTTGAATAAGCTCTCTAACATGCACTGAAACTGGAGCATGTGAAATGGACTAGTGTACCACGCAGTCCTACAGGTGACAGCTGTCAGAAGATGCATGCATTCTTTTAAAGCAAGATAATGACATCGTGGAAATATACCGTCACCCGTCAGTGAATGTTATCAGAAGAAATACATGTGGTGTACAGGATGGCAGTGTTTTCTGTAGCGCAAATCTAGACCATGAAGGTTCTCCTCAGAGACAACCTAACTTTGAGTGTACATTGCAATCCACCACTGCACACAAGGTGAAGCAGAGGACTCACAGATATTCTCGTGGATAGACCTATTTCCAACTCTAATGTCGACCTTCGTACGAGCTTGAAAAAAAGGTTTTCAGAGTTCTTCTTCTTACCACTTTGCCTAACAGTTATATAATATATAAAGTATAAAGCAAAAAAAACATTAAGCTACTGTAAATATAATGAGCCCCGGCACAAAGATGGCTAAGGATTAGCTGTAGGAGTTGTAGGGGTTAAGAGAATTTGAAAAGAGCCGTTGTTTTAGCTCTTATCATTGAAATGTGTTTTGAACAATTAGCATGGATTTTTTTATGATGCCTATGCTGCAGAAAAGCTGAGACCTCAGGCGTAATAGAAATTCCATATCAAACGGGGTGGTACTGCAATCTGATATATGTGATAGGGAAGCCTGTGCAGCTAGCTACAGAGAAGCCAGTCTGCCTGCGAGCAGCAGAACTGGCGGCCATTTTGAGTTTCTGTATTGAATGCGGGTGCAGTACATGAGGCCGAAGGGTGGGGGAGGGGTATTATACACTGCGCAGTATTAAATAACATTGGAATGTGGAGTTTTCCAGTGATTCTGCTCGCAATTTACATCGCTTGTTATTTGTTGATGCTGACTTTCAACATTTTTCTCATCCACAGTTTGAATGAAAAGAGTAAAAGTCAATATTTATCTTCATATAGTATATGCTGTTTGAGAATGTTTGCTTTTTGCCATTAAATTAGGTGAGTTGAGAGGCAGGCGGATCTCAAACCCGCACACTCGTCATTCACAGAGCCCAGTCATCTCTACCAAAGCTTAATTTCTGCAATTTGACAACCTCTCTCTGTCTACGGGTTTTTAATGCCATTTGCTAATTCAAATCTTTTCATTCTTTACCTTTGTCTGCTATATTTAGCATATCGTAGTACGTCATTGAGCTTGTTTAGCCTGCCTTTCCGTCTTACATACAAATTACTTCTGAGTCACGTGATACATTTTTTTGTTGAATTGCATTCTCGATTCTAATTGTAAATCGAGCTTCGACCGTCTCGATTTCATTCGATATCTAATTTGTCGCATCCGGAAAAAAATATTTCAAAAATTACGCCATATTTTGGCTAAGAGACAAAAAAATTTGATAGAAATGGTAAAAGTAAAACAATCGATAACAAAACAGTTAATTTATTCTCCGAAACCAGAAGTAAAAGTCAGAGAAATAAACATGGCAACAAATGTAGAATTTCAATCACATGCAGATTTCTAAACATATTGAATGTCACTAACATTCATATCAATGTGTATATTGTGTCCAGATGGATTTTCTGCTATTGGTATGTTCGGACCACTTTTAAGAGTGGATGAGAACGTAATGAATATCAACATTAAACTCAAAAGTTTGTAGACAAATGGTGATTTATAGCTCAAGGAATGCCCTGCCTGAAACACTGAGTAATAGAGGGTTAAACCTAGTTTGCATCGGCTGTGTATTTTATGAATAGTTACTATTTTGTTTCATTGTATGAAGCAATAAGATTTTTCTCAAAAAAGTGTGTCTGTCTTTACCCTCAGATTGAAGAACTCTGGGGTAAATCCATGACCGAGGACCTTTCGGCTTGAAGGTAACCTTACCATAAAGAATTTATTTCATGTTTGCACCGCATCATATGTAACCTCACGGCACATTTCTTGTTCGCAGTTTTTATTGTAGCGCAAGTTTTTATCCATTCCTTAGTGAGTCATTTACAGAAAAAGAAGCTGAATTCAGGGCATACAGTTTATAAATAGATAAATACACCTGGAGTGACTAAATGTTAAATGTCACAACTAGCCTTGACACTAGTGTGTAAAACAGTCAGAACGATATACGGAAAATCCTTAATGCATTGCCTCTTCACAGCTGCCAACAAAGACCCGGCGCCTTTTCTGATTTGCAGAGGACTGAACCAATAGGAGTGAGGGGGGATGGGAGGAGTGTCGGGTTGCTGCCGTTCATTTCAATGTCATTGCTCGTCGTTGCATTGGAGTGTAGATTACCATGAGTTCCATAGGTTAGTCTAAAAGTTACGGAGAAGGTGATTTTCAGAGCAGATGTAAAGCTTTTCTGACCTGAAAGGGTTGTCAGGTGTACCGAGCTGCACCTGGAATGTTCTCACTTGCTCTCACTCTTAGGACAGATGCAGCAAGTCAGGCAGTAAGGGTCTGCCTGGTTTGCCTTAGACACTGAGTCAGATTTGATGTAAAGAAGCGGGGGAACCAGGGAAATTGGAAGGCTATTTTGGTATTCAGTGAAAGAAGAATTTTCTAGCAAAAGATCCAACAGGAAAGTTCTAGGGCTCCAGGGGGACCTCTAGTGGTTTATGTCCAGCTCTGCAGTCATTTCTAATTAGGCGGTGCATCTGATCCAGGAAAGGTTCATAAGCGGAAGAGACTGTACTCCAGCAGATATCGCTATTGTTCTGTTGATCTGTCCTAGAGAGATACTGTTTGTCTGATCGTATCTAATCACTCATTGTCCTTCCCCAGGCAGCAATGGAAGTTGTTGTGGCAGAGGAGAAGAAAAAGATTTTCCGTGCTAGGAAAACCATGAAGATCAGTGATCGACAGCAACTGGAGAGTCTTCACAGCACTTTGTTGACAGGAGCTCCAGGTTTGTCCGACACGTCTCCACCATCGGTAATGAATGGCTCACATAAAGCGGATGGACCAAAAGTTGGGGACAAAGAGCAAAACAACATCTCGGACTCAAACTCCTCCTACGATACGTCCCCTGTCTCTCCTGTATCGCTGAGCTCTCCGGCTCCTTCCCTGTCTCTGAATCTGTCCCCTTCCAGTGCGTCTTCTCAAAGCCCAAAAGAGAAGGACCCAACTTCTCCCACCTCACCTTTCCACACTCTAAACTTTGAACTGAAAAAGATGCAAGATGTCGAGGAGGAGGAGGAGGAGGAGGAGGCTGAGGGGAAGGAAGTTTCGTCATTGTCTCCATCAAATCACTCTGTTGCATCATCATCAACAGAATCCAAGAAAAAACAGGATAAAGACATCGAGGTGAACACCGACGTGGAGCCTAAAGAGGTGAGGATGTTGTGCTGTTTACCATTCAGTATCAGTTTTGTGGATTTATAGTGGATTTCTTCCAGCAGCGAGGTTTTTAACACATTCTGAGTCTAAAATCATTTGAATTCCTTAATGGTCAAATTGCCCTTCCTCAGGAAGAACAGACTGCTACTACGGAGCCAGCTGTGGATTTGGAAAAGGATTCTTCTAAAGGTGTGGTTCCATCGTCATCTGGGCCACCTCCGGTGTCTGACTGTACAGAACCAATGGATTTGGAAAATGACACTAGAAAATCCAAGGGCCCTGAGGCCTCCACAGCCAAAGCAACAGATGAAAAGCCTCCTTCACCCAAATCTACCACCTCGGTTTCCGCTGCTTCTTGTCCTTCCGTCTCTCGCCCAGTGCCCTCTGCTGGTGCGGATTCAAAACAACAAAAGGAAATCAAGATCAAAGAGGAGGAGCAGAATAAAAAAGAAAAGACAAAGAAGGGATCGCTAAACGAAGCAAAGATGGAGGTGGACACGGTGAAAGAAAAGATCAAAACAGCAAAAACTGAAGTTAATCAGACCACGAAGAGATCTCGGCCATCATCCACTCCACCGTCTGATACAGGTAGGAGAAAGTCGGCATTGTGTTGGATAGCTTCAAGGTGATTGTTCCTTATCGATGGAGATCAACAGACTTCCAACAAAAAATAAACCAGAAGAACGATATTGGTGATATAACGATTTGAGCTCCACAAGAGCATAAAGCTATACCTGTTTGAATTAGCATTCAAATAAATGGAAAGCCATGGACACTGTAGGGTTGAGAGTTATCACAGAAGGAATGTTTTAAAGTTGCATTTGTATTGCTTGAAGGAGAGCAAAGTAAATCAAAATTGAATCACAATTACGGCGTCCCTCAGTTAAAATGAGGGAACTGTATTGATGTGCGTCAAGCGCTGTCTAAAATCCAGCTAAACCAATCGTAGCTGTTCCCTGCACTTCTCTCCCGGGGCAAAGATTTCCTGGATCCAATCCAGACCGGTAACGCTCACATTTAAACTAATGCAACAGATCGCCGACGGTCAGAATTGAAATTCAATATCCGGAGGGACAGAAGGCAAAGATCTTGTCCCATGGAAATGGTCATCATCCGTTGTTTGGCAGTATTTTGGGTTTGGTGCGCACAACGTAAAAGGTTTCATATTCAAAGAGTGCTTCAGGGTTGTGTCTGCACCACAAGAAAAAAAAAACCTAGGTTTCCTCACCATAAACTGCTGGATGTCAAACCCGTGTTCCAGAAAAATCTGGTTAACACAAATCCTCACATTGACCCTGGGCAGCGAGTCGCAAAATCCAGCCAGAGCACTTTTCCATTTGGCCCGAGATGCATAACCATAAGATCCAATAAAACCATCAGCAATGAAGGCCTGGGGAAAATGGTCAGCACAACAAGTATTTGATCCCTCCACACTATTTTTTCCCAAAGTGGCATCGTCCGCTCTGTCTGCAAAACATGGAGTGCAAATAGAAACGTATCTCTCAACTCAGCTGTGTTGAGTTGCTACGACCAGAGTAATAGAACTGTACAACTAATCGGGTTATTGAACCAAATGATCAGGATTACCAAATCCCCGATGGATGATGGATGTAATTGAAAATACAACTTAAATTGTATTGCAGTTTGGTAATCGTGACACTCTGTTAAAATACTGGCAGAAATCATCGCTGGCCAAAAACCCTTTTGACCACGGTATGGGTCCAGCTCCAAAACCGCTGGCTACTACATCTCCCAGAATGCAGCTCAAGAGCATCGTTACTTAGAAAATTCTCGCCAGCTAGACCCCGTCACCATTAAACTCCATCCCCACGATATGTGAAATGGGCTCGCTCTCAGAATTGTACACCGATCAGCCATAACTTTATAACCATTGACAGATTAAGTCAAAATAACATTGACTATCTCGTAATGGCAATTGTCAGTGGTATGTATATATTATTATTAGATCCACAAAGTTAATATGTTGGAACCAGAAGAAATGGTTATTACCCATTAAAGTGGTCCAGACAACCACAACTGGTGAGCGGGTTATGGGCACCCAACGCTCATTGAGGGTCTTGACAATGGGGAACTATTGTAAAATTATATTAGGACAACATCTGTAAATATGTCCTCCTTGAACTGATGCTGTTAAAGTACAAAATGTACCAAAGGTTGAGAAAAATCAGTCGCAATTATACAGTAGTAAGTGTTTCTTTTCTTTGTTGTCCAAATAGTACAAGAGAGCAAAAGCTGCGGCCCAGGACTGAAACGGACTTTATCAGAGGGTTACGACAAAGACGAACCGACAGTGAAAAGAGAGGGGAAGAGGCCCAAAGTGGAGCGCGAGGAGTTGGAGGCACAACTGGAGTTTAAAATTACTGCAAAGGGTGGCAGTCACCATAAACTGGAAAAGGTTTGCATCTGAACTCTGCTTGGACGTGGTTGGATAATGACGATTTCTTTACTTACTCTTGCTTTTGCAAATCTCAGATTGTTCAGCAGCTGGTGGATGAACGGTTGAGAGCCTTGCAGGTGACCACGTTTGACAAACATTTCGACGAGCTGAAGGGCAGAGTGGATAAGATCGAGTGTGCCAGCAAACACCAGACCGCCATTAACGTACTCCAAGTAAGTAGAATAATGATTATTTACATTGTTTGCACAGTTTTTAACGCCAGTACACGTGCATCGTTGTACACAATCAGCCATAACATTATAACCACCAACAGGTGCAGTCAGAATAACATTGACTATCTCGTTACAATGGCAACTGCCAGAAGGTTGCACACATTACGCAGTGAGAGACCGTTTTGTCCTTGAAGTTGATGAGTTGGAACTAAGAGAAATGGGCGAGCATAAGGATCTGAGCGACTACGACATAGGCCAAATTGTGATGGCTAGATGAGTGCATCTCCAAAACTACAGTTCTTGTTGGGTGTTCCCAGTCTGCAGGGATTAGTACCAATCAAAGTGGTCTAAGAAAGGACAGGTAAAGCACTGATGGGTTCATGGGCGCCCAAGGCTCACCTATGTTAGAATAGAAAGAACTTTATTCATCCGAACGGGGAAATTTTGGTTTTAGAGGATTTCCAACGTTGTAAAGTGACAATCAAAAACAAGATATGTTAACCTGTGTATATGTAAACAGACATAAATAGACATACATAAAATAGAGATAAATATGACAAAAGGGTCCAAACCGCTGGAAAAAAACGGATATAAAGAAAAAACAGTCCAGTGCAGTTCTGCACTGGTGCAATTGGAGGACGTGTTGTTATTATGGGATAGACGATGATGGAAGAGTTCAGTCTTTTCCTTGATGTTTTTCAGAAACAACCCAGATTCCAATCAGAAGAGCTGCTGTAGCACAGATTGCTGAAAAAGTAAATGCTTGTTCTGATAGAAATGTGTTGGAACACGCAGAGTTGTTCTTGTCACAAAAGTCGAACCCACACAATATTAGACAGGTGGTTTTAATGTTATGGCTAATTGTTGTAAGATGCTCTTTTTGCTCTTTAATTTTCTGTACTAAAGGAACTGCTAAAATTCAGCCCCCGCTGTTAGCGAGGCACACATCTGAAGCTCACCCCTCGCTCTCTCTCCCTATAGTCCAAGATAGCCCGACTAGCGAAAAAGTTTGGGGAGGCCAATCAGGCATCAGAGAACAAACGGAAACAGGAGGTATGACTTTGTTTTTCCCTTTATTCTACGTTAAAATCTTAGCAACTGGTTGGCAAGTGGCTCCTGTCAGAAAATATTCTGACGGCATGTTGTCTTGTCCTCCGCAGGCCATTGCTGCAGCAGCGGCTGTTGCTGCCGCCAAGGCTGCTACCACCAGTCCTCAGGTTCAACGGTAAGTGTGATTTAAACTTACCATAAAATATCTCCCCATATCCCCTGCCACTCACGCCAAATTTGTTAAGAAATTAACCAAGCAATGATAGATATTTTTCTAACAAAATATTTTTGAATAATAAAGATTCTCACCATAAATGTTTCTAAACATGATATGAGTGTACAGTTTGGTATTTTGTGTGAATAGAATTTGACCTTTGTATGAACGTGACAATACCGGACTGAAGCCAGCACTACATCGAAGCCGTTCACAGCGTCAATAGTTGACATTGTCCCTGGTTGCTCTCTGTAATCAGTTGAGACTTAAATTAAAACTCATGGACAGAAAGTCCAGAAGAATCCCCACGTCCTCCAAATCCATACCTTAATGGAAACAAACATTCCATGTCCCTGCTTCAGTTTTGTCAGGAGCAACTTCCTTTTTAAATCTTAACTTCGCTCTAAATATTTCCTTTGGAATATGCCAGTCTCGCAACTGTAACCTAACACCGTGAGGGCCCAGGTCCTGAGTCTTGTGACGTTCTACAATGTGAAGTCTGAGCGTTTCCTCAGGCAGTGCAGTGTAGTTAAAACTGCACCTCTCCTCTCAACAGCGTGCTGCATCGACAGACAGTAGCGCCACAGCTTGAGGTAACCCGAGAGAGGGTTGCGCCCTCTGTTGGTAAGACTCCTGTACTGTCTGTCAAGATGGAGAAGGAAGAGGAGGACATGAAGGAGGAAGAGGACGTAGATAGGTCCCGTCAAATTGCCATGGCGAAAAAGCTGGCAGAATTCAGTGAAGGAAAGTGCCGAACGGACATTAAACTTCGCCCGATTACTTCTCACTTGGAGAAAATACTTTACTACAACTGTAAGAGAAGCTCTGGGATGCCCAGACCAGAACGCTATGCATCTTACATATTCCGCTACCTGGTCCCATATGATGTCTACTGCGACTGGGTCGCAAAGGTCAATTACGTCGGCTTATTGGGCAAAGAGGCCCTACCCACAAACTTAAGGAGGACAATGAGAATGTACATTGAACACCGATTCCCTGAGCTGACTTGTGACAGCTGGAGGGAGATTCGTGATGCCATTAATGAAATACTGCGAGTGAAGAGAAGACCGGAGTTTTTCCGAGAATACGAAGAAAGAACTGTGTTGTCATTTTGACGGTCTCGTGTCACCGGAACAGAAGCGCACTGGGACAATTGTCATTAAGCATCAATGAAATTATGAAAACGCTAACCTAGATTTTACTCTCATTGCACCTTTATTCTTTGTCATTATTCATAGAAATTAACTGCAAAACTGAAAAGGATGTGGATGTTAAATGACGTGTACATACGATGTTGTGGGCATTACCACCGTGCTTGAAACCAAACAATTCTTACGTGTTGATTAATGCTTTAATGAAAAAACTCCCGTGCTTCAGTTATGAGGTTGAATTTTGCCACAAGCTGTTTTAAGATGACTGTATGAAACTTAATAAAACAAAAATGTACATGCCGTAACACATTTAGTTGTCTCTCTGTGGTCGGCATATGAACGGGTCTAAGCGTGAACAGCTCTAAGCATAAGCAATCTTTCCAAAACAGGCCGGTCCGGACTTCCATGGAGGTAAAGCAGACTCCATCCACAGTTTCCTCTTCCAGCACACTGGGTGAGTAGCAGCATCTCCTTCATTAAAGACTCATGTTGGTTTGTCTCCTCTGTAAATCAAACAACCAGAGGCCCAATGGATAGTAGTGTCCCCTCTCTGTCGGTTTGTCCTGATGCTTTAGTTTCATTAAAGCACGCAGAAACATCCTTTCGGGGAACAACACAGATGGTGCGTTTATGGATTTTTCTCAGCCATTTCAATAACCGGTAGCCTGCTTCTCATGGCAGAAACTGAAAAGATGAATCTTTCGCCCTCCTGCGACTCTTTTAGGGCTTTTCAATTATATTTTCTGCTCTCATTTTGGCAGTTATTATGCTGAGATGATTATATCTGACAAAGATGTTCATTCTATAATGAATTTTGGAATTTCAGCATCAACACTGAAAAAAAGAAAAATTTCCTCTGTCTAGACAAAAAACTCAGTCTTCCCCCTGGAGCCTTTTTTTGCACCGTTGACTATCATCATTATTATTATTATTATAACTATATTAAAAACACTTATTTTAGTTTTACTGCCATTGCAATACAGAAATATGAAATCCTGTTAATTCCTCCTTAACCCTGTTTTCAGAGGCTAAAAGTATGCACACACAAAAAATCACCAGCAGAATTTGCCATTTCCCCATGTTTGCAGAAATGCATTGTGGGAGATAATAACCTTGTTTGAACAGATAGGATATAACAATGACTGTAGGCCAGTGGAATTAATTCTTTCAACTAAAAGTATTTTGGGTGTGTTCTATGGATGTCAGACTCTGGTGTATATGTGTATTGAGAAATTGGTATGTGTGTGTGTGTGTTTGAGTGTGTAGGTGTATCCTAAACACACATTGAAATCTGTGATGAAATAAATTTATCGATGAAAACCAAGAAAAAGCAAGAGAAGTGTGGTCTGTAAAATCGATGGTTCCCACGGTATTTTCTTTGATTCAAGTGTTTGAGGTGAAAAGACAAATTTTTTTTTAGCAAAAATCCCCTTCGCAGCCATATCCTCAGCATAATAAAAGTTTGGGAACCAACAAGCAGTGAATCCCCGCAGAGCAGAATGTAAGCAGGGCCGCAAGGCGACTCAATTTGTTTATGGAGGTGCACCTGAGAAGTTCAAAATTTAGCCGGACCCAGAATTGTACATTTCTACCTGTCTGCAAACATGGAGCAACATTTCCAGCCGCTTATAAACCTGGAGCAGGCAACAGGAATCATCAACGCCCCTGTCGCCGCTTCAAGACCCACTCACCGTGACCGGAGTGGCCTCCCCACGCAGCGCCAAGCCCAGACTACCAGGCCTGTAAGCTCCGCCTCTCCCCCCGGGATGCTCCGTGACTTCCAGCGTCACTCGACCTGGCCCCTTCATAACCTCTGCGACCCCGCATAGACTAGCCCACACCGCCACCTGTTCCTCCTCAGCCTCCGGGTCTCTCTCCTCCCTCGGAAAGGATCACCATGACGGAGCTGAGAGCTTTCTTTGGCCTGCGGATGTCTGATTTTGGCTGGGGTGTACCGGTCACGGGACGAATCTACAAAAAGCCCGTGGTCAGAAAGCAGGGGACGAGCCATCTTCCGGGCCACTATGACTCACAAAGAATTTGAAAAAATAGCCGCAATGATTCGCTTCAACAACATTCTTACTAGACCAGGACGGCTGAAGAACCGCAAAGTGGCGGCTATTTTGCCGGTGGGGGAGAAGTGGGCTGATGTACAACCCAGGAGTTGACGCCTGTGACGCCTGGACCTCATATGCCCGCCCGGAGGTAAACCAGGGCAAAAAAAAAAAAAGTGGTGTTGGAGCTGGTGGAGGGACTGGACGGTCACACGGCGACGGGTGACAATTCTTCACGTGGTAGGGACTCGGGGAAGAGCTCCTGAGAAGAAAGATTGCCATGGTGGGCAATGAGGAGAAACAAGCCTGAGCTGCCCCTGAAGCTGCTGGAGGTCAGGCAGCGGGCCATTCTCTCCTCCATCTTCGCTTTCTCCAGTAGCCTCCACAACCGTGTCCTACATTCCCGAGGGGGAGGAACACGTCCCCTTCCTGAGCAGGAAACGCCGTGAGCCTGCCGTCAGTGATACCCCAGCCCATAATCATCATGGACTACAACAGAATCAAGGGCGGTGTCGATAATCTTGATAAGGTAGGCTTTTATTACTATTTAATAATCATTCACACATTATTTACATTATTATTACTGTACTGGAGCTTCCAGGGGGAAGGCTGGGGGGTTATGTGGGCATCAGAGGCCCAGAGTGGGCAGAAAAAGAAATGATTTTTTAAAATTATTATTTTATTATTATTATTATTTGGTGGTCCATTTCTTGCATTCTTAGAAAGAATAAATTATATATTTGGGTATGATGAAGAAGAATATGTATTAATTTATTTATTTATTTCCCCCCCTCCATCAGGTTGTTGGGACCTACAGTTGCCGACGCAAGACCCAGAAGTGGCCGCTGAAAATGTTCTTTAACATCCAGGATGTTTCGCCGTTTGTTCCCCGTTTGTCTTGTGGACGTGTTTTGATCCACAGTGGAGGGAGAGAGAAACCCACAAACGGCGCTTGTTTTTGGAGGAGCAGGGGAAAACCGTGGCGACCCCGCTAATGCAGCCGCGACAACGGCTACCCCGAATCCAAGCGCCGTTGCTCTCGTGAATGTAGCGTGGGTAGGGCAGCGGGGGTAGAGCGAAGGCCCGCCAGCAATGTTCGGGCGAATGCGACAATAACGTTCATGCAGCAAGAGGATCTGATCCATGTCCTGCAGCACCTGCTGCCCCTGAGACTCGGACTGAGTAATATCGGTATTTCGGTTTATCACATTCACCTTGTTTCTATTTTGTCTGTTTTTGATCAAGTATTTTATTATTTACATGTTTGAAATAAATTTCATTTCAGACTTCAAAATGTATTATTCGTTTTTCATGTTTGATATTTTTATCAATGCTATTTATTTATGATTTCCCTTTTAGGGCTGCAGGAGGGAAAGTGTGAATTTTTTTGTATATTCTGTATATTGTACAAAAAGTAATAATCTATCAAGATCAGTGTTGATGCTAATCATTGACAAACACCCAGTCTGATACCCCCCCCGCACATCAAATAGAAAATAATTCATGATAAAAGTGTCATTATGTAAATAAACTGGCATTTAGAGGGTTAAAATTATGAAAATGAATCACATTTGCTTTAAATGATTTGGACTGGAGTTAATTACCAAAAATGTAAGTGTTTTTTTTCATGTATGTCAATATTTTTAAATATGATTCCGTGACCTTAAAGGACCTTAAGGGGAAAAGTGTGATTTTTTATTTTTTATTTTTTAAAGGAGGGCCTGAGGGTTAAAGAAATATTTGACCTGTTGACAAAAATTGATGTATAATGTTCTATGTCTCTAATACATATATAGTTAAATAGATATAGACTCAATTAATCCCCAGAGGGGGAGTTAGGAGGTTACAGCCGCTCCACAAAATACACAAAAACGTAAGACATGCTATGTAATAATAAATATTAGAGACATGTATAAATACAAAGTACATATATGATGGGAAAAAAATAAAAAGACATGCTTTTAAATATCTGATGTCATGAGTGCGACTCGATAATGGTCTGCATTATTCCTCCTCCTCCTCCTCCTCCTCCTCCTCGTCTGTGTTCATTAATGGATTGCATGCAGTGGAGTGGTTACATGCTGGTTTCACCATGTCAGGGAATATTTTCGCTCCATTTATCAGCTGTAATAACATTATTGGCCGATTGCTGATAATGTGAAATTCACATTTTGTGAAATTCACATTATCAGGCTGATTATTTATTGTTCATATGCGTAAACGCACCTTCGTTGCGAGGAGCAACGATAGCTTGTGTAGCCCACTGCGGGGGAAAAACATCAGCCTTCATTACTTTCTCCAGTTTATCAGAGTAAACGTGACTTGCTTTCGCGTCGATGTAAATGTCACATCGAACCTTTAGCTGAAAGTTAACTCTTATTACTGTTAAATCTTGTTTTGTGAATGCAAAACAAAAGCAATGCCCAGCTGTCATAATTCTTTTGCCGTTTTTTAAAGACAGAAAACGACTGCGATATGAACAAAGACTTTTGCCTTTTTATAGCATTTATTGACAGTAACACAAGTGTAAAGCACGATTAACATTATTTTTGGGGGTCCCTGGAGGAGTGTGGAAGATGGTGACTCCACATTTATACCTTTTGATGGGTATCAACTGCAGAGAACCCTGCTAGAACAACAAACAGCTGATCCCATCATGAAGGCCAATTTGCATCCTTTAACCCTCAGGCCCTCCTTTAAAAAAAAAAAAAAAAAAAAAAAAAATCACACTTTTCCCCTTAAGGCCCTTTTAGGTCAATGGATAATATTTAAAAATATTAAGCATGAAATGTTTTGTTTTTTTTGGTCATTAACTCCAGTCCACATCATTTATAGCAAATGTGATTCATTTTCATCATTTTAACTCTAAATGTCAGTTTATTTACATAATGACACTTTTTAACTTTTTTACACAAAAAATGCAATAATTTTCTCTTTGAATGCAAAGTGGGGACATTATCAGTCTGGGATATGTCAATGATTAGCAACAACACTGATTTTGATAGATTATTACTTTTTGTACAATTACAGAAAATACAAAAAACTCACACTTTCCCTCCTGCAGCCCTAGAAGGGTTCCCATGAATACATAGACTTTATAAAAAATATCAAACATGAAAAATGAATAATACATTTTGAAGTCTGAAATGACATGTATTTCGAACTTGCAAATAATTAAATACTTGATTAAAAACAGACAAAATAACAACAACGTGAATGTGATAAACCCAAATACCAATACTACTCAGTCCGAGTCGCAGGTGCAGAACAGGGAGGTGGGGGCTCTACAACTGTGCTGTCCACACAGCTAACCCTAATCACACACACAAACACACGCGCACACACACACACACACACACACATACACACATGCATAGGAATACAAAGACACCATTTTCAAATGAATAAACTTGCTTTAATGGCATTGAAATCTCTATAACCCGGAAAATAGCATTTTGTGCCCGATAATGTAACCCATTGGAAATACAATGTAATGTCTGTGCAAATAAATCATAAAAGAAATGAGTGGATCAGATGAGAAACACTAAAAACTACAAATTTGAGGGCGTAACTCCAGGAAGACTGAGTTGTATGTCTAGACGGTGGAAAACCTTTTTTTTTTTATTTCTTTATTTTATTTTATTCTTTTTTTCCTTTTTTATTTTCAGTGTCAATGCTGAAATTCCAAAATCTTTTGTCATCATCATCATCATCTCAGCACAATAACTGCCAAAATTAGAACAAAGAATATAATTAAAAAGACCTAAAAGGGTCGCAGGAGGGCCCGAGGGTTAAACAATTAAAATACTTGTTTAAAGGATGCAGATTCTCATAATTGTTATTTCAATGTTGTTATATTGTTACTCATGTTGTCATGCATAATGCATAACTAATAATATATAGTAATGAACAATGTTTTCCTCTTTTGCAGTTCAGTCAACCTCGTCAGCTCTGCCAACCGCCACTGCAGCGCAAGTCCTAACGCCCACCTCCACCGCCATGGTTACACAGGCTCCCATCCTCCAGCTGATCACCTCCACCTCTAATGCTGCCTCCACTTTGGCCACCGGCATCACCACTCAGAGTCCCACGGGCACCCTGCTGCTGAAGACGGCGTCCGGGAGCAGCATGATGACGGCGGGCCAGCCGCTGCTCATCCAGCTGCCTTTGTCCATGGCTAACGGCCAGGCAGGAACTCTCGTCAACTTCCCCGTTTCCTCTTTGTCTGCAGCCAACTCGCTCAACAAGGCCAAAACCACATCGTCCACCGCTACTTTCATAATAAAGCCTGCTGCCGCCGTCACCACGGCACCGGCCTCCGCTACGGGCGCCGTTACTGTCTCTTCGCTCCAGGCTTCTTCGGGCCAGATGTCTATGGCCCGTGCCGTCTACCAGGGCGGCACGGGAGGGATAACTACACCCAACGCGGGAGTTTCCATGACTACAGCCAGAACGCCAGCTATGTCCGTCTCTGTAGCAGGAGCAATGTCTTCAGCCTCTTCGCCCGCAACTTCTGGACCGGCGGCGACTGGCTCCACGGCTCCAGGGCCGCCACAAGGGACGTCTTTGACATCGAAGACAGGTAGGACAAACTGAACCCGCCTGGGGTTTTAGTAAGCCTGGGTGAGGAAATAATGAAAATATATATTAAGTACGTGACACTTCCTCAATAGCTAATAGGAAAATAATTCACTTATTTATGTGCTTTTGATCCCAGCAATGTCCGAATAGGATCTCATTTTGCTCTTTGTGTTCCATATTATACTTAAAAGTGTGTTCTCATTGTTAAAATGCCTTTAAGTACTGCCTGTCCGTCTGCCTGTCTGTCTGCCTGTCTGTCTGCTGTCTTTGTCTCGGCTCAAGAGAAGTCAGATCTTAACATTGCCATCTACATTTGTGTCTCCCTGTTCTCAGATAACCAAGCCACATGTTCCGCCCCCTCCAAAGCAGCAGCTCCGCTGGCACGACCCAAAGGCTCTGTCATTGACCTCACCGAGGATGATGATGATGTACAAGGTAAGGCTATGGTGCACCATCCCGTCAAACGACTCGATGTACCTTCTGTGTCTGAGCAGCTACTTTATCCTAAAGATGCCTTTAACCCGGTTCTGTGGTCCCGTATGTTCTCCAGTGACGGGAGTGAAGACCGCCACGGTTGCAGCTCCCTTGCAAATCCAGCGTCCTCATCCAGTCATCAGCATTTCCAATAGTGAGTCACACTTTATGTAGTGAATGAAAATGTGAACCGACATGAACCCACCCACTTCACTCCAACCGAGACACTGTGTTATGATTAGAGAGAACCAGATTAACCATTACAGGAGTAATATACAGGTATCCTTTACTGGTGTGTTCTGTCCTCAGGTGCAGGCCCAAGGTCATCACCGCAGATCAACCAGACCCCCTCCAGCAATCCTCAGTTGACGGTCCACCATCGCCCCCAGCTGGTCAGTATTCAGGACTCGTGAGAAAATGTGAAATCCGTTGACTTTTAAACTGACAAGTTGCTTTCAGGACACATTTCAACAACAAAACAAGTGCTTCGTGTTAAATATAAAATAATGTTAAACAACCTTCAGCTGGAATTATCAAATATTTTAATGGAGAAGAAATGAGTTTTATAACGCCGAAAGTTAAGCCCGATTCACACACTTCCGAGAATATCTCCAGCGTGTCATCAAAAGTTTGAGGAAAAGCGCTGCAGCAGTCAGAGTTTGATGCAGAAGTTTTATTCTCTCCGAAGATGTCACACATTCTGTCGATGTACCTATATAAGACATACATATACATGTATAATGTACATATATAAGACATGTATATACATGTATAATGTACATATATAAGACATGTATATACATGTATAATGTACATATATAAGACATGTATATAAGACATGAAGGACTTTCATTGTCTTATATACGCTGTTCATTGTCCAACTCCTCAGGCAAATCCTGCCTTCTTCTTAAACTCCATCAAAACCAATGGTGACATCACATGTCAATCATGCCGTAGCTCCGCCTCTTGCTATTTTCTTTTGATCAACTTCGAACAGTATCAGGCTCACGTAATAATCCACATTCGATCAATTTCCCTTTGATCAGTCCACCAGCCAAATTACACATCTTCTGCTTTGATGCTTATTCATCGTTATTGTTTCAAAATATTATTAATTAGACCAATTTTATTTAGGGTTTATGCTTGTAAAGATTATTAATGACATTAAACTCAATGTGTGCATTTCATACTGCACATCTGCCACTATTAGCTTTTGATCAAACCCACCTGTATTTGATTTATAGACTTTTATCTATATTGTGAAGCACTTCAAAGCAAATTACAAACTCAAGGTTGCTCAAGGTCGGCGGCACAGCTTTTATAACCACTGCGAGGTTACGTCGAGATCACATGACCCTGGTGCTTTGAGGTCATAAAAAGTTCGACTACAGATTACAAAGGTTCAAATAAGTTGCAATGTCACCCATAATGTCACTAATATGATGATGTCATCAGTCATACTTATGAGTTAATATGTCAGAGATAATATCTTTCATGGCTTTGACTAAATGAAACAGCCGTTTTCCTTCTACACTGACATCTGACGGCCTCGACTGTAAAGTCGTACAGTGGAAGATCAGCTTTATAGTGCTGTCTGAGAATTAAGTCTTGTTAATTAATAGATGGGCGGCACGATGGCGGAGTGGGCAGCGCTGCTACCTCACAGCAAGAAGGTACCGGGTTTGAATCCACCTCTGCCGGCCTTTCTGTGCAGAGATGGCCTGTTCTCCCCACGGTCCAGAAACAGGAGTGGCTTTGTCTGTATGCGTTGTATGAGTTCATGTATGAGTTGACATTGGGCGATGAACTGACGACTCTCCAGGCGTTGTCGCCAGTTCATCGCCCAAAGTCAGCTGAGACCCCAAACACGATAATTGGTTACGGATAGGGGATTAATTCTGGATCCAGATATGTGGAGCTTCTTCCTGTTTAGTTCTGAGCATAAACTCTATAGACCCACATTTTACTGGGTGTCTTATTAGGTTGTGGAGGAGATCGTGTTCGTTATGGTACTTTACAGGAAGAACTCATCAAAATCTCTTCTTTCCTTTTTTTTTTCTCATAGGACTCCACGTTGAAATCCCGCTCTGCAACCACTAATCCGCCGACGCGGGGCTCCAGTGTGGTGCTGCCTCCTCTCCCCGTCGCCCCCGCCCCTGCACGTCTGGCCGCGGAGGCTGATCGGACCTTGCCTCCTCAGCAGCCGCAGCTGAAGCTGGTGCCGAGTCAGACCGGTATAGTGCTGTCCTGGTGCGTGGCAGAAGTGGACCACAGCTGTGCACTTGTAGAAAGCTATCACCTCTATGCCTTCCATCAAGACGGCGCTAACAATAACGCCGCGCAGCACTGGAAGAAGATCGGAGAGGTGAAAGCCCTCCCTTTGCCTATGGCCTGTACACTGACCCAGTTCCAGTCTGGCTCCACTTACCACTTTGCCGTTCGAGCCAAAGACATCTACGGGCGCTTTGGAGCCTTCTGTGAACCCCAGTGCACAAACGTCATCAACTCCAACTCCAGCTGAACACTTCAAGAATGGAAACGGTTTTTTTTTTTTTTATTTGAAAGTTCACGAGTTCCGTCGTCGTTTCCTTTTTGTGTTGGGAACTCAAAAGTCATCCGTTCAACACTTAGAGTATCTGTAAATATCTCTGCGTACAAGAACTGGACGTCTGACCGAGAACTAGAATCAGAGAAGTGACACAGCAAACGATGGGCTTTGTCTGGTTAATGTCTGTAGTGTCTGTTAATGTGGCTTCAGCTGCTGTTCAAGTTTCATTACTTTGCTTCTCTACCAAGTCAGATATTTATGTTCTTGACTCCTGTAACTTTGACCCCCTCCCCCGCTGTCTCGCTTTTCTTGTGGATACATGACAGGTTTATCAATATAAAGTCGGCATTGCACAGAAATGTATGTGTGGTAGAAACTGAATGATAACTTTTGTAAATTTTGTCTGGCAACCAGACTTTGACAAACACAATAAAAGGTTTTATTAAAGTTCCGGCTGATTCATTTTATCATCCATATCAAAGATGTTCTCTGAATCATGTATCCCACCAGTGTCCCACAGAGACTACGCTTCTTCGCTAATAAGATCCAGATCTCTGTGAGAAAACTACTGAATACTTTTGATCTAATTTGCATGGAGGTCCAGGTAACTGGTTCTGATACAGCTGCAGCTTTGTCTCTCCCACAAATCTAACAGACGCTCAACGGAACCAGCAGGACACAAGTGAGTGTGCACACATGTGACAACCGGCCCAAAGATGTATATCATGAGACTCTTAAATATGGATGTGTAGAAATCTGGTTTTGAAATACAATAAACAAAAATGACAATTGATTTTTTCTTTCCCTCAAAGATTTAAAGGATTTCAGACCACAAAAACTTTTTCTCAAATGTTATTACACTCATTTCTTCAGGATCAATGGGGTGTTGCACGGATCCTTTGTCCTTATAGGATACATACAATAATTTTAAAATCATGAGACAATTTAAGAGCAATACAATACGGGGAAAAAACAATAAAAACAAAACTCAACCATAAATGACTTTTCCCAGAATCAAAAAAAGGGATGAACCGGTTTCTAATATGAGTCAGTGGCAGCATGTATATGCTAAAGACTGAGGGGCTAAGGATGGAGCCCTGGGGGACACAACAGGTCAACGGGCCACCGAGGTGAAGGCATGAAACACGGCTATTGAGAAAGTCCTGTCCAATAAGTTTTATTTTTTTTGGCATTTAAGCATCTAAGGGGTTTACTGAGCAGAATTATAGAAGTTGATACAACCAAATAAATTGTAATAAGGGTCAAACCGTTTTCTAAAACAATAGAAAACATGCTTACCAAAAGATTGAGCTAATCTAATTAAAATGGACTCTTTTCCATGAAATACAATATTTCATCATGAAATATTTCTCCTGGCCCTCAGTCACATCACAATACAATTTTAAATTAAATTAAATTAAAAAAAAAATTCTCAACTGACAATATTAAAGAGATATTAGAGATATTTCTCTTCGTATTAAAGAGAAAAGAGCATCACTAATAATAGACCATGCTGGAGAAATTCTGGGGTTAAAATTAGAAGTTCATTCATCTAAATCCGACAATCAACTTTAGCTCTGTAAGGTTTGTCTCGCTTGAATGACAAAGCTATGAGGAAAAGTAATAACAGTGATCTGAAAAGTACAAGAAACAGCGGCGGAGGGATCCAGGCTGCTCACGCGGAACAGCGGTCGGAACAGCTTCACTCTTTCTCCACCAGGGGGCGCGGTGCGAGCGGAGGCGCTTTGGAGCGGCCAGAGAACCAGGGTGAGAAGAAGAACGTCGACAGGTGAGTGAAACACAGACAATCAATCACGCGAGAATGATGTCTCAGAATACCTCAGGTAAACAAACAACAAACAATAAACAACAACAAGCCGTCTGGTTCGCCAAGTTGGCAACAGTTTATCAGACTGACGTGGGTATTTGACATTTTTGGACGTTTTATTGCGATATTTGGATGATCGTCTCGCAGGTTAGCTAACAAACTTTATATCGCCCAAATTGTTACTGATTAATTAGCTTAATAATTAAGAAATGTTGGCATTTCGATCAGTTTTAAATGCATGAAGTTACTAGTACGAGAGATATTACGTACCTAAACCCCAAAAGAAGTTTCACAAACCTTTTAAATGCTATTTAAAGTTTCAAAAACAGCTTTATCTTTAGTGAGTTATGCATTAAGTGCTAATTTGCAGCCTTTAATTTTTTTAACAAGGTTAATTTCCGCCCATTTAACAACTCAAACACTTACCATGTCCCAAATTATATAAGCCAGCACTGATAATATTTTGAACAAGTTAATGTAGAATAACTTAGTTTAATTATTTCCATGTATTTTGTGGATTCCAAAACATACACGGACTAGAAAAGATACAAGTTAGATATTTATTTTTGGAATTGCAAATAAAAGTGAATTTTCTATGTTCTTAAGTTGAAAAAAATAATAAGAAAGAGACCGATTTATTCCCAATTAGAAAATAAAAGACGACAAAAACCCCAGGTAACAGATTACAGACAGGAATTATTTCAGAAATGTTTTTCCGTCTACCATTTAGTCTGTTAATGTCTCATTTAATGTTCCTTACCTCCCTCACTGGGAGAAAGGTAGAAGTTCGAAATACAGGACCCAAGTGCAGAACACTAAAAGATAATACGCTCAAATATAAAGTTTAATGATCAAGTCTGACTCACAGAACAGACCAAAAACAACAAAGTAGTAAATAAATATCTAAAGTAGCAAATAATGATCAATAAGTGTAAAGTAACAAATAAAACTCTACACTTTGAAAGTACAATATAATTCATATGAGACAAAAAACACTTTGTTTGTGGAACACAAGTCAGCAGGACCAAGGAGCTAACATGAGCGGGAGGCTGCGACGAAGACCCTCCGGAGGTTGGTGGCAAGGAGCAGAGGTCGGCAGATCCCCCTCCGACCGGGACCCAGGAACAGAGGTCAGAGGCCGCGTGTCAGAGGAGGGCTGAGGTACAGGAGCAGTGGGGAACCGTTAGTCTGGGGGGCTTGGCTCTGAGGACACTGGGGTAGCCAAAGGTTCAGGGGTCACTGGCGGATTAAGCAGTGATGTCACTGGGGAATTCGGGGAAGGGAGTCACTGGGGGAGACTGAGGGGCGGATTATTTTTTAACCGGTAAATTAAAAAATAATCTGACGAGGAAGACACAGACTTAAATACGCTGAGTTACGAGGAAAAGTGAGGGACAGGTGACAACTTTCAACAATCGAGGAGGTCACACTAGGAGGCAGGATTCACGCACACGCATTCAAACAGAAAGGAGGGAAGGAAAAGGAACAGAGAAACTAAACAAAGGTAGGCAGGAGGAAAACAGACTGAAATAAACATGGAAGTAAACTTTCAATATAAATCTGCCAACAACCTTAAACAACAAAATGATAATAATAATAATAATAGGGCTACATTATTGAAAGTCAGCATTCTTAGTATAAAGTCGGTAATCTTGGTTTAAAGAATTCTGATAATAAAGTCTGAAGTGTGATAATAAAGTCTGAATTCTGAGAATAAAGTCTGATTTCTAAAATAAAGTAAGAAGTCTGAGGATAAAGTCAGAATTCTGAGAACAAAATTAAAAATCCTGAGTATAAAGTAAATCTTCTGAGAATGAAGTCAGAATTCTTGGTTTAAAGAATTTGGAATTTATTTTGGCATTATTCTTAGAATTCTGTGAATAAAGTGAAAATCCTGAGAGTGAAGTCAGAAGTCTCAGAATAAAGTCATATGTCTGAGAATAAAGTCATATGTCTGAGAATAAAGTCATATGTCTCAGAATAAAGTCATATGTCTGAGAATAAAGTCATATGTCTCAGAATAAAGTCATATGTCTGAGAATAAAGTCATATGTCTGAGAATAAAGTCAGAAGTCTCAGAATAAAGTCATATGTCTGAGAATAAAGTCATATGTCTGAGAATAAAGTCATATGTCTGAGAATAAAGTCAGAAGTCTCAGAATAAAGTCATATGTCTGAGAATAAAGTCATATGTCTGAGAATAAAGTCATATGTCTCAGAATAAAGTCATATGTCTGAGAATAAAGTCATATGTCTCAGAATAAAGTCATATGTCTGAGAATAAAGTCATATGTCTCAGAATAAAGTCATATGTCTGAGAATAAAGTCATATGTCTGAGAATAAATTCATGTGTCTCAGAATAAAGTCATATGTCTGAGAATAAATTCCTATGTCTCAGAATAAAGTCATATGTCTGAGAATAAAGTCATATGTCTCAGAATAAAGTCATATGTCTGAGAATAAAGTCATACGTCTCAGAAAAAAATCATATGTCTGAGAATAAAGTCATTTGTCTCAGAATAAAGTCATATGTCTCAGAATAAAGTCATATGTCTCAGAATAAAGTCATGTCTCAGAATAATGTCTGAGAATAAAGTCATATGTCTGAGAATAAAGTCATATGTCTGAGAATAAAGTCATATGTTTCAGAATAAAGTCATATGTCTGAGAATAAAGTCATATGTTTCAGAATAAAGTCGTAATTCCAAAAAAGCATTAAACAAACACGAGCTGTTGTAACAAGATAATCAATGTGTTTCTGACGCCACCTGTCAGAGTTTGTAATGCTGCGGCCGATGGCTGTGTTTTCATCTGTAATCCCTTTCTACCCGTAGAGGGAGCCATAGGTTCTTCACCGAAAAAGATTTCTGGACAATTGTTGCAGCAGTTCTTGTTCACCGAAACATCGCTTTAATTCACAATCCTACAGAGGGATCCACCTCCACATCTTTCTCTTCCATTTTATCTCTCTCTCTCTCTCTCTCTCTCTCTCTCTCTCTCTCTCTCTCTCTCTCTCTCTCTCTCTCTCTCTCTCTCTCTGAAGGAGGGGGAGGAGAACAAGTGTGTGCAGTTTGAGTTGTGCTCTGCGCTCGCTGCCAGCCAGAGGTGTGCTTTGGCTCCACTCTCGAGCAGCACAACCATGCAGCCAGCCTGAGTGGCGTCCCCAACAGCTTCTTTGGCAAAGGGTTACAGCTGATCTGAGGGGAAGGTAGCATCTTTCTTTGAGGAGGACAGAAGATTAAAGGAGACTGCCGAGTTGCATAGAGAGAGAGGGAGGGGGGGGGATATAACTGAGAGCCCCCTCGCCTCACTAAACAGTGCAAAAACGGAAGGCTTTGGAGTATTCCATTTTTTCTTTCGCTTTATATTTTTCTTATTCCTCATCGTGGTGCTGGGAGGTGCTTCATCTTTTCACATAGTCTCTCTCCCCATCATTTGCCTCCTCATCTATTTTTCCATTTACTTTGTGTATAATTTTCTTTATTTATGACCCGAGAGAAAGGAGAGGGGAGTTTGGTCGTCATTTACATCACCATCCTCTCTTTCATTCCCTTCATCCTTCCCTCCCTTCCACCTGTCGGTCCCTCCTTGCCATTTCATTTCCAACCGCTGCCGTCGTTTCCTCACGCCTCATCTCACGCCTCTGTTTCTGACGCCTGATGTTATTTGAAGTTGGACAGATTTTTTTCCCCTTTTTTCCCAAAGACAACTAAAAAAAACTCTCCATGAATGACACTTTTTTCCTTTTTCCTTCTCTTTTTTTCCCTCCACACCCATTTTCTTTGCATCACACTCTTGTGGGATTCTTAAATGTTACTCTAGGTAGGTTAACTATTGTTTAGTGTCTGTCTATCTGTCTGTCTGTGTGTATTTGTGTGTGCTTTACGTATACATAAAACACACATTAACACACACACACATGCATTTGCACACTAAACTATGCCTTTAGGAGCAGCAGTGTTTACCGAGGCAATAATGGTCCGATTCTTCACTCCTACCTCCTCATCTGTGCTCATCGTGGCTCGTGCGCACATCTGTAACTGTTGTCTTTGAGGAATATTTCTTATCTCTCCATATGCCACGTAACATTTGATGAAACTGTTGTGAGTTGGAAAGAGAAGAAAGAACAAGTTTAGCCCAACGGGAGAATTGAGTTTATTTCATAGTGCTTTTGCGTTTCTCTTGAATACTAAATGATATTCTATTGATTTGTTGCTGCAGTTGTTTTCACAGTTTGCAACCAGTGGTCATCTCTAGACATTTAGAGGGTTTCTACTATCTAAGGCTTGATTTCCATCCTACCGGTCCATAGGCACCCATTAGCTCCTTAGCTGCCTCTCTACCCCTTCCACACACACACACACACACACACACACACACACACACACACACACACACACACACACACACACACACACACACACACACACACTCTTAATGCTAAAACCTTCATGTGGTCTTTATTATGATCCAAACATTATAACCAGCTCAGTTATAATGTAACTTCCCCTCCTGGGCATTTGTCATTTCTGAAAATCTTTCCTCCCCATTTGCCTCCATTCTCCTCCCTGAGACCAGTTGGTATTATAGGTGGATATTGAAAAAGTGGATTCAGTAGGTAATGCCTTGCAGTGGTTTTGAGGTGCAATGAAGGCTATAGATAGAGACAGACTGATAGACAGATTCATGTTAATATTTAATATCCCATGTCATCACACCCCTTTCCTTTTGATTTTTACCATTTTCCCTCTTTCTTCATGGTGCGTTTGAAGCTTCGTCTCCACTTGTCCCCGCCACACCTTTTTTGGAGTGGCGTTTGAAAGCATCAGCACTTATGGACTATGTTTTTATTGTACGTATCCTCGGGCATCTCATCAGCATTAAGGAGAAACATTACAGCTAGTAACACAGGCCCACACCGCAACACTTTAGTGTCGCTCTCTCCTTTCTCACGGACTGATAAAGTGGCTTACTAAATACCTCCCTCTTGATTGTTCAGAGAGTGGGACGTCATCATGAAGGATTACAGAGGACCACTCGTTTTGCTCTGTCTTTGCGTTTTGTCTCAACTCTGCTGTCTGTAAAACATCTCCACTACAGTCTATACATTATGTGTTACAGAAAAGAGTTAATTAGGTGAGTAGTGAATTAATATAGCACCCACTTCCTTCTCCTCGCAACTCACATGTATGCACATGCATGTGCAGTACGTCTGTGCACTGGTTTCGTGTGTGTGTGTGTGTGTGTGTGTGTGTGTAGTCCAGCGTCTGCACGATCCGAGGGAAATGATATTCTGCATTAACTTTCATGGCAGGTTTCCTTCCAAGGATAATTTTATATTTTCCATCACCTTTGCTTGTTCTTTCAAACCTGTCTTCATCCTGGTGTGACTGATTGGTGCTTTATCAGGCCAGGCCTTTGATCTTTATCCACGTTCTTCTCCTTATCTACCACATTGTATCACAGAATTTCACGCTCTATGGTTTCCCCTCAACGGTCGCTTCCACAAACTGAGATTTCTCGCTTTGTGACTTTTTATGTTTGTGGCATAAACCAACTCAAAGTGAATTTAGTCGTAGTGTTTTGGGTTGAATCCCCCTTCTCCAGCTTACGTCAGTTAACTCAATTAGTCATGTGCAGCATGCAGGAGCCTGCAGTTATACTTATTCATTTATGTCCCCCTCTTCTCCTTTTGGTGCATCTTATTTGGTTGAGGTTTGTTAACAGGTTGTTAACTCCTTGATTGCCTTCATTATTGTTTTCTATGAGGTGTCGTTTGTAAAGGTGGCTCATGCTGATTCTACCAGCAGCGTTTTCCCACGTTGAGCTCTAAACGTTAAATCTAAATGTAAATTTTATATCTTAAATGTTGGATAAAAACCTAAATGTTATATGTATTTATTTAATCTAAATCTAAATGTTATATCTAAATGTTAAATCTAAATGTTGTATGTAAATGTTGAATCTAAATCTAAATGTTATATCTAAATGTTTAATCTAAATGTTGTATGTAAATGTTGAATCTAAATCTAAATGTTATATCTAAATGTTTAATCTAAATGTTGTATGTAAATGTTGAATCTAAATCTAAATGTTATATCTAAATGTTAAATCTAAATGTTGTATGTAAATGTTGAATCTAAATCTAAATTTTATATCTATAAGTTAAATATAAGAGTTATATTTAAATGTTGGATGCAAATCTAAATTTAAATGTTGTATTTATCCGGTAAATCTATATCTAAATGTTATATGTAAATGGTAAATCTAAACATTATTTGTAAATGTTGAATCAAAATCTAAATGTAATATTTATGTTAAATCTAAATCTCAACGTTTTATCGATGTTCAATCTAAATCTAAACGTTGGATCTAAATCTTTGGAAAATATGCAAATTTAAACTGACGCCAGTGGAAATACCAAAATAAAAGCATGGTGTAGAAAAACACTTCTTGCGCAGTAAACGCGTCTCAGTTTGCACAAAAGCAGGTAAAAAAAAAAACTTTAACATAACACATAATTTTATCCAACAACAAACTAGTGATTTTGAAAAAGACTCCTATAAGTTTCATCATTTTAGGCCCTTCGGGGAAAGGAGACCTTCACTCACAAAAGCTTCTCTAACATGACGGATGAAAACCCCGCCCCCTGTCGATGATGTCACTGCTTCCATCTTTTAATCCAGGGCGTTTGGTTTCTCTTAAATGGACGATTGTAGGGGCCAGGATTATTAAAAGTTAGGCACCAGCCCAGAACTTCCGTTAAACATTTAGATTTAGATTTACATTTAGAGTTGACATTCAGATATTAGACACAGATTTAATATGTGGAGCTAAATGTAGTAAATTTTGTTCTAAATATCAACATGTGCTACTTCTAAAAAAAACGGCGACCCGTAGTTTTCTGCTTGACAGCTCTGCAAC
Organism: Lophius americanus; assembly: GCA_037951165.1. Classification (NCBI taxonomy): domain Eukaryota; kingdom Metazoa; phylum Chordata; class Actinopteri; order Lophiiformes; family Lophiidae; genus Lophius; species Lophius americanus. Next base: position 746,696 of record JBBDHG010000041.1, on the reverse strand, counting down.
AGATCTCTGAAAATGAATGATTAATCAACTGTGAATCATCAATACAGCAAGTTTACTGTATCAGACTCTGAGTCATGATCTTAATATACTGTTTAATACTGTGTACACGACATAATCGGATCGGTGGGCAACATTCATTGCCAAAGTGATTCACTGCTAACAAGATAAGAAGAGATAATAGCTAATGAACAATGACATAATTATCCTAAGATGATTGGACTGTATCACAAAAACAAACAAACAAGCAAACGGACCTCACACCTAATTGTTAATAATAATGAAAAAGTGAGTTGGTTTACCGTACATTTCCCATAAAGGCACATAAATACATTTTACTTTGCCTCAATTGGAGTAAAAAGCCAGAAACTGACGTCACTATCGTACTTTAAACATAACAAGAGTCTGATGTCAGCTTCCTCCCAAAATATTCTTCATTAACAAAGTGAAAGAGTGCGGCCCAGCCCTCAAAGTTGAATTTACAAGTGAGTGTCTTGAATCTCTAAATGATTTAGGATATTTTTAAAAAGAGTTGTGGGATGTTGCCGCGCTGCTAGCGCACATTAGTTTAAATATGGAGACTTAAAAGGTCCGCTCACCTCCTGGGTTTCAGTCTAATGAAGGATTTATGTTCCAAAGAGGAGCCATTAAGACCGGGTTAAGACTGCAAATAAATTTAAATGTTACATAATAGTAAAAACAACAACAACAAAGAACGGCAACATACAACAGCAACGAAATTAACCTAATTTAACATTTTTGTACGCCGATGATTCATAACCAGACCGAAGAACTTGACAAATAAATACGTCTCATTCAGTCCGCTATGCTGAGGTTTATTTAGGGATATAGCGTATTATTCTGCATGAGTCGAGCTTCCAGTTTTATAGTAATGCTACAATGAGAGTCAGACATAATTTGACTAAACGAGTCTGAAAGATTTTTTTTTTTTTAGGTGAATAAAACGGGCTGGATGAATAAATCATTCTTCTCTCTGACGGGATTAAAATTCTACACATGCATCCGTTTCCCCCCCTGGCAGTGATGCACACCTACATATTGGTTAAAAGTTAAAACTTTTCATGTGGATGAGATATTTGACCAAACATTTATTTCACTGATGAATCTGTCCATCAAATTCTGCATGAAATAATCATCCGGCTTATAGAATTTATAAAAATATAGAGGAAATATTCATCAAAGGTTATTTTCTGTGGACATTGAAAACCCTTAGAAGGAAGGACATGGGGAATATTCCGACATTTCATTGTTTAATTTTCTGTTGATTGACTACATGATTGATTGTTTCAGTCGACTAGAGAGATTACAGCCACATGCTAGATCTTTGACTAAAGTAAAAATACACTTGCCGATTCTTCATATACCATTTAAATGATTGCATCCACAAAATCTTAGTACCATGATCCTTCTAACAAACAAACAAACGCACAGGAGTGATTACAAAACCTCCATGGCGAAGGTAATTACAGATTAATTCATGTAACAGGAAAGGTTTTCCTTGGAAAACATGTTCAAAGCAAAGATTTAAAATGAGATATTGTATTGGAAAGCCCAGTGGAACTAAACCTTCATGGACGCCATGAAGGGTGAATTCCTGCCCTGTTTTGACAACCAGCCTGTCGTCCCCTGGGTCACATTAATGTGTCGATCATACAAAAAGACAGTAAGGCGTAAGCATGTTTACCAATGTTATCTGATAGATCGCAGAAAAAGTGCAGTTTCGATCAATACTTAAAGGCTATATCACCATAACGCAGGTATTAGGATATTACGCTGGGACCCCCCAGCCAGCACCCAGACATTGGGTAAATTCAAGTGGAAGAGGGCAATGACCTACAGAATGATTACTAGACAGCTTTCAACCCATTCAGGGTGCCGCGAAAGAGCCTGTAGCCTGAAACCTCAGAAACAGTTGAACTGTGTCCACAGAGACGCACAGCCCTAAGCAGCAACAAGTCCGTCCACAGCCGTCCTCCGCCTCCTGACTCTGTCCCTGTCTTCTTCTCCCCTCAGACTGAGGGAGAGAGGAGGGTAGAGAGAACCGGCAAGCTGGCGGTCATGACGGGCTGAAGCAAGTGAACGCAAGAAGGTTTAAAAGAAAACCAAAGAAGAGAGAGCGGGAGGGAAGAGGAGGAGGAGTACGTATGCACACAACACACACAAACGCTCACACACTGTCGTATACACACTGCTGCTCATCGCATCATCTCCACGGCAACTGTGTTCACTCTCTCACAGCATTCTGGGAGGAGACCTCAACGAGCTGCATCACCACAGTTGGTGGAAGGGGGGAGAGAATCGGATGGAAGAAGACAAACGAAGGACCGCCCCTTCATCAATCACCACCTGTCATCTTTATGTTCCTTTTATTGAGTTCACACGCTGGATGTCAACATTTCAATTCCCCTCTAAAATCCAAGTCCGACGCAGGATTTTCTGCCTCCCTGGGAAGTCAACGCCCCCAACATTCCTCCAAACACCCTTCATGTTTGCACTGACGGACTTTTAATGAATGACTTAAAGCTAATCATTGTAATCTTTTTTTACATGTTATTAACCTTTAAAGAATAGTCTTCCTCCGCCACACTGCTAAAACCCCCAGCGCCTCCACCCTCCTCCAGCCTCACACCCCTCATTCCACTTCCCAGCGAGACCCCAGCTCACTCTTCTGCGAGCGACTTCATCTGTCTACCACCCCTTCATCTGAGGCTATGAGAGGTGGATCTGAATCCCAGATCACTCCATCATGCCAGTTCTGAAGACCAGAGAGGAGATCCGGGCTGGCAATGTTCAAGGTAGGCCAGTGACTCAAATAATTGGAATTGCATTTGAATGTTTGTTTGTGAGCATTGCATCAGACGGTTCTCCAAAAGATTCCACTGGTTTTTATCACTGAGGTGAATATCAGCCAAACATTTGATCCTCTTTGTTTGGTTATCTCAGCTACATATGAATATGTACAGCCTAGTTGGTGTAAAGTCCCTGTCACGGTTCGTGGGTGGTCCTTTTAGGGGTTTTTACAGAAAGTGTGGTTAGTAGAAACTCTGAGTTAGTTAAGCCTGAGATGAGGGAAACGCGGGATAAGTTAAGCTCTGAGTCTGTTACCGTCCTAACTCCCTATGCTCGCTGGCAGGTTTACTTCAAGGGAGCCCAATATTGTTCCTGACTCCTCCTCCCCTTTGTGTTTGAGGCTACAGGGTAGTGGGGCGATCTCGAAGCGTTCTCAGTTGGAATATAAGATTCCTACTGCGGGTTCTGTGACCATCCAGGATTTACTCTGGATTTGTGTTTCATTTTACGCTGTCATAAATATGTGTTCAGGGCCCATAAATGAAAATCAAAGCCGGTTCAATATTATTGTATTACTGGGTCAGAGCATCTCCGAAATCGTTGGGTGTTCTGGGTCTTCAGTGGCTTGTAGCTACAAACTAAAGGCTCAGTGGCACCCGATATTCATTGATGGGGGAGCAGGCAGCAAAGGTTAGCCCATGCTGAAAAGCCACTGTAGCAGAAATTGAGAAAGTTCCTGTTGGTCCTGATAGAAAGGTGTTGGAAACCATAATACATTTTATTATTAGTTTTTTAGCCAAAAATGGGGCTTACACAATATTAGGCAGATGGTTTTAATGTTATGGCTCCTCTGTGTGTGTATATATTAAATATATGAAACAGACGGTAACTTATCCACTTTATTATTATTTCAAATGAAACCCCTTAAATATTGACAGATGAGTGAATTCTAGCTGCAGATCCACAGTAACTGAATCGTTGCGCTGTCTCCATCGTATCTGTTAAAATGCAGCAGCGGTGAAAGTTTTCCTCCTTTTGGTCGGCCATTATGAATATGTGGCGAGCGAGGTTGACTCATTACGTTCTCTCCAGTTTTTCCAAGCAGCTCAATCACAGACATTGTCCGGACACATGAACATAATATGTTGTCATGGAAAATATCCTAGGAGGTGGAAAAACACATCTAGGAATGCTTCACATTGGACTGCAGATATGATCAACACACACTAATCTTTGATGACACATCTGGTGCCTCTTGACTTAACAGCCCCCAGGATCAGCCCATGGTTTGCTTTGGTCAAATTAGGGCTTCATTTCCTCTGAAACGTAGAAAGTTGGGAACAGTTCATTGGACTGTAGATTTTAGCGACGCTGACGCTGACACTGCACATCACTTCATAATAATATATTGAGGAAATTGGCTCATAGCATGAAGTTGAAGACATCTCTCTGAGGAATCTGTGTGGGTCTGATTTTTCAGTCGATTTCTCAAAGTGAGATAAATCTCAGTGTGCGCTTAAGTTTATTTGTTTAAATTTATGCTGATATTGTGTCATTCTGACCGACAGAGGACAAGAGGATGAGGGGGGAAATGCTTCATATATCAAAAGGAAAAACGTGTTTTTTGTGTGTCACACTTCCTTTTATGCCCTTCTCTGTGAGTGGGCCCAGTGTTGAGATAAAGGATAACGAGACAGGGGCTTCAGTAAGCCCATCAAAACACTGAGTTGTTCTGCCTCATGAGGGGATGCAGGTCCAAACAATAGCAACTGTATGAAGCTAGAGGAGCCTTCCTCACTGCTGAGCTGCTTTCAGCTTCAACTCAAGGCTGATAAAAGACATATTTAAAAGTTGGAGGAGCGCGTGAAGATAATAAAGAGACTCGAATAAGAGGCAGTATGACAAAAAGTACAAGAGAGGAGATAAAGTAAAATCGGCTCGGAAGTAGAATTTATACATTAGCTGACCAAAGTGCTCGAATCAAGAATGAAAAAACGGTGGAAAAGGATTTCTTTGCATATTATATATTTCTTTGGGGCATTTGTTAATTAAGTTTCTTAGAGACTTTAAATTGTGCATAAGTGAAAAATCTTTTTGTTAAGCATGTTTTAACATAGAAAAAAAAAAAAATCTCGATTACGTTATTTTATGATGAAATTTTGTATTTCATGGAAAATAATGTGTTTTAATGAAATTAGCTACATTTTTGGTAGAGCATGTTTTTAGTTAACTGTTTGACCTTTCTTAGAGGTTTTTAGTTGTATCAATTTACATCATTCTGTTAAGTAATTCACCACATGCTTTAATATCCCTAAAAACATCCTACTTATCGGACAGGTCTTTCTCAATAGCCATGGTTAATGCCTCCATTTGGTGTTCCTCAGGGCTACATTTTTGGCCCCTTTAATTGACAAGCCTATTAAATGTCCTGTGGCAGACAGGGACAGTACCTGTGGAGTGGCAGATTGGAGTGGTGGTCCCACTTTTTAAAAAGGGGGACTGGAGGTTGTGCTCCAATTATAGGGGAATCAAACTTCTTATGTTCCTGGGAAAGTTTACTCCAGGGTTCTAGAAAAGACACTCTGACTGATTATCGAACCTCAGTTTCAGGAAGACGTCGCAGATTCCGTCCTGGTCGTGGAACAGTGGACCAACTTTTTACCCTTGCAGGCTATCTTGCGGGGTCTTGGGAATCCATCCAGTCTACATGTTTCATGGATTTGGAGAAGGCTTATGACCATGTCTCCCATGGGGGTACTGTGGGAGTGCAGGGTACTGGGGCCATTACTATGGGCCTTCCGGTCTCTATATAACCAAAGTGACCACAGTTTTGTCTGTATGCTCCGCAGAAAGCCAGATAAGTTTTCAGTGAATGTTGGACTCCGCCAGGGTTGTCCCTTCTCTCTGATTAATTTCTCGATATTCATGGAGAGGATTTCAAGGCAAATGCAAGATGAGGAGTGTGTCCGCTGTGGAGAGCTTAGAATTGCATCTCTGCTGTTAGGAGGTTATGTGGTCCTTTTGGCTGGATCAGTCCGTGACCTCCGGCTGCACTGGATCGGTTTGCAGCTGACTGTGAAGTGGCTGGTATGAGAGTCAGCACATCTAAATCTGAGGCCATGGTTCTCTTCTGGGAATCAGTGGACAGTCCCCTTTGTTTGAGGTGATTTGCTGCCCCATGCAAGGGAGTTCAAGTATCTTAGTGTCTTGGTCTCGATGGGAAAAAGGACCAGGAGATGGATAGGCGGTTTGGTGCGGCATCATTAGTAATGCAGGCGTTGTATCAGTATGTTGTGGTGAAGAAAGAGTCGTAAGGCAAAGCTCTCAATTCACCAGTCCATCTACGTTCCAACCCTCATTTATGGGCATGAGCTCTGTGTAAGAAAGTAGTACAAAGAATGAGTTCAAGGATACAGGCTGAAGTGAGCTCTCTTCCTAGGATGGCTGGGTTCAGCCTCAGAGATAAGGTATGGAGCTCAGACATACAGAAGGAGCTAGGAGTAGAGCCACTGCTCCTTCGCGCCCAAAGGAGCTAGCTTAAGTGGTTCGAGCATCTTACTAGGATGCCTCCCTTTGGAGGTTTTTCAGGTATGTCTAACTGGGAAGAGATCCCGAGGTAGACCCTTTAAACTTTCCCGAGGGACTGTATTTCACATCTGTCCTGGGAACGCCTCGGGATCCCCAAGGATGAGCTGGAAAGTGTTGCTATGGAGAGGGATTTCTAGAAATCCCTTCTTAGCCTGCTGCCACTGCGACCCGACCCCGGATAAGCGGAAGAAAATGGATGGATGATAATTGTGAGGCTGAGGTGTGACTTGAAGGAGGTGTGTGACAGCCCGAGTCAACAGCTTCAACACAGAGATAGCCCCACTCTTCTGACAGTGCTGGCTTTTAATGACTGCATGTGAACTGTGTTTCCAGGACAGATTTCTCATGTTAAAAACGATGGGAGAGAACATGACCGAGAGCAAGCAGGGGGTTGAGGCGTGGCAGACAGAATGAGACAGGCGCAGGCAAAAATCCAGAGGGAGCTTCACAGACAGTGGAAGGAGGAGGCAGCTTTGTAGACAGATGTAGCTCTGAGTGCATAAGCAACAAGGCCTTGGAGGGGTGTGTTGTTGCAGAGTCGTGATTCTGTAAGTCTTTGTAGAGTGGGCCGGGTAGAGGGGATTACGGGATCCGAGCCTCGGCTGTATTTGCAGACGGAGCACGGTCCCTGCTTTGACTGGTGGACCATGAAGAGAGGGGTGGCAGGGAAGTGTCATGGATATATGAGAGCTGAGATGTTGATGTAAGGAGTCACCGCCGACAGCAGGCCGAGTCAATTTATGATAAAAGCCTGGAGCGAGGAGTTTTTACAAATTTTGATTGAGTCATTGAAGGACAACAGGTGCCAAACAGCCTGATGGTTATAGTTTACTCACAGCCAGAGAGAGAAGGGAGACACGCCTGAAGGAATCAAGCAGTGCTTTGAAACTTACCTCTATTATCCATGCATTATGACGCTTTGTCTTGTTTTGTAAAGAGATGATCCTAACGGCACAAATAAATGTACATATTACATTTTACAGTTTATATTAATTTACTGGTTCCAGCTTCTTAAATGTAAGGATTTTTTTTTTTTTTTTTCAATTCTTGATTTGTTGGTTTTGGTCAAATCAGGGAGTAACTTGGCTTTATTTCTTATGAAACATTGAAAATCGGGACTTTAGAATTTAGCAACAGTGGCCCATCCCATCACTTCACAATAATACATTGATGAAATTGGCTAATGAGTAGTTGTAGACATATCTGTTAGGAATCTGTGAGAGTATGATTTTTAAGTCGGCACATAAGAGATGTATGAAAGAGTTTACAGTAAGGATGTGCTTTTTTATTTATTCATTTTTTTGCGTATTCTTGATGATAAATATTAGAGATTTGGTCTTTTGGTCTGTTGGTGGAACAGAAGTCATAAATCCTGAGAAGTCCCTTGGAAACCGCTGAACTGTTTTTCAACCGATTGAGAAAATAATCAGCGGATTTGCGTCTCCAGTGATCAGCTTGGCTCATAGTTTTCTCCATTTGGCTTTAACAAAGAGAGCAAAATCCTAGTTTGCTGAGGGAATCAGAGCATATGTTGGGTGCATTTTCTCCACTGACTGTTGCGTTTATACTGCACTCAGTATCTGGGAATCCAAAGAATTAATGGTCATTTTCCACCAAATTTAGACGATATTTAGAACAGGAGACATAAAACATAAAACTGACACATGTTCTTCCGCAGCTTATCCATCCTTATCTTCATCATCATCTCCCCTGTCAACTCTCCACGCTTGTCTGGAAGAGATAAAGGTGTGGAGTAATAACAACTTTCTCCAGTTGAACAGTACCGAACCAAAGCAATTTTAATTGGCACCCCATATCAGACCCAGTCTTCCTCCATAACCAGCATTACCTTCTCTGGTCACGACATTCCCCTCTCTTCATCAGTCACCAACCTCGGCTTAAGATTCGACCCTCAACTTACTTTTGAATCCCACATCAAACACATCTGCAAGATCTCTTTTCATCATCTCAGAAATATTTCCAAAATCCGTTCTTCACTCACCTTGAGTGATGCTGAAAAGCTGGTCCACACGTTCGTCTCCTCCCGACTGGATTACTGTAACTCACTTCTCATCGGGATCCCTGATAAAAGTCTTCAAAGACTGCAGTATGTTCAAAACAGTGCTGCAAGGATCCTGATGAGAGTTCGTAAACACAAACACATCACCCCTTTCTTCATTCCCTTCATTGGCTTCCCATCTCCACCAGGATTGATTATAAGATCTCTCTCCTCACTCACCAGTGTATCCATGGTAACGCACCCCCCTACCTAAAAGAACTACTCACCCCACTGTCCTCAACACGATCCCTCTGTTCTACCCACTCATACCGCCTCCTCCTTCCCCGGACTAAGCTCAGCACCATGGTTGATCGGGCCTTCTGTTCTGCTGCCCCTCATCTGTGGGATGCCCTCCCTGACCATCTGAGGGCTCCACAGACAATCGAGACTTTTAGTAAAGGACTTAAAACTTTCCTTTTTAGCAGAACCTATCATTTTTAATTAACATTGCTGCTTTTGGTCATATTTTATATAGTTATTATTATATTTTTTTATTGATGCTTTTATCTTCTTTTACCTTGTAGCACTTTGAGATTTGATCCAAATGCAAAGTGTGTTATAAATTAAATGTATTATTATGATTATTATTATAGGTTACAGTTGAGATGAGATGAGACAATATTTAGTAAGATAAGATTAGATAAGATAGACCATTATTCATCCCGATGGAAACTCTTGTTCTAGAAAATGCTCAAAACTACAGTTACAAAAGAAAAATACATTTTTTTTAATGTTTTCACTTATGTTTATAAGTGAAAACATTATTAAAAAAAAGCGTATTAGAGGAAAATACATACCGGTCCTTACAAATAACAGCATGATAATGAGCTTAGTATTGCACATGATAATAATACCATCAAGCAAAGTAATATAAGTAATACAGCACATGATAGTACCATTCTATTTTTATAGATACAGAACTTAGAATGCCTCCTCTTCCCCTCCTCTTCTTTATCTGGTCATGTGTGACTGTGGGAGAAAGAGGAAGAGCTAAGAATAGTGAATGGAGGGCTAAACTCTGCGATGCTGTCTCTATCCAAGTTGCTCAGCTTCTGGCTGTGCTGTTTTGTCACTGATGTCAGCAGGCAGTCCACCGGTTTTTGCTGATATGTTTGTGCGGGCTCTGCTGAAACTGGACAACATACAAACTGAGTTTTCATTTGAGGTGCCAAATGCTGGAGTGGAGCTCTGTCTCTCTCACTACATAGGTTCACTAATTACATGATCAGAGTGTCCCGCACATAGAGACATTATAGTACCGTCGGCGTCAGGGCTAATAAGAGCCTTTTGAAGCTCTTTCAATGACAGTTCTTTCCGGAGAATGGAAGATAGTGATGGAATCAAAGACAAGATCTACAGTCTAGAGTACGGTGAGGGCGCAGAGATGAGAGCAACTGATGGAGGGTTTGATATCTGAAAGAGTAATAGAGCAATATTTGATGTTACTCGGCTTTGACGGCTTTCCTAAGAGGGGATAATGAGGTGATAAATGTGTGATGAAAAAAGACCAATCCGAAAATATTTGATTGAACCCGGAGAAGAAATAGGTCTGAGTTTAATTAGGAAGAAATCCTGACAGGTTCAGATCTTCCCATCCGCCAGTATAACACCTGTTGGGAATAAGTATTATATGATTGCTTTACCCTTTACTATTAGAAAAACCATCATGTCAAGATTTTTCCCTGCCGCTTGTTTTGCTGTCTAAGCAGCGCTGCCAGCAGGTGGAAGCTGCTTGAATCTGCAGCGGCTGTGATTGCTAACCTGCTCCAAGTGTCATTGAATGTCTCCATTTCGCCCTCAGTGGAGAAAACTTGTCAATTAATTAGCTACGACTTGACTGTGCCGAGGTGAGGAGGAAATTACCCGTCTGCATTTATGGACTCTTACACGAAGGATCAACTCAAGCACAGCGTTCGAGAGCCGCAGGAGTCAGTTATTTATTTACAATAACGCAGAGAAAGTGGGGCTTTGTAAGGAGCAGAGGAAGGAAAAGGAAAATGTTAATGTGTTCCTGAAGCCATATTTGGGTCTGATTGAAGTGAGCGCGCTATAATATATTCAATTTATTTGTCTTGGGTATGTACCCTGAAGTTCCTTGAGAAAACATTGTTTTATCTTGTACGCACAAGATAATTTACTGTTAATCTATAAGCGTATTTTGGTGGACAAAGTCAACATATAACATATAATGTACTGACCAGGACTTAAAGTGTTATTTTCACTTTGTATTGTCATTGTACAATTGGAATGTACGTTAATTTCAACAAGTCAGAACACATACACATTGTCCACCAACATTTATATTAAATATATAAATAGATTTGTGATCCTTCAGAAAGAGAACACTTATTATACGTTACGTAGCAACAGGAAAAAATAAGCATCTGCTTATGCCATAAACAGAAAAAGTAGATCACAGAATAATATTCTGGGATCTTCATCATACTAAAGGACAAAGGCACACTAGTATTTAGTTACAACTTCCCCTTTGACATCATTAGATAACAAATATCTAGTTTAAACTGTTAGTGGAAGTAAAACAGAATTTGTAGGTGTCAAAGCTTGTAAGTGTTGGTGCATAAACATAACTGACCTGCGAACCATGTGACAATAAATGTCACCAATGCCGTTCAGGTTTGACAACTTCTATGTCATTTTACAATATCTGATAAATCTAGTAGGTGAAAAGAAAGAAACTGTATTTCTTAAGCACAGCTTACATGCTGCGTGTGTATAATACTCGATAAATATGCTTCAAACATCCTGATATAAACTCAGTAATACTTTATTTTGCACAACTATACAATCTAATACAGTCAAACCTACAACCCAGTGTGGAAGCCGATAATGGCCACGGAGGCAGGAAAAATAAAATGAGCGACCGTTTCCTCATGATAACAAATGGGACAATTTTCTCATTATCACGACGAAACAAACACTGATATTGCCGTTGCCATGGCGACATGCAAACAGGAACCAGAAGTTAAGCAAAGCACCAAAAATATGAGAAAAACGGAAGAACTTAGTAATGACCTTAACGTACAGAGTCAAAGAGCCACAGTAATCTAGGATTACTAAGAAGAAAACTTTCATCCACCAATGGAAAATCATTAACTTCTGGGGTTGCCGCGGTGACGTATAAACCTGTTCAAATAGCAACTAATAAAGCAATTTCAAACCATAATTGAGGTAGAATCTGATGTGTTTATCAATAATGGAAACTCCATAATCAATATTAAGTATTATTGTTTTTTTCTCTGTAACGCAGGAAAACCGTCACGACAATCACATCGTTATCACGAGATAGGGGCCAAAAATAACGATCTCGTCTTCCATAACCCAGCAATGAATTTGGCTGTTTATGGAAAATAATAATTGTTTTTGATTGACATGTTCAGAAAGGTATTATTCCAAATAGAAAGAAACATGTTCAGGCAGCGGAATAACAAGACAGTCTTGATATTAATGAATTATAACTATATATTAATTAAGAGTGTAAAAGCCCTTGTCGTCGTCTCCATATTCAGAGACCTGCAACGCCGTAAAATAATGTATTTCTGCCTAATGAGCTCCTAAATCTGAAAGATATCACATAACTCACATCAATATTATTATTATTGTTACTATTATTAGTACCCACTGTTCCCTCAGGGATGGGTCAATCAAAGAGAAATAATTTCCCTATGCTGTACTGTCTATGACTGTATGTGATTAATAAATGATCAATTATTAAATATTATTATTATGGCAATCTCGTTTCAAACGGAAACAGCTGGAACTGAATCCACTGAAGAGAAGTTCATTTTTGTGAACACAAAGTTGAGACTATATTCAGTCGGGAAAGTTTTTTTTGTTGTTTTTGATTAAAAATTCTATTTAAATGAAGTAGTTAATAAAGCCCCAGCAGATCCACTTGGATTTAAAGACAGCCCCAGATAATGGCGTGACTCACCGCTCATATAATCGTGTGTGGTTGTGAGGATAATGAATGCGATGGTCGGTGGGTTTCCCGTAATAATCTGGAAAACTTGATTAAGTCTTAACCAGAACCGGCTAATGTGTAGCGACGTCTATCCAGTCCAGATGAACTCCTTGAAAGCTCAATTTCATGCTTTTTATTAAGCTTGTCTTGTAGACATGAATGTTAAATGAGAAATGACACAGAACCTTCATGGAAATCCCACAGGTAAAAAAAGAAAAATAGAGCAATGTGAAGTTTGTAGACACAAAAATGCAAAACAAAGCAAAATCATATTAAACAAATCTTTTCCTTCTTACTACTACCTCCAGTGCAAGAAAGTGTAACAAAAAACAGTAAAAACACTCTTATATTCAAAGGTGGCATGAGTTGTGTGAGTTTCGATTTCATTTTTCACTTTGGTAAGTGTTTAATCACAAGTGTCAGCTCCAAACTCAGGGCTCCGGGTTTGGAGCGAGAAAATGGACACGTTTGTTCTGGTCCACAGGTAAAGTCTATCCAGCTGTGCACAAAATGGTTTGGAATAAGTGGAATAAATATAGAAAGCTGTTATTATATTCAATAATTAATGCCCAGAAAGTCACATTACTTTTAAAAAGTCATGTGGATTACAAAGATGCTTTGTGTGCTTGACTTAGCCAGTGTGGAAGGGAAGGCAAAGCAGATTCTCCATTCAGGAATAAAATCTAGCTCCAGTTAAAGGAACAATGACACAAACGTGCAGTTTAAGACGGGTTCTGTTTCCGTTTCTGTTGACCCGGTTACCTTGTTTGCTTTATATAACAGTACATTTTTTTATGTTGTAAAACAGGGATGTATAAACGTAGTAAAAAATCATGGACTCATCTTGATTTATGATATATGAACGTAATACTAGTAGTACTTTTGACATAACTTATCATCGGCACAATTTAGTCCAAATTGTGTGCATTTGAAAAGACTGAAGGACATCCATAGACTATATATCATGTTTTACTCGCTTCGTGTTTGTGAAAATGTGAAATATATATGAAGTGAAAATACTGTAGACATAACTTCACATTTAATTTGACATGTTCAATCAGGTGGTTTGTTTGTACAACGCAGGGGATTGGAGACCTTTAGGGGATATACACTCGCTCTCAGGGATGACAGGATACGTCTAGTTTATTTATACCACCTATATTCAATCCATGAATATGATCGCTATCATCAGTATGTCTTGGTCCTGTTATTTGAACGTCATATGTTTATCCTTCGTTTGTCAAGTTAAACTGACTTAAGATCAGTTCATAGGAGTTAAAACAGTCGGTTTTCTTTGTTTCACGTTTCATGTTTGTGTGACATGACTGACTTTAATCAACACAAACATAATAAACACATTATATCTCTGAGAAGTCTGAGATATCGTGATATCGTAAAAGTTACAATCACAAAATGCCTGTCTCCCTTTTTAAAAACAAATTAAAATACACACTGCAATAAATTAAAATACCAAACAAATTGCTCAAAAACACTTGAAGAACAAAATAAAAGCAACATTTCATAATCTTTCATGTAAAAAGTGTCTTGGCCCAGAGGTGTAAGTTGTTTCTGAAACCTTATTGGCTCATTTAGACTTGCTGTAAGACACACTGGCAGCAGGCTTTCTTTCATATTGGTTGTTATCTTTGCCCAACAGTGTGGGCACATAACTTGCATAACGCTTTCAACAAATTCAACAAAATGACATGGCTCTGCACGGAGGGCCTGTCTGCAGGCGCTGTAGCTGCAGGTCCGGAATGAGGTCTAAAGACAACTCTTGGAGTTCTAAAGAGGTCGTGGACCGCTGTGAGACTTCAGTTAATTAAGAAGAATTCTATTGCTGTCAAGGTCAACGGCCAATATTTTTCAATCCAACTCATCTCTTCAGGTTTTGATGCCTTAGGCTGAACCCCGAACAGCAGCAGCCGTTGACTGTCACTACTAAAGTAATAGGTCCCAAATTGGCTTAAATTTGGTTTGAAAACTCCAGTATCATCTCTTTAGCTCTTAAGGAAACCAGAGAAAATGCATTATGGGCCGAGGCTGAAAGGAGCGTGTGGCTGTGCTGCCTCAAATAAACCGGGTAACACATTGTACCAGTGTGAGTTAAAAGAGACTTTAGATAAAGCAGAAAAAGATGGAAACCAGAAGTTTCTGTAGTGGATTCTTCATTTTACACATGACAAAGATGTTGCATAACCCTACATGCACTCTAAAACAGGGGTGGGTGAGACCCTCAGAGCCAGTGAAGACCCTTGTGTTGTTGCATAGAGGGGCACATGAGGTCCAGAGCAGGAGCTCTTACCTCAGCATGGTGTGTTCTTCATCCCCCTCCTGCTGAGTTTGTTTGGCCTGTTTGTTGTTTGTTTGTCTGTTTGTTTGTGAGATTGATTGATTGTGACGTCACAATGTAGCTATTGATGCCTTTGATCCTTTGAATCCTGTGATGTTTCTTTGCTGTGACCTTGGTGCTGTTTCAAAAGCTCCTTTGATTCCTTTGAAGTTGCTTTGGAGGGGGAGCTGAGGGCTCCATGGGCTGAACAAGGATGCTGAAGTGGAAGGTGAAAGAGACGACCAGCTATAGTGTATCTGAGATATACTCAGAGAGTTTGGTGGAGTTGTGGGTAGATGTAGAGGCGGGTAATAACTCAAACATTAATGGAGAAATCTGCATGAATAGTGAGTATTGTTGTGCCTAGACGGAGGTTTGGGCTCTCTGAGTGCTTATTCTCGGTTTGTTATGTATGTTTGTCTGTCTTTTATTGAATTGGTGCAGTCAGATGGATTTGTGTGCAGCAATAGCTTTTTTTTTTTTTTGTCTGTCTGCTTTAGGAATAATTTAATGTAATTTAAAGTCCTTAAAAATCTTGATTGTGACATATTCCGTAGTGTCTCTCATTATAATTGTAATTAGCGTAGGATTCTCGGCCGGACACAAATGCATTTAATAAAACACGGGAGACCCTTTACAATAAATCATTTTTCTCTCAGCCATCCTGGTTCCTCTACTAGACAGCAGGAAAGTAACACTTTATTATTAGACCAGTAAACAATACGGTATTAGAACATTTCTCAATTACTCCAATAATACTATGTCTTACCTGCTTTCTTGAACCACACCCATGGATACTTACCCTTTATAAGTTACTTACACTAATCAGCCATAACATTAAAACCATTGGCAGGTGCAGTCGGAGTAACTTTGTTTATCTTGTTACAACAGTGAGTGGTATGGGATATATTAAGCAGTAACTGGACATTTGGTTCCTCAAGTTGGCATGTGGGAAACTGGGAAAATTAAGAAATGTAGGCATGTGAGTGACTTTGACATTGGCAAATTGAGATTGGTGGACAACTGGTTAAAAGCATCTCCAGAACTGTAGATCTTGTTGGGTGTCCCTCATCTGTAGTGGTTAGTATTTACCAAAGTGGTCTAGTGGTCTAGGTGAAAGGAGAACTGGTGAACTGGCGACAGGGTCATGGATGCCTGAGGCTCATTGATGTGCATAAGAAGCAAGGCTTAGCCCATGTTTTTGGATCCCACTGTTAGTGGTTGTTCTGATGGGAAGGTATCAGAACAAACAAAGCTTCACAGTTTGCTGCGTAGGGGGCCGAGCTGCCAAAGACCAGTCAGAGTGTGGATGCTGACCTGATGCTGATACACTGTGGAAAGCTCCCACAACGAGCAGGTCAGTTTCAGAACATGACCATGGAGCAAGGGAACGGGGTGACCTGGTCTGATGAATCACATTTGCTTTTACATCATTTGGACGCTTGAGTGCATGTGCCTCGCTTGCTTGAGGAAGAGATGGCACCACAACGCACTTTGGGAAAGAGGCATGTTGGGAAAAACATTGTGATGCTTTGGGCAATATTCTGTTGGGAAACCTTGGGTCCTGCTATTCATCTAGATGTTAATGTTCCTTGACTTTCACAACCATTGTGGCTGACCATTTTGAGTTTTCTAGAACAATATTTTGCCTGAGCCTAGGAAGTTATGTTTTCATTCCTGTGCATTTATCTTTTTGTTTGTGTCAGCAGGACTACAGAAAAAAAAAAGCATGAAATTTGAACCAGAGTTAGGTTCTGGCATATCCTAGAGGTGATAATTTTTTGTTGACATTACATGTTTTGCAGCATTTAAAAACAAAATAGAAATAATAAGCCATTTGGAGTAGTAACAATGTGGCTATTGATACGTTTGTTCCCTTTGATTCATTTGATGTTCCTTTGGGGTTGTAGCGGGGGGCTCAGGGCTCAACAGAGATGCAGAAGTGGAAAGCGCAGGAGATGATCAGCTACACAGCATTTGAGTGTCACTCAGAGACATGGTTGGAGTTGTCGGTCGATTTAGACACTGGCAATAACTCGGACATTAACGGAGGAATCTGTTCGATTTTTTCCAGTAACCTAGGTTTCTGTTGTGCCTTAGCGGCAGTTTGCCCACAACCAAACACATGTTTCACATTCATTTTAATGTGGACAGCTGGGACACTTGTGATAAAAAATAATAAAAATCCAGTGTTCTGTGGCAAAAGACATCATCCTATGAAAGCAAGATGATTTTTCTCAAGTTGTAAAACCATCTTGGATTATTTTTAGTAGTACTTAGTGTTTTGCTTAATTCTTAAATGTAATTATTAGTCACCTGATGACAAAACATGTATTTATTATAATAGTTTTCAACAGCATTATAGTTAGATTCGATCAAACTATTGCAGAGTTGCGGCTGACTTTTTGAGAATGAAGTGAATAATTACAGAGGATGTAAATAGAACTTTTGTTAGCTTCCAACATTCCTGCAGGTGAGTCATTAAAGCTGCATGAGGTCTGATTACCTGAGTGAACACAACAATTTCACAGCTGTGAATGAAACCTCAGGCTGAACACAACTCCCCCAAACAGCAGCAGTTTTTGGTGAGGAGGGTTTCAAATTGTTGCCCATCCATTCACCGCCAATGCTTTTATTTTAGAATTATTTTAAGTAAGATAATGATGAGTGAAACCATGTATTTATCTCTAATTGTGTAGCTAATGCTAAAACTTCATCCTCACCTGATCTTCACATGATTATTGTCAGTAGAGCACATGTGTATGTATGTATATATATGTGTATATATATATATATATATATATATATATATATATGTATGTATGTATGTATGTATATACTGTATATATATTTATGTATATATACGTACATATATATACACATATTGATATGTATATATATTTATATATATATATGTATATATGTATATATATATATATATACGTATATATATATATATATAATATACACATATATAAATACACACATATTTATGGTATTTTTTAATTTGAGAAAAAGTCAGACACTGTCATCTACTCTGACATCTCTCCCGGGATATTTCGGCCATTAGATAAAAATAAATTCTTCAACTCTTTTACAGATCACTACTCTGCTCTTACATGGGAGCTGTAGTGGTGTGAAAATGCCCTTTACATCATTTTCAAGCACACTCGTATTTATCATAGTAATTATTAATCAGTCTCATCCCCATGCGTTCTCTGCGGTAGTGGAGACGAGCAAAGCGCCACTCCTACCTGAAGCTGACCACCTACTGAATGTAAATAGATATGCCTGTCAGCTTATGTTATCCTCAACGGCCTTTTGAATGATATACAGCCCCGCCCACCACATCCAGTCTCCAGTCATGTAGTGGAGCCTGACAACAATGGCCTACGTGTGTCTAAAATAGTGTCGGCAGTTTTAATGTCTCCATCCGCTGCTGAGAGCCTCTTCAGTGTATTTATTACAGCCTGTCGTCCACGGCAATATTCAGAAAATACATCCATTAACATTTGTGTATTTCTGTGACTGACAAGGGAGATGATCGGAGTTTATGATTCATGGCTTGACTCATCATGTGCAATCTTTATTGGCAGATCGGAGCTCCTAAGTGTGAGTGTGTGAGTGTGAGTATGTGTATGTGTATGTGTGTGTGCAGCCGTGGGTCTGAAGCAGCTCTGCTTATTCTTCTTATTTTTTTATGCTTTCATTTTATTTTTAAACAAAGATACAGAACAGTACACACCAAAGAACTATACGGACACGTTTTGCCACCCTCCCATGCATTCATGCGTGAAACGGATGGAAGTACATGTCAGTCCATTTTGTGATGGCCAATTATTTGTTGATGCCACAAACTTAATCCATTTTTTCAAAGCTTCTCCAAAATGTGTCCCTTTGTAAATTCAGGGAAAATGTCATTCTTCCCATGTTTTGATCATTTGTTACAACATTTATCCAATCGGTCTCGGCTGGAGGCTCAGACTGCCACCGCTTCTTTTGTTGAGACTGTCTCACTGGCTGCTAATAAGATCTTGATTAGATTTTTTATTAGGAGCAGCAATAGCTCTGTTTATTCTATCGGTGACGAGTGCTGTGATCAGCCTTGACTGTAAATGTTGTCTTATTGGACTGATCCAGCTCAGCCCAGAGGCTGTGCTTTACTGCACATGAGCCTGATTGTGTGTGTCTGTGCGTGTGTGTGTGTGTGTGTTAATATGGGTATGTAAGGGCACACATGATGGGGAAAAACAGAAGGTTCACCATCAGGAGGGACCAGATGTTGTCTGACCTGAACTGTTGCTTGACCCACAGTGCATACGTCCAAACCGTTTTCACGGGTATCTCCGCGTTCACACATGTGTGTGAGTTGGTCACGCTGCAGTAAAACACCCAATACAAGTTATGCACACATGTGGGTGTTTATTGTAGCCGGTCATCGCCACTTATGCATGTTTCCCCTGCGCTGCATATGTTATGGTAATTGCTTAGTAAGTGCCGTAATGGGCCCGTAGACTCATGTGTCAACTTTGATTTGCTGACGCCGTGTTAGATGGTTTACGTTTGCTCTATTATGCCGCCATTCTCTGATCCACTCTTGACACCATCCTCCATTTAAATGTTGTGAATTGGGTAACGTCGATGACAGTGGAGATGTTTTATGGCGGACTAATTAGTCCAGTTGTCACAGCGGCTTTGACTCAGTGTGTGTGCTGAATGGATTACTCCTGTTTTATTTGCCTGCAGCCTTTTTGGAGATTCATATTTAATGGATCATCTTTCCCTCGCAGGAGAGCATTAACTTGGGTTGTACGTATCGACGTGGGTGTGTGTGATGGAGTTTTTGTTCAAAGGCACCGCCATTCTATTTATTTATGTTACAAGCACTTTATATTTTTGTAAGTGCGAACTCTCACTCAGTGATACGTGCCAGCTTGTGTAAAAAGTCAATTGCATTGTATTAGGAGAGAGCAGCACTGCCTGTAATATACTGCATGAAGTCGTGTGAGAGTCTGACTTTTCTGCGTCTTCCTGTCCATCAGGCTGTAACGTGGAGGCATATCTGAAATTGTTACTATGGAAACTGAACACTGCTGCTATACAGGAACAGATATCCGAAGTGGGCTCCGTCTCTCTCTCTCTCTCTCTCTGTTCCCTCGTTTACTGTCACACTTCTTGTATTATCTTGAAAGATCTTTTTCCTCCCCTGTAGCTTTCCTTCAATGCCCCCACTCTCAGGAGATTCAACAATTTCCATCCTTTTTTTCTCGACCATCTCTTTCCCTCTTGCTTAGTTGGCCTTTTTTTTTGGTAGTTTTCTTTAATCTCCTTCTCACCTTAGAGTCGTCTTCTACCACCATGGGCTTTTCATGTACTCGTTTCATCTCTCGCTCATTTGTCATGCCCTTCTACACTTCCCTCCCGTTCTCTGGGACTCTTTTTGCTATTCCTTCTCCTCTTCCTCCACATCCGTCTCTTTTGTGTATGCCTCTGTTTATTCTCTCCCTCATCCCACTCTCTCTCTCTCTCTCCTCCCTGATATCTTCCTCCCACTTGTTTCCTCCCTCTCTCTCTCTCTCTCTCTCTCTCTCTCTCTCTCTCTGTCTTTGCTTCACTGTGGCGCCCCCATGGAGACTTCAGCTCGTTTACAATTGGTATGTGCACCTGCAATTAAGCTTGACAAGCCTCTGGTAATTACACATTTCTAAAGACAATCTGGGTGTTTTTTTAATGAGGAGGTCTTGTTTCTTCCTCCTCAGATTTTCCAAACTCTCCGGCCTCTTCTCTTTGTGCTCACCCTATTTGACAGATTCCTTTTTTTAGTTCTGCTACCAGCGTTCTTCCCGTATGTCCTCTCTGTGTCCGTTGTTTTGTGGACTGAATCGGCTGCACAACCTGCAGGGTGCATGAGCGAAAGAAACGGTGAGGTGTTGTATGAACAAAGAAGAGGAGCACACCTTCATCTATCCCACCCGCTGTTCCTCTGTGCGCAATGTAGGACATGACCATGAACATGTACTCATTTTCACTTTCTAGCATTAATCTATGTGCAGAGAATTCACCCAAACTCATACCCCTGTTACACTTGAGTATGCCGTACGTAGACATATACTAGCTACAACTTTCATTCCATGCTATGACTAATTTGGGTTCTCTGAGCGTATAACCTGCCTGCGCCTACATCTCTCATCTGCCGCCTCTCCCACTTTCTCACTTGCTTCCTCTTTTTCCCTCCCTCCTTCATTTTCCCTCTACAGTCTCCTCCACTCCTCTTGGCATGTCTGCATGTATAATATCAAAACCAGTAAATAATAAGTCGGCTGTTGACTTCAAAGAGCTGGACGGAAGGTGACGCCGAAATAAAAATGAGGAAAAAAATCAATGAAGTCAGAGTGAGAGGGATGGACAGAAATAAGGAGAGAGAGACACCCAGTCGAACCCGGTTAGTTTCTAATGGTCACTTAGCATGAAACTAAATCCTGGAGCTGTGAGGCTGTCAATCCGTCAAAATGTACCAGTGCTGTCCTAGCTCTCCAAACTCACTCATTCACACACACACACATGTACCCACGCGCACACCCAACAACATGTGCGCGCACACACAAACACACAATTGCATGCACATACGCACACATGCACAAACACACTCACACACACGTGTATGCACACACACTGACACAGGTGTTCGTACAGATATACACGTACACATGCACCCATACAAACAAATAAGTACGCACACACATACGTACGCAAACACACACACACGTGGACACACGCATGTATGCACACACACACATTCATGCATGCGCACATACACTTGTACGCACACACAAATGTATGCACACATACAAACACATCTTTAAACAAGCAGACACATGTACGTACGCATGAAACATGTATGCACACACACGTACACACACATTTGCAAACACACTTGTATTCACACATATGCACTCACACGTACACACATGTATGCACCCACACACATATATGCCCACACACAATCAAACACAAACACGCATGCACCCACACACACACATAGACTTATGTATCCACGCACTCACTCACAAACACGTATGCACCCACACACATATGTGCCCACACACACACGTATGCACACACACACATGTACACACATATGTGCAGACACGAGCACGTACACACACACATGCACACACACATATGGATTGTCACTGGCTGCTCTAAAGGAGAACATAGGATTCTATCTATATGTGGTTGATTTGATACAAAGTTTTTTGGGTCACGTTCTTCTGCAATTAAGAGTTTGTGTAATCAGTGTTTTTAAGATTCTATACTGGAGCTTTAAAATTCTCTTTATTGGTGCTATCCAAAAACATTGATGCAGCAGTGATGCCACAATTACCATATCTTTTCAGTTCTCTACCACATGTTGACCCGATGAGGAGAAAAAGATGTTATAAATTAAAAAGCAGCTGAAAACATATTTAAGAGTGATTATGAATTTAATACATAACATTCTTCAACCAATTAATTTCATCTTCTGTCATGCAGGTGGGAGTTTTCTATTACTTCATATTTTATTTTTGATCTTTCCATAAGTCACACTTGGCCCGTTTTACAGTAGGTGGGTTTTCAAGGGACACTTTTCACCTTTCAGAATTAAACCTTTCAGAATTGCAATGTCCGTCGCCTGTTATCATGACTTGTGATCTTTTCCGACCGGGTTTTTAGATGCATCCACTCACCTAATCAGAAACGCTTTCAGACATTCGCAGACGATCCACACTCGTTCATAAGATGACGATAATGCTTCGGTGAGTTGGGTGCCGACCGCCAACATCCTCCCAGAAGAAGAATACGACAAAGAGGGCTTTTGCAGCAGTAACTTTTCATCCATCTAACCGTCCAAATATGTTAAAGTCTTTCAAAGTTGCAATGAATAAATCACTCTCCGATGTAGACCGGTAGTGTTTTGAAGTCGGCGTATTTAAAATGCATTGCGGCGCTGAAAAAACTCAGCTGAGCGTTACGTCAAAAAAACTGTGGGGGGTTGAACCTTGGACTTTCTAGGGGGTTCTGGGAGCATGCTCTCCTGCAGGAAGATTTTGTACCATTGAACGTTAGATTATATCAATCTGGTGCACTTTGAGAGTAAAATTAAGACACTAAAGCTATGATGAACTCTGTGCTCTTTAAACAATATCTTGCTCTAGTAAACAGTCTAATCTAATTATTTCCCAATATCTAATCACCAACAAACTGTTTGTATTGACAGGAATAGTTGTTAGTTGACCAAAAGTCACACCCTCGATGCATGATGAATGAAATTTAACACGATGGTTAGAAAAATAATAATAATAATACTTGACTTTAGTATGGTATACATTTGAGCCATTAAAAATGAAGCAATGTGTTGAACTGGTTTATTTTTCTATCAAATAAAAAATCATTTAGAATTCCACCCTGACTGCAACTCGAAATATTTCGCACATACACCCAGAAACTACACAACTTCTCTGACATACTGTCCCTTTCCCTGCTATTAAAACTCACCTACTGTCTCCCCTGCTACCCATCTTTTTAAAAACATCGTTAATTAAATTTACTTAATTATCCTTTCAATTTAATTTCTAACGTTTCACGATGAACAAACTATCTCCTCGGAATGAGGGAAATAATTTAAGTTTAGGGCCAGTCATAGCCAGGAGACTGAGCGCTGACGTCATAAGCTAACGGTAGCATTAGCCCACGTAGCTAATGTTAGCTTTCATTGATAGCTTGTAGTTCTTGCGGTTCTCCGTCAATAATGATAAGATTATTTCTGGACCAGTGGATATCTGAAGTCAGTTGATACTGACAACAACCTCGGCTCCTGTATTGGGTCATGTTTATCGTTATTATTTTATTTTATTTTTTTTAATTTATTTATTATTATTTTTTTTTTTTTTTTATTGATGCTTTTATCTGCTTTTGCCTTGTAGCACTTTGAGATTTGATCCAAATGTAAAGTGCATTATAAATTAAATGTATTAATATTATTATTATTATGTTTGTCTGATTTTTGTGAGAAGTGTTTAGTCCGAAAAGACAATATATAGAGAAATAACCACAGTCTGTATTCATCTGATAGTAGAAGACCACTTCCTTATTTAAACTAACTGGTCCCTATGAAAAGGCATGAAGAATGGGGAGAAGAGATGATAACGGCATGGAAGGCCGTTGCTTTGCAGTTCTACACGGACCAGCAATAAGCCCTGACCTAAACCCACCGTGGGCCGCCATCCCACAGGATGACGTCAGGAATTTGTGAGAGTCCATGTGGAGGAGGATTGCTGCTGTAATCTAATCTGACGGTGGACACGCTAATTTATTGTTGTATAAAATGTTGTACAATCAAGTCATTTCTCTAGAGAAATGGGGGGTGGTTCCAATTTTAGTTGTTCTTATTTTTTTATGAATTTTGGTTTTTCTCACTTCTTTAACTATAGAAAATCATTAAAACTTAATACGGAAGAAAATATAACTAAAACTAGAAATAAAGAACCCAAACAAATTTGCTTTTAAATATAATTACTGCGTTTTAGATCCTTTAAGAGGTATTGTCAGGTAGAGGACTTCAGTTTCACGGAAATTCTTAATCCTTTTATTGTTTTATAATGTTTCTTCTTGCAAAATGTCAATTAATGAAGAATGAAAGTTTATTTAAAACGCCATATGAATTGAATTGCCCTCAGGTTTTAGAGAGGGGTCAGAGTGGTAATTAGCATACTTTAAAGTTAAATTAATCAGTTTTGCATGATTTGAAAGCCATACTAAGAGACCAGTTAATGAATAGAATTTTTAAAAACTAATGATAATCCGACATTTTAGAAAATATATACAATGTGTAGAATATAATGTTGAGTCTCGGCTCTGCTGTTTAGTAATTAGTGTCTTTACAGTAGCGATACAATACATGCCACTCGTCAGTCTTAAACGTTCCATCGTTAGTTCAGAATGTGAGAATAGATGATGCATTATTTAAAGATTATGTTCTCTGGACTGTCTAGTCACCACAGAAGCGCTGCTGGAGGGAGAGCGAGTTCATTTCATCTTTGCATATATAAACATGACAGCGTTGATCAAAAGTAATTAAACAATTTTTGTTTCAATCAGACTTTTATCAGACAAAAAGTCTGATAAAATTCTAGGGAATACTTCCCTAGAATTGTCCGCAAGACACAGACGACTAAGATCAGCACTGCACAGCTTAAAGGGAGAGTTTTCTCTCTCTTTAAGTCTAGGCTTGGGCCTAAAACAACTTAAAAATACATTCAAAAGCTGATCGCAAAATAAGAGTGAGAATAGTAATTGTGTATTTATTTTTGTTTTTACTAAACCTTTATTTAACAAGGAGAAAAAAAAATAATCCGATTAATCGGTTAATCCAAAATCAATCAAAATTGTCGTTAGTCGCAGCCCTAATTGAATCAAACATTCAGCGGGCTGGTGGCTGGCGCTGAGCTCCTGCTAGCTCTAGCTTCTCTGCTAACGCAAGCTTCTTAAGTTGTTCCTCGCGTTGATTTAATATGTTTTTTTTTTTTTTTATCTCTTCCATTGTTTTTCGAGAGGAATTGTTTCATTGTTCCTTTTGTTCCTCATGCTGTCTGTCTTCTTTGGTTTTAACTGAGGATCTTCTTTCTTTTTTTAACACTGAGTGTGTTTTACTGTCTGTTGCCTCTGCTTGTCATGCTGTCTTTTTAATGAACTGTTTTTCTTCTATGTGTGTTCAGCACTCTGATCAGCTGCGGTTCTTGTCAATGTGCTCTTAGACATAAAATTGACATTGACGTAGACAAGCGAAATACCCACATTGTGTAAATCAGGCTATAGGAGAGATACTAGAAAGATACATGAAGGAGTATATTTCTTCTGCCTGGTGGTGGTTAAGAAAGTGACCAAGTGAGTGAGACTTTGTGAAATTACACACAGGGAGTGTATATTATTACAGTGCATTAGTACAGGTGACATGTTGGGGGTGAGGGAAGGACCTGGTGGTGGTGGGAGCGGTGAGGGACGTTCTATTACTGTGATATGTTGTAGAGTTTAATTGCGGTGGCTAATCACTGAGCTACAGACCCCCCCCAAGAAAGAACACAAATGCACCTGATGACGCTTCCCGCTTTATCCTCTCAGTATTTCCCCGAAAAATTGGGGATATTACGGAATCATCATCGCTGCGACGTTTGCATCCGCCAGAGAAGTGTTAATGCGATAACTCAAAAACTGTTTCATGGATCATTTTCAAATTTCATACCCACATAGATCTTAGTGCGAGGAATAACTGAGTGTTTTTGGGAAAGGTCTTTGATTTAAAGCCGCCACTGGGGGGAGCTATACCTCCAAATTTTTTAGGCCATGATTTCTCAAGCGTTGGTCCAAAGTTGGTGCACCTGAATCAACTCGAGATACATTGTATTTTATTTGAATAGTTTGTATTTTACTCACTAGGGGGAGATTTTTATAGAGCACTTGTTTTTTAACCTAACTTCCTAACTGTTGGTTCGATTTAGTCCAAATCTGGTGCATAGGTATGATCTCATATAGATCTTTCTTGTATATATCCTGTTCTAACTTAAAGTAATATAGTGTTTTTATACTTTTAGCACTTTGAGATTTGATCCAAATGTAAAGTGTGTTATAAATTAAATGTATCATTATTATTAATATAGTTAAGTAATAGCTGATACTTGATATTATTATTATATTGATATTTTTACTCACTAGGGGGAGCTTTTTCACAAAAATACTGTTTTGCTGACATAACCTCTTAAACTAAAGCCTGATTAAGTACGAGTTTTATGCATCTGATTCGACCCGCAGAGATCTATATAGTATACGTTCCTCTAAAGGTTTATATTTCACTCACTACTACAACACAGGATATTGGGGTCTTTTTCGGGGATATACCCTAGCTGTCGGTGATGACAGCATACGTCTAGTTGAGCTTCTGAGTTTAAAACCCTGCTTTCATGAGTGGAAGCCAGGCTAGAGGGAGCTTATAGAGGGAGGGCTGGGAGTCTGAGATGCTTTACTGAAGCAAAGACATAAAACATAAAAATGAGAAATGTTAACTGTTATTATGATAGGTGTTCATATTTGGGTTTCATTTTGAAAATCTTGAGGGACCAATGATATTAGGCTGGGATGAGACGCTCTATGTAAGACTTCAGTCCCTTCCTGACTCGGATGAATGATTTTAAACACGATTGACAGGTGGAACAACACGGAGTACATCATGTCCTTAAAGACGTATAAGATTCATTTTCAGGATTTTTCACCTGTAGCTGGTTGTGGGCATTAATATTTTAATGCCCTTCTCTTTTCTCTTTCCCACTTCTTTCCTACAGGGACGACATCTACACTCTGCCATGATGCTTGTCAGCCTCCACCCATCTCCCTTCCGTCTCCAGGACAAGCGCTTTGTCTTCACAACCTCCTCTTCTCATCATCCTCCTCCTCCAGACCAGCCCTCTCATCATCCTTACCCTCAGCCTTGGCCCACACTGCACTTCTCCTCCTGGTCTTTCTCTCTGCTGTTCGTCTTCATACTACTCTTGCCTGTTTGCGAGTCTCGCAGGGCTGGAGGTCCAGGTACAGGACCTGGAGGTTCCCCAGGAGGACTTGGTGGCCAGAAGAGTGGCAGCACACAGAGGGGTGTTATCATCCCTCCCCAATACTCGCCAGGCGTTCCGCCTCTCACCCCAATCAATCCCAAACTGATCAACTCACTCAGCATTGCTGTCATCCTCGTGGGCAACTCCAGTGAAGTAACCCTGGGTGTTGGACTTGAGAAAGAGGACTTCCTCCACATACCTTACCCGCCAAAAGTTGAAGTGGTCACCATGAATGAGACAGACCCCAAGAGCATCATCAATCGGATCTGCGGACAAATCACACGTAACTCTCTGCAAGGCGTGGTGTTCGGCGATGACACCGACCAGGAGGCTATTGCTCAGATCCTGGACTTCATTTCTGCTCAGACACACATCCCCATCCTGGGCATCGGAGGAGGCTCCTCCATGGTCATGGCTGCAAAGGTAGGAAAACTCCTTGTTTGCAGAACAGTAATTTGTCCATACTGTAAAGGACTAGTGGAGTGGGACTCGACACATTTCTCTTTACTCCATCAATAATTATAATAATATGTCTTATATGTGATTTCTAAAGCCCATTTTAAAATATGAAGCATTAAGAATTCATCACCTGGTTCGGTCTCTTGGATCATTTCATCAGCCTCCTTCAAAGACCTCCAAAATCAGGCTGACTGCAATGGGTTCACAGACGAATACCAAATATTTGACTGATTTCATTCTGAGATCAGGATCTGACACAGGAAACCTTAAGCCCATAGTAGCAGGAGACCTAACCCCTGTCCAAGATTTTAATCCACATTTAAATTCAATTGCATCAATCCGGTGCAAAATTAGAGTGACAGTGGATATTATTACATAAAAATTGCTTAAATCATTATCTTAATTAATGTTTGAACTCACAAGAAACCAGGATTGTGTTCAAGGTAATGGTGGATTTCATTTGATCACTTGACTAATGAACCAGACTAATGACCCATTGGACTAGTATCACCTGGGATCCTCATGTGATTTAGAATTACACCCGTACATTCACACGGGATAAACGGAATCTGCATTTTACATGAATTTACTGACATAATCTCCCTGGATGTGATGTCAAAGCTCCGTTTGACAGCCGCTGCAACAAACAGGTCAGCTGTCAGCACCTGTGGGTGCCTCTGAGGCAGGCAGGGGTTCTGGACGTTGTGTGGATGTCCAGAGGAAATACAAGGCCAGAGGAAATACAAGTCCACAGGTAGGACTAGTCCTCATACAAGTCAACAGGTAGGACTAGTCCTCATACAAGTCAACAGGTAGGACTAGTCCTCATACAAGTCAACAGGTAGTACTAGTCCTCATTCAAGTCCACATGTAGGACTATTCCTCTGGTAATACAAGTCCACATGTAGGACTAGTCCTCTGGTAATAAAAGTCCACATGTAGGACTGGTTCCCTGGTAATTAAACAACACATGTAGGACTAGTCCTCATACAAGTCAACAGGTAGGACTAGTCCTCATACAAGTCAACAGGTAGGACTATTCCTCATTCAAGTCCACATGTAGAACTATTCCTCTGGTAATACAAGTCCACATGTAGGACTAGTCCTCTGGTAATACAAGTCCACATGTAGGACTGGTCCTCTGGTAATACAAGTCCACATGTAGGACTGGTCCTCTGGTAATACAAGTCCATAGGTAGGACTGGTCCTCATACAAGTCCACATGTAGGACAAGTCCTCTGGTAATACAAGTCCACATGTAGGACTAGTCCTCTGGTAATACAAGTCCACATGTAGTACTGGTCCTCTGGTAATACAAGTCCACAGGTAGGACTAGTCCTCATACAAGTCCACATGTAGGACAAGTCCTCTGGTAATACAAGTCCTCATACAAGTCCACAGGTAGGACTAGTCCTCATACAAGTCCACAGGTAGGACTAGTCCTCTGGTAATACAAGTCCACATATAGGACTAGTCCTCATACAAGTCCACATGTAGGATTATTCCTCTGGTAATACAAGTCAACAGGTAGGACTAGTCCTCAGGTAATACAAGTCCACAGGTAGGACTAGTCCTCAGGTAATACAAGTCCACGGGTAGGATTAGTCCTCTGGTATTACAAGTCTGCATGTAGGACTAGTCCTCCAGTAATACTATTCCACAGGCAATGCTTGTCCACGGGTAATGCTTGTCCTGTGTGAATAGGACATAAGTAGTCAGTAAATGATGGGAAAATGTAAAGATTCCCTTTGCACCACTTGTTTCTGAGGTCTGTGCTTACACTATGTCTGACAAATGATGTACGCTCTGTGCTGACTGGAGGATGTAAGATAGTTTGACCTTGCAGGAGGTCGTGACATTACCAGCATATAATGGTGTATCTGAAGGGCAACATTTCAGTATGAGACTCGCATGGAAGCTGCTGGGATCTTCTGTCATAACAGATCCGTCTGTAATAAACTCATATATTTAATTGAGTACAACTGAGACTCATGGAGCCTCACCAAGACAAAATCATTTTTTCTTCATCAGCAGTCGTTGCTTTCCATCTTGCATTCACCCTAACTTTTAACTAAACTTTGGCAGTGAGATAATCTTTCATGTTTTAAGATTATGTACACCTGCAAGGGGTGCCATCATGCCCACAAGGTGCCGCAACATTCGCCCCTTGTTGCACAAATTGATGAAAAAGTAAAAGTTGGGGCAGAGAGAAAGATGTGAGAACACAAAATGCACAGCTGTGCTGTGATTTATGTTATGGATGACAGGTTTTTTATTTCCTGTATTGTCTGAACCAGACAATATCCACATCCACAGAGGTTGCTGTTGGATTGGGTGATTTTGGCTTTTTACATGTGCTAAGTTAAAATTCTTAAACAACACAACCTATTGGCATTTTTCTCGGGCTTTCATAAAGGCTGCGCTTGTGCAGGTCAAAGTGACCCAGATGTTTTATCCTTGTGTATTTAAAAAAAAAAAAAATTCAGGTCAATGTGACCAGTGCAGATCACATGGGATCTGATCACGTCAATGGGGATTTGTTACTCCTTGGCTACATTCATATCACAAGCCTCATTGTTCAATCGGTTTTCTCTGTTCAGAATAGGTTATCTTGAAGGTTCACATTCATAATTACATGCAACCTTTTTCTAACGCTTATCCCTGAAATGGCGGGCATGCACACTTTAATAACCAAACAAAAGGAAAAGGACAACTCCAGGTATTCAAGCTGAAATGGATGCATTAGAATAGAATATATGCACAAGTTTCTCTGGAAGACGGCAAAGAGTTCTTGCTCGTTGTCAGCTCTCCTCTCTAGTCATTTTTTTTTAATGCTTTTGTCGGTTCATGTGCATCGGCAGGAAGCCACTTGAATTCCATTCCCACCACTCTCATTAATGTTTCATTCCCACAAATTGGATATGTATCTTAACACCATATATGAAAGGGACTCAACTCAGATTTTCGTGTTCATGAATGTGGCATAAATGTATGCCAGGTTTATGCCACACTAAGGCAAAAAAATAAAAAATAAAATGAGAGTTGAGTCTCTTGAGCCTGATGATGTGACTGCAGACAGCCTCAGAGCTGAAAGTGGCTGCAAGACACGGAACGATGAAGAACTGCAACGCACGGCTCAGACTACAGAGCTGTCAAGCTAGTGCGTCACGTTCCTGTGACTGTTATTTGCTGATATGAAAATGAGAGAGCGGCATTCATTAGAGACAAACAAACTTTCACACACTCTCACCTACTGGTAATTTACACTGACTAATTTAGCTATATTGCACTTTTTTGGGCCTTGAGAAGAAACCCTGTAGGAAAACCCAATCGAACACATACAACT
This sequence comes from Lophius americanus, assembly GCA_037951165.1. Lineage (NCBI taxonomy): Eukaryota > Metazoa > Chordata > Actinopteri > Lophiiformes > Lophiidae > Lophius > Lophius americanus. Next base: position 715,484 of record JBBDHG010000041.1, on the reverse strand, counting down.
CTACACAGACAGAAAGGCCCCAGGTCCCTAGGTGGATTGGATACCAGAAGCTTTCTTGCAGTGATACCCTCTCTGCCACTGTGCTGCCCTAAGCTTGAATAAAGATATAATAACAAAAGAAATCTCCAAATCCAAGAGAAATGGTTTTAGGGGAAATCCCATCCAGTGGTTTCAGGCCGGGAAACACAAAGTCTTTAGAAGCTTCTCTTCTTCTCCTTTATAAAAGACTGCAGAACATAAACACCCAGTAGTAGACAAAGAACCTTTTGGATGTTACAACGATGACAAGGCAGCAGAAAAAACAATAGAGTGAAGATACTGAAGAGATAAAGAAGGATAGAAAAGTAGAATCACCCATTGTTTTTACCCTGGCAGATTTGGCCATGAGCTACAAGCGTGCAGTAATCCTCTAAAACGCCTGGGGAAAGTTTCTGTGCAGAAGAACATTGCTACAGTACGTCCACTATCCAAGAGCTCCTCCCTGATGGAGATACAGGGATCTATGAGTGACTATAAGAAAAGACAAAAGTGATGCCAGTGATGTGCCAGAATCAGATTCTGTTCAGTGAGAAGTGGAGCGACTGAAAAAAAAACAACAACAAACAAACTTCCTATCAAAAATAATTCAACAGTCGTAGTCAATGCATTCTCCTTAGTGGACCCTATGACCTGTGGTGTCCCCCTGGGACCCGTCCTCGGCCCCTTTAATGTCCATTTTGAGTTCATACTGACTCAAAATAGACATTAAAGGGTTTTAAATGAGAGAGAGAGAGAGAGGGAGAGAGAGAGAGAGAGAGGGCGAAGGGATATGAAATAACCCAACTTATGTGGGAGAAAGGGAGGCTACCTACGTTAGCGTTATCTTATCAGTTTTTGAGGATATCTCTTCCTCCCTCCCTGTCAGTGGTTATCCTTTTGCTCGACTTTTCTCCTCTCTCTTCTTCCATCATACATGCACACAGACAGAGGCGTTGAATGCAGTGGACATTGTTGGCATGGTAACCAGTTTTTTTTATGCATTTCTCTCCACCTACCGTGTGAAAACAGTTGCAGAGGGAGAGAGAGAGTGTAATGAAAGAGTGCAGAAGGCTATGGGGTGAGGTTTGGAATAGATGGATGACTAAGTGTAAAAAGAGAGGTGGAAACGGGGAAAGAGGATGAGAGATAGGTCTGTGTGACTGAAAGGGAGGGCAATGACGAGAGAAACTTTACTCAGCTATTAATAAGTCATTTTTATTGCTTCTATTTAAGCTGTTATTTGACTTTTTAAATGTTTATATATAGAGGTGAAGGCCGATTGATCGGCGCCGGGAGGCCTAGTTTAATGTGATCGACGATCAGCCCAGCAGCCTCCCTGGGCCGATTCCCTGCCGGTCACACTCATGCACACACTACGCGTTAGCTACCATGGCAACAAACGTCTCACCAGCTTGAAATACTTCACCGCGAATGAAGATAACACAAAGCTTGCAATTTGTAAAACCAGTAAGAACAAAATAAACTGAGGAGGGACAACAAACTTAATCAGAAACATCAAAATTAGTCATCTCGAGGAATATAGCAAGTTTCAAGAAGCTAACGGTGGCAGAGCAGCTAAAGCTAGCGACAACACAAATCCAGTCACGAGCCGGCAGTATGAATGTATGTAAATGTAAATTATGTACTGAAGTCCCTGAATAAAGCCAACATAGAAAGTTAAACGACTGAACAAGGCTAAGAAAGTTTTATTTTAACTTAACGAAATGTCATACAATTAGTTAAAGAGACGCACGGCGAGGAGGACAGAGCATACATTAATTTCAACAAGTGAGAACACATACACAATGCTGACCAACCTTACTTCCATTGTAATATTTCAAAATAAGAGCACTTAAAATACAATACTCATTATGGTTTCAAAACTGAAAAGAAAAAAAAAATCTGTATTAACCGGTGAAACTTAAAATAAAAATCAGTGATAAGCCAAGAAAGTTGCAATCGGCGCACCTCTAGTTATTTATACTTTTTCAGTCACACAAACCACGGGAACAATCCTTAAATCCTGACATCCATACCCTTATTCAGTTCAGTAAAAGGAGAAAGCTGATATTTAGAACCAGAGCTTACCTCACTGGTACCTCATATTAGTCTATTGGAAATTAATCTTCGAACACTTTGAAAACCGAATGAAGATTTAATTAATCATTTGCGAGGAAAAAAAAGAAAAGGTTATCGGTTTCTGCTGTTCACATGCAAATATTTGCTGTTTTTTTCTGGTACATTGAAAACATTTGTTTGTCTTTGTTGGACAAAGAAATCTAATTCAAGACTGAATCAGATTACTTTTGTGAAATCTTTCTCATTTTGTGACGTATTATGGACGGCACAATTCTTCTTCTAATAATAAAAAAAAAAGTTAAGTCAGTAAGAATAACATTTATTAGAAATGACAATGAATTAAAAAAAGGAGCAATCTACATGTCAAGTGATCGAGATTATCTCAACCAAGGTGTCAGAAGATACAACGTTTAAAAAAGACGACCCAAACATTATGAGGCAGGTGGTTTTGAAGTTGTCAGTGTATCAACTAGCGTTTGTGTCCTCTGTGCTGATAGAAACTCAAAGACAGATGAAACATACTGAAATCCATCTTATGCTGTCGGAACATTAACTGACTTGCATAATATTCCTTAATTCATTCATTATCTGTTTTAATATAATATATGTTAATTCATATCATTATCCGCGATCCTGTTTAGGATCGCAATATATTCAGTTATTTAATCAAAAAGTAATAATTCTTGTCATTTTGTATTGTTGTAAACTTAATATCGTTGTGTTTTCTTAAAAGGAAAAAAACCCAGACACAATAACTTTAAACGGTTTCTGCCCGGTCTCTGGGGAACCGTAAAGGTTGTTTTCCAATATAGTCAAAAATGTTATTATTCCTGATAGATCTCCATTTTGCAATGCTTGTCAGCTTTTTAATACAATCTGATGAGTTTATGAGAGCGGCAGCTGTGGACGCCCAAAAGACAGTGAAATAATCTTTCTATCCTGGCTATTACAGGTGAATATCATTCTTCTGATCCTCGACATGATGTGAGACTGGCTCACTCCCCCCCCCCCCTTCCTCTGTTATTCTGCTTCAGAACCTCCTCCAATAGGAATCACCTGAGTCAATCAGGGATCCTTCGGGTAAAATTTACTTTGAAGCACTGTGAATTTCTATGCTATGGATTTAGCAATTTGCTTATTTGACCCAGTTCTTTCCATTTAAAACCTCCTTAAATACTTAAATAATTTAGTAGCTGTTTGCATATACAGTCAACAGGGAGGAAACTGGAATCATTCTTCTGCTGGATGATATGAGAATGGTTTACTTGAAATCACCTCACCTACCTTCAACAACATTCAGACATTTTAAACATTAAATAAAAATTAGATTTTGTGAAAACCAACTAATCATGTGACCATTTGAGCCAATCGCATTGCTTATAAATTGCCTGATCTGCTATTTCGTTCATGCTCTGAGGAAAGCCACTTGGCCGAAACGTTATCAAGCATGTGGATGAGACAAGGCCAAAATAAACTGGTGTAAATGAAATTAGTCAACTTGCCGTTGAATTTTGTTTTTGCTCCCTATTGGATACTCATATTGGGAATATATGTTTTGGTTGAGCACTACAAACTAATATACTGGGAAGGTGAGTCCAGCCCAAGATCTTACAAGCCAAACTAATACTAACATCAGAAATGTAAAAAAATGTTTTCTTCTTTCATAGATTGATGTAAAAATATATAAGGATTCGCTATCAGGCACCTCAATGTTATAAAAAATGGTTAAATTTCATCTTGTTTTGTTCTTTTTACAGAACCCTTCTATCTGCTTATCATCTTCTATCTTTAAATTGAAATGATGGCAGTTTCAGAGACCTCCCTCCTGGCTTTGCTGTCAGCCAGATGACAGTTACTTAATAAGTTCATTAAAATTTTTTTTAAAAAAATCCCTGAATTTCTGAATAAATTAGATCTTTTTTTTTAGGACTGTCAAATTCACATCATACGCTTATATCTACAACCACTAGCTCACACAAGCACCCTTGAGTATTTCTGGATTGGAGGTAGAGAGAAGTACTGTAACTGTAGTAGATAATACATAGTAGATAATATCTATATTTTTTAATTCCCTCAGTTCCAAATTCCAAGTGTCACCTTTTTTTAATGACTGGCTCCAGATCGTGAAACTCAGAGGGGAATGTATGTTAAACGGGAGAGCCACATTTTTAATGATGTACTTCTGTCACAGCCAAACCTGCTTCGTCACTGCTGTTATGTCACCAGTTAATGTCAGACTCCTTCAGTGTGCATTACCCTAAAACTTAACTTGGTAGGATTTGAATCGTATTCTCCCCTGTGTTATAGATGCAGCACTGATCCGTACGGTTTTATGTTATTTCTCGAAGGACATACGTATCTAATTGATTTTCTGAACAATGTCTGGAACTAAAATTCTGTCAGACTATTTGACTATTTGGGTGTTCTGATGGTGTCCGCTAAAAGCAGGCTCTCTAAACAGCCGTGATTAGAGCCAAAACTAGAAAGAACTCGGAGAGTGCACTCCTCTCGGCATAAACCTCCACCCTACTCTGTCTCTTGATTGGCAGTCCTAGACGGCGGTATTTCTGTCGACGACCCTCAGTGAAAGAACCTTGTCAACATCTTCATGCCAAACCAGTTGGATGCAGAGTCAGGTGGTCCATGGCCTTTACAATAAGAATTTGATTAAAAAAAAAAAAAATTCTGTGGAGCCCCTCTGGTGACATTGAAGAAAAAAACTAGATCTGGTAGCTACAACGTAATAAGGAGATAGAAGGACAAATTATCTCTTTCAAACAAGTTATCAAGTTGTGACTATGAGATGATAAGTCGTTCCTGCGCCTTATTAAGTCATTCCCACAAGAGAATTGATTGTTCCTGCGACTTATTAAGTCATTCCCACTAGAGAATTGGTTGTTACTATGCCTTATTAATTCATTCCCACGAGAGAATTTGTTGTTACTGCGCCTTATTAAGTCATTCCCACGAGAGAATTGGTTGTTACTATGCCTTATTAATTCATTCCCACGAGAGAATTGGTCGGTCCCACGCCTTATTAAGTCATTCCCATTATAGAGTAGGTTGGTCCTGCGCCTTATTAAGTCATTCCAACGAGAGACTAGGTCATTTTCGTGCCTTATTAAGTCATTCCAACGAGAAGAACTTTGTTCCCGAACCTTATTAACTCATTCATACGAAAAAGTAGGTAATTCTCGCTCTTTATTAAGTCCTTCCAACGAGAGAGTAGCTCGTTCTCGCGGCTTATTAAGTCATTCCAATGAGAGAGTAGGTCGTTCCCGCGACTTATTAAGTTGGGGCCATGAGTTGGGGCCAGAGGTCATAAGGACTGTTTCGGACCTGTGGAATAAAGTAGTTTCACGTGAAATTAAGCATTTTTTTTGACCAATTATTGCTTCTGGCCCTATATGACCTTCCAACCATCAAATTCACCCTCTGAACTTTTATTAGTTAAATTTGTTTTAATTATAATTAGACATGGAACACGCTTATCTTCGTGCTCAGTAAGATTCTGGACTGAACCACTAGATTCAGTCTTTGGTTCCAGGTTAATGTGTGCCGATCCACTCACTGCTGTCCTCAGTCCCCTCAGATGCAAAATGAAACACAACCATAAGGTAAGATAAATGGTCCTCAGTGTTTATAATTTAAAACCTGCAATAATTAATGACTGACTTAATTTAAAAAAAAGATTTAAAATGCTTGTCTGAGAATAACAAATCATGGATTGGTGGAGTTTTCCGCTGTGAGGGTCCTCATGGTAGGTTTCCATCCTCTCAAATAAACCCTCTGCTCCGCTGGAGGGAGCAGAACCAGACCACAGACCGACCAGAAAGTACCAAAACATGTTCTTCACCACAAAGTTGTTTAATACCGCAGAGCGAGTTGGTGAACCGGTCTTCCACAACTTTTATCAGGCATTATTACGTCAAAGCATAAAATCTATAATTCAAGGGGTTAACTGAGTTCTCTGCTGTTTCTTGAGCTACAGAGGCTTCTATCGGATCATTATCAAGAAGAAAGAGTGACACGTCTCACTCCAGAATGTTTGTTTGTATGTTTTCTTTTTAACTTTATTGAGGATGTCACAAACAGGACAACACAAAGGTAAAACATGGATGGAATAAACGCATCAATAAGAGGACTCTTGTCTTCAATGCCTAAAGTTAAACTTACCAACAAATTATATACTAACCTGTACTTGACTGTATAATAATAACAAGGTTTTAAGGTATATGAATTGGTACCTGGCCTGAGCAAATACATTAAGTTAAATAAAAAAATGATCCTAAAAAAGAAAATAAACTTTCAAACTAAAAAAAGAAGGTAAGGCCTTAATTTCTCCAAAGAATTAGACACATGGATGCATTTCTTGTTTTGTTGTTTTTTTAATCATTTTAACGGTCTTGGAGTGCAGCGTAAGTTCAGAGATGAATAATTCAAAAGACGGGCGACACTCTGAGAATTTGGCTCCATGGTTGATAAACGACCCCATTAGAATCTTGAGATTGACAATTGGGGGAATTGATGTTTTTAATTCAAGATGTTTGGTGTACATCACTCTGAACATAGATAGTTCGTAGATTCGTAGCTCGTTTTCTCGGTCAAGGAATTGTCGGATTCTCTTAGCCACATGTTTGTGTTTTCCTGAATTCTCCTCCATGTCTTTCCTCGACCCAACGATGACTTCCACTGAGGAAGGGGATGTAGGATGTATTTTTTGACTAGTTGTCCTCAGCCCTGATTTGTTACTGCTGGATTTTGCCGCTGCTGTAATATTGGTGCAGTGAATACTCACAGGAGGCTTACTGTCCTTCTCTCAACGGTAAACATTGATTCATATAATCAAATATTTTGCTAGGGGGATGCGGGACAGCGTCAAAAAACACTGAATATATCAGACTTCTCATGAACTCTTAATGTTTTTATATATTTATAATGTTATAGTTACTGATTCTATGGTTTTTACGGGGTTTCTTTTTGAGTGGATATTAAAGACCGTCTTCTACCTTAGCAGACGACACTCATGTAATCTGCTTTAATGAATAGAAAAGCAAATATCTCAGACAGGAGTGGCTGAAATCACGGGTGGGGACTCAAAAGGGCGGAGGAGGTGAGGTGAGACATGAGCATGAATGAAACTCGAAAGTGAAAGTTACTGAAAGTAACTCGATTCCCCTCAGGTTGCAAAATCCATTCCTTATCAGTGAAGAATTATGTGTAATCTATCGTGCTCCGGATCCTTCTAACGGGCCACATTCTCTGCGTAGGACAAAGCGCTTGATTTGTGAATATCTATTCACTTTCTACTTCCCACAACATCATTCCATTTACTCCACAGCCTTAGGAGGGATATCACAGCCTAGTAACAGCGGTCAATTATAGTATTTATATACATACATATATTATCATCCTAGTTTCTTGTTGATATCATTGTTGTTTCTTTGCATGTCCGTTTCCTTTCCCCACCTCACCACCTTCTTTCACACGTTCTCTCCACCTCTCTGCCACTCTCTCTCTTTTGTCCCCTCGCTCACACCCCTTCACCCTCTCCCTCTCTTTCACTTCCAACCCTGATGGTCATGGCAGTAGGCCATTCACTCTGAGTCTCTTGGACCGGCTCAAGGTTTCTGCCTGTTAAAAGACAGTCGCCAATGTCGCCAACTGATAACCCATGGAGGATTTAGTTGGGTCCCTGTAGGATAATGAATAAATAGTTTGGTCTATACCGGCTCGAAGTTTGATTAACTGATCAAAGTAGACCGTTCCAGTAGCTTGCAGCTCTTCTGCCTTTATTTTCCCTTCCAGTGCCCCAGTAGTGACGGATAAATGTATGCAGACCAATTACACACCAAATAATGTGGATGCTTCTGTTTAGGCGTGGGTTCAGTCTGTGCCATGTGTTGATATTGGCATAATAGTACGACATTGTTGGCCTCTGCCTACACTCAGCTCCAGAGACTAACGAGGTCTACCAGATCTGCTGTTGTTGGTCGTCTGCGCTTTTGTGCACCTGTGCGCGTCAGTGAATGTGTGGAACCGTGGAGCAAGCCGGTGCTCCATGATAAGACCCTTTTGTTTGTGTTAGGGGGAGATTATAGCTCTTGTTTTCACTGCAAAAACTGGGCGCCGGAGGCGCTCAGCATCTTCAAACCATTTCTTAATGGCTCCAGTCGCCATAAAGATGATTTTGTTGTTTCCATCAACAGCATCTACATGATTTTTATTCATTCTGTTTCTCAGATTTAGTTTTTTTATCCATGCATGGGGCTCACAGTTGTATCTTGTTTAAGCTGAACTCTCTTGGTGTGAAAAACTGAATGTCAGGGCGTCACTAGTGAGACTCATGGTTGACGGAGGCGGGGCACTATTTGGCCGGCTTTAAAGGAAAGGCAGATGTTGTATTTTAAAAGTAATATTTGGCATTTTCCTCTTCTGCTTTGGAATAAATATTTTTTGAAATAGGGATATAGCATTGCTTGTCAGTGAAAACTGGTTCACTGCCCCTTGATTGATCACTACAGTTTGGCCTCTAGCCTTCATCATTTGACATTTGCCCGGCCAGTTAATAGCGTCGCTAATGTGCAGCTGACATGATTGTTGGAGCCAAGGGTGCACTCGTTTTTCAAGACTTGTTTTTCTCATTCCCAATTTGTGGTTTTATGAGTACCCTGATTTCATCCTGCATGCATCATGTATCCCATTATTCTTCATGGTTGTACATCAGGGGACAATAGACTGGCTACATTTGCAATTAGGAGCATTCCCAGACGAGAAGGGAATTAAGGAACAAAACACAAAATACCCTGCACATATTCATACCGCACCTCATGCAGCCGTTATCTGGTATTATCCGATAATCTTGTTGATAATACTTGGGTCCTGTTTGGACAGGATGAGATTTTAAGAAAAGATTTGGATCATTATAATTAATGCTTATCTACAGTACCCTCCAGAACCCTTTAAAAATGAATAATAAGAAATGTAAAAATGTCTTCATTGTCTTCACCCATTATCTTTATTTCAAATTATACACAGAAAATATACCCCTTTATTCAAGTAACAATTTAAAAAAACATCTTAATATTTATATCCCCGTAACTCGCTCAACGGAGAACACATTTTGACAGGGACATATTGTAATGCTAACATTTTTAATCGTATGAAGTTTAAGATGAATGAGCTACTCTGCAAGGTTGTAAAATCTTCACTTCCTACCTATTTTATCTATTTGACCCACAATATCCACTCTTTCAATACAGTATCTTAGTTATTTTTCTTATGTTATCATAAGAAAAAGCTCTTATGTTATCATACTGACAATATTTGTTCAACCCATAAGAACTCTGTTTATCCTGAAATGAAAATTATACAATATAAAATAGATTAAATGGACCACATCTAAAACATTTATGAAATTATATCATAAATGCCGCCCCTTGTCAGAAATGTATAAAGTCTATAGACTCTACCTTACATTGCAATTTTATGGTAATTTCTTTCATAATTTATGAATAAATCAGCATAAGAGACTTGTTTTTTTAACTTAAGGAACACAGATTTCGTGTTTTTATTTTCAATTCCACATCATATATCAAAATTGCAACTTTGCTGATACAACCATATTAATAGAGTTGTTTTTTTGTTTATCGCACCGTGTTTCTCTAAATATCTTATTGGAAAGCCATATTTATAATACAAAACATATATTTTAAGTAGTGCAATTGTAAATATGTATTGAAAGTTACATTTAGTAACAGAAAAAAAAACGCTGAAAATAAACATCTCTCAAGTTTAAAATTAAGGAAGACAATGTTAAAGGGCACATTTAATTGGTTTATGACACTCTATAAGACCCTCTGCTGTGTAAATGCACCTCCTTTAGACGACTGATTTGATGGAGAAAGGGCTGAACTTCACACCTCAATGTTTTCTCTCGTGTTGAAATCTCAGATAACGTCCTTCACAACGAGTGAATTTACTTACAACGTGTTTACAGCTGCAGAGAGAGCGAGAGAGAGAGAGCGAGAGAGAGAGAAAGAGAGAGAGAGATGCTCGGCGGTGGAAATAAATATTTCATGCCCTTGTTTTATCCTGAGAGTAGGCCAGTAAGATTGTTTACTGAGTGATTCAAGAATGACAAAGATTTCGTATTGTCCTACACTCCTTCACACACACACACCCACACACACACAGAGGCACAGGAATAACCTCTCAGATCAAAGAAGTTCAGAAGCTGCCTTCTTCCAGCTCCTTATCATATCCATCTTTTTTCCATTACTTTCCTCCCTTCTACTCCTCTTCATTTTCACATCGTTATCATGTTCTTCTTTTACAATAGCTGAGTTTACACGGAGCCTTTTCTTCTTTTCAGAGTGAAATCATTACGAAACAACTTTCCTGTTTTGACTGTTTACATAAGCAGTGATCTAACGGGAAATGGTGTTTACATGCGCCGACACATTAGTCGGAAGAGTTGTAAACTGCTGAGTGACGAACGCAATAGCAACCAAATAGATGATTGGTCGCTACTCTACGACTGGGCCAGTTCTTTTCCGTTACTGTGATGCTTTTAGTGAAGAAACAGCTGATAATAACTCGTGTTTTCTTCTTTTCTGGAGACACGAGGGAGGGAGGGAGGGAGGGAGGGAGGAAAGGTGTTGTTGTTAGTAAAACTGAGGAGTTTTACTCTGACTAACGTCACATTATTACGATGTTAGCAAACATTAAGTTATTATTGAATCCACATTGTGTTGTAAACTCACCACAAATATTAACAACAACATCATCCGTAGCGTTAAAAGCAGAAACCCTTCATCACGCACTTCATCCAAAAAAAAAACCAATAGCCACGTCACTGATTCATTCATCCTCGTAACCCCTTATCGTTGCGGGATTTATGCATAAACCTGAGCCGTTGTCTATGTCATTAAATTGAATAAACTACAACGTTCAGGCGCTCACCATGGATCACCGTTCCTTTCCGAACATCTTTCCGAATGGACTGAAATATCATTGGGAAAAAGCCTTCTCCTGTGCAAAGGGGTGTTTACATGCAGCATTTCCTTTCCAATTTGGCTTCCTTTTCAAATCTGTTTGGAATTAGGCTGCCCAGTGAACCCACCTAATGACAGGTAAGCTGTTTCTGAATGTAGCCCCACGTTCACTGCCCCTTGAATTCCCTCTAGCAATTTTCAGCACTTTCATTTTTCTCCCAGGTAATTTTATTAATTTGAATCGCACCCTTCAAACGGACACGCAAATCCTCCCCGCTCATTTTTCATCTGTCCGTCTCTCTCCCTCTCTCTCTCTCTCTCTTTCTCTCTCTCTCTCTCTGTCTCTCTCTCTCTCTCTGTCTCATCTTTCACTCCGTATGACTTTTTTTCCTATCAGTGGCGGTGCTGTGCGTGGACGGGATGAATAATTTTGGAGATCACAGGAGACTCCTCTGCATTGCACTCGGTTACAACGGGTTGTCAAAAGGCTTTGAGAGCCTCTCTTGCCATTTTTTTGAGTCGGCGGTAACTGTCCAGCCTTTTAACATTCGAGCGTACGAGGTCTTGTTGAAATAGCAAATTATATTAAATAAAATTGTTATAAAAGAAAGCGGCCTGCTTCTTCAGACTTCTTTATTTTTTTGAGGCTAGTGGGGACAAAGACCAAGATATATATTCACACCCCGATCACAGCAGTTATCAGTATTAATGTCAAACGATATCATCAAGCGGTTACCAGTGTGATTGTTGACACATGTCTCGGCAATTATCATAACCGGGGGGGGGGCATAGGTGGTCAAGATTAATCAATATTAAAAATTATTGTACAACGAAGACCCTGTTTAGAATTGGTTTCAAATGCATTTTGGTCGATCGGCTCACAAGTGGACGGCGAGACACATCAGCAAATACGTAATAATAATAAAAATAATAATGGAAACGGCCGCCAAGAAGCATTCTGATCCGATCACTCAAACCACTTGCTGAGGTGGTCCGGCAAGTGGTTTGAGTGATCGGACCACGTATCCTTTGTACTGTAAACGTCAATGTGTCCTGATGAGACTCCCGACAAGGACGTAACAGGAAAATAACTCATAATAACTCTTTCTTCTGTACTGGAGACATGAAGAAGGGAGAGAGGAAAAGGCGTTGTTGGCACCTACCACCATATCCTCCTTTTTCTTCTATTATTTCTAACAATAACTTTTAAAATCCTCCTGGTGACAGGTGTTGAAAATTAGAATTTTGCTATGAACACTAAAGGCAGAACATCTGGAGTGTGTGCATCTTTAAATGTTACCGTATGTGCACGTCAAGGAAACTAAACTCAAACACATCATCAGTGCCGGGCGTTCTTCGGCCTTTATGGTTTTAAAACCAAGTCTTTACAGGGTCACAAGAAAGTTTTAATCTGATATTATCAGCCATCGATATATCCAACGTCTTTACTGTAATGGTACATGAGTACATGATGAAGTCCAGCAACAAAAATTTCTGATTAGATTTTACACCTCATGGTACTAAGAAAAAAATAAATCACAAACATTTAATTCAGCCCAACTCCCAAAGTCCTCCTTCACGCAATCCCCTGACCTCAAAATGTTCAAGATGATTGTACGATAGTTGTGACCGTTTGATCCCGTTAGATGTTTAAACTTCAACCAACTCTCACTATGTTAAACTGTTTTTTATTTCTGAAATTGCGCATAGAAGAAAGGGCTCCATCGCCATCGCTCATGACTTTGAGCTTTATGCTGTAGGTTTCTATGTTTGGGGAATACAGAGAAGAGGAAAAACAGCGAGATAAAAGGTACTTGGATGAGAGCTGCTGCAGAGAAGGAAAAAAAAGTCCCATAATGTGGTGGTTTTCATGGTTTTGCATCAGGCAGAGGACAGGCTTTTAAAGTTGGAGAGAGACGGCTGACTTGTGGCTACTTAATCCCAGGGTGGCAGAAAGGTTGAGTCTGTTGTAATTGCATGGAGCTGTGGAGGGCAGTCATTTACATTCATCAGCGAACCTCCATTTGTGGAGATGGCGATAAGGAGAGACGGAGAGCGGAGCAATGGAGGGAGTGGAGGGAAGACATTTCGATTAAGGAGTAGTTTTATGCACACATGGTAATACTTCTCCAGAATTCATGCACATATGGCGCTCTAGTAGATTCTAAAATAAATAACCAGCCAAAATGTTTTTGTTTTTTTTAGCTTATTGTCACTATATCCATAAAAAGTCTGCGAAATCATGGATCCATCATCGCCGCGTCCGCTGCAGATCCCTCGTGTTCTCACGATTACTCAAAAATGATTTCACGGATCGTTTTAGAAATTTCAATTCCGACTTCGACCTTGTGAGTGAAAGAGTGAGAGAGTGAGAGAGAAAGAGAAAAAGAAAGAAAGAAAGAACCGGATTCATTTTGGGAAAGGTCATTTGTATATTTCCAACACTACGGAGAGTTTTTTCTCCAAAACCTTTCAGTCGACAATTTCACAGCTGTTGGTCCGATTTACTCTAAATTCAGAGGAAATATATATATTTTCTGACCACATGAATGAATGTTTGACTTAAAGCAGTGTGTAAACTTTTGTCGCAATTAGTGGTGAAGTTTCCGATCACAGCTTATATTACACATGACCTCTCACCTGTCCCTGGCCAAGAATCTACGATGTCATTCAACGGTCAAAAATATTTCACCAAGTAGTCTGTCAAGTGATGAGGTTCCTTTAGATTGATAGGTTTATAAAAATATTATTGATAATTTATTCTCTGCTGGCGACAGACGGCCATCTGGTGCCGGGGTGATGGCTCCCCGCAGGGAGGAGAGACGGCACAGAATGAGGTGTCGCTGGGGTTAGGGCCGTTGTAAAAGCCCGCACCAACATCATCCTTTATCCAAGCCGACCCCGAGCCGGTCGTCACAGAGGAAATATAGCCGGCGGGGGAGCAAACCCTCTGCGCTTTATGGCCATCCATTGCATGCCGAGTTATATCACTGGGTGGACCTGGGGCTCTGCCATCTACCTCTCAACGCTTTCAAGTGTCGGGTCTTAAAGCAGAGATTCAACATTGTTGCTCTTTTTTCATGCCAAATGGTTTGATCCCCTGTCAAAACAACATGCAGCAATATCGTATGCATTATCTTTTTTCTTCATGGTCTGTCGGTCTGTTCATCACACAAACATGTAGACCCTCAGGAGGGCCTGTGTTTGGTTAGTCCATTGAAGATACTGTACAAACATGGGGACACAATGTGGTGGCCTCCACGAAGGAAGTTGCTCTGCGTCTGTGGTTAAACAGGGACTTCTAAAACACTAATATTAAAAAAACTTTTTTTCACCCAATAATACCGTAAAAGCCATAGTGATGAGTATTAAATTCAATATATTCAAATAGATACCCCTTAATTTACTCAATGCACCTAAGAAGGGATGGGATGACCTCGGCTGATGTCTTTGCAGCTGATATATTCACCGAAACCAATGTACAGTCCCTGTTCAGCTGTTGTTCCATGTATTTGTTTTGGTATGTTGATGCGTGGATTGTATATTTAAAGCCCTTGAAACAGTAGAAAGACCAGTGATGAAGATGAATATAAAAAGGTCAGAGGCCATTCATCCCACAAGTTAACTCTGATGTAAAACTGAATTCTGCGAGTGCAGCCTTTATATGTGTGGATCATCTGTATCATCAGGCTGCGGGGGAGTTTTTCAGCTGCAAAACCAAATGTAGCAGAAATAGTAAGAAAACAAAGACCGTAAACAGTTAACCGGGACAACACAGGTGTGGCTTATATACTGTATATTCTTTTTTTTAAATCATATTTTATTCTGAATGTTCATATTTTACTCACTAGGGAGAACTATTTTACGAAAAAACCTTTTTCCTCACATTACTTCCTAACCGTTGGTCTGATTTATTCCGGATTATTGCACATGAAACAAGTCAAGGATATATATTCTGTTTATGTCCTATTTTACTGGAGTAGTTCATATCTTACTCACTTCGGGAAGCT
The DNA here is from genome assembly GCA_037951165.1 of Lophius americanus. NCBI lineage: Eukaryota > Metazoa > Chordata > Actinopteri > Lophiiformes > Lophiidae > Lophius > Lophius americanus. The sequence continues at coordinate 700,381 of JBBDHG010000041.1, read as the reverse complement.
TTTTTGTCAAAAAAATACTGTGAACATATCTTTCACATTTATTATGAGGAGTTCAATCAGCGGGATTGTTTGTACCACACACGATAATGGGAACTTTTCTGAGATATACTCTTCTTGTCGTTGACGGCAGCATAGATCCAGTTATGGGCTCGGCAGTGTAGATTGATGTGGAAAATGCAACATAATGAAACTGCAACATAATGAAAATGTATAAAAGATGGAGGCGTCTGAATACTACTACTACTACTGTATTTCCAAAAAATATTAGAACTGTAACAAATACTGCTGTACAGGAAATGATGATCGTATCCGCTCAGTGTGATTGATGTGTAAAGAGCTGCAGGGTTGTGTGGAGGTGGAGGTCTTCATTCACTCTCTAGCTTGCTTCCCACTGCATTTCTTTCAAACCAAATGCTCGACCCAGTCCTACTGATTGAAAGCAAAAAATGAATTGTGCATCTCCACCATGAACAGATCTCCAACTTAATTTAATGAGTTCTTCTTTGGCTCATTCAACAGCCATCTTCATGGATTAATAACATTCAGTCAGGTGTTTGTTTTGTTCTGTAATCCTTCTGAGTAACCATAGACACTGGTGTTTACCATATCTGCTCGACAGAAGTAAAAATAATCCTTTGTGTGTTTGTTTGTTTGTGAGGTCGGATTGGGGTGAACAAGCTGTACGAATGAAAGTATGATTTAGGCCAATGAAAACATTTTTATTTTATTTAAATAGAAGTCCATGCAGCGATTTCTTCTTCTGCTGTTACCAAACAGTCACATCAGGCTGCTACTCACAGCCTCACAGATGAGACTGATGATGACGTTGGTGTGTGTGATTGTACCGCTTTTGGTCTAGATTGATCATATAGCTATTAACCCTTAAATGTCCTGACTAAGAAATGGAAAATATGGGGAAATTTATTTTCTTTTGTTGCATATTTTATGTCTTTGGGGTATTTATTCATTTAATATCATAATTTAGACACTCTAAATCTACTGTGAAAATGTCAAATCATTTGGTCTAACTTGTTTTCAAAAAGTAAAAAAAAAAAAAAATCTGACTTAAATAAAATATTTCATAATGTTCTTTTGTTTCATTTCATGGAAAATAGTTAATTTTAATTAGATTAGCGCAAACCTTTGGTAACTCCTTGGCCCACTTACTGATACGAATTTACAAGCTGCCACTGGGTCATATTATAAACAAGCTCTGTCACATTTTTCAATAAGAAATAGAGACTCAAAATGAGCTCAACAAAAATGTTAAGCAGAACATTAATGGGTTAAAGAATACTAGAGTACATGAGTTACAAGATGATCAGAAAGAATTCCAAAAGGAGATGAGAAGCATAAATTTACTGCAGCAAAGTGAGTGTTGTATTGGTTCTCATGGTGAAGAGGCAGTGAAGCTGGAAGTCAAAAATTGTTTGATAACTGTTCAGTCCAGGATGCGTTCGGCACCTGTGGTCATGAGCTCTGCGTAATGAGAGAAACACTGACATCGCAGGTACAAAATCAGCAAACTCAAAGCGGGTTAGCTGGAGTTATGGATGGGGTGAGGACTTCAGGCGGAACTCAGAGTAGCTCCTTTGGAGGAGCCTGTAGTAGGAGAGATTAGTCTCCTGGGCGCCTTCCTTCGGAGGATGTCTTGGCATGTACAACTGGACCCCAGGGTGGGCCCAGAAATCTCTTAACATAAGCTAGGTCTGAATGTGTGCCTCTGAGGATCAGCGTGGGTTCTTTGTATTTTATTATTGGCCACGGATTGTCACATACCGCTGACCTGTATAAGTTATATATGAACATCAGGAGGTTGTTTTTGGTGGTGGCTGTGAGTCTCTGTAGGACTGACACATGCAGCCCAGTGGTCCTCATCTGTAGTTATAGTGACTCCTGATGACTGACACCTCCACTGTCACTGTCTCCTCTAACAAGACTTGACCTACTTCTCAACACTTGCACTATGTAGCACTCAGACCGTCCGCTGCTGTTTACATAAATGTCAGTTGACCATGAGTTTAAACCCAAATAATTGCCTCTCTGGTGTTAAAAATACAGAGTTTGCGTTGTGTTTCAGGTAACTTTCTGTCGGGAAGGGTAACCTTTATCGAACCATCAACCTGTCACCAAATCTCCAAACTTAGCTGATACAGTTAAAAAAATGATGGAGCTGTAAATCATTATAATCTTAACACCAGTAACTCTCAACTCTTGGCTCCACTTCATATATTCAATGCAAAGCCTGAAATGGAGTGGGCTCGGCACTGCAGAGATGATTTTTTATTACCGATTTTTACCTGTAGAGGAACAACGTAAACATTATATCTGATGGTGCAAAATACACCAAATATGAAAGTGCTTTAGAACCAGCACATCAATCATCATTCAGTCTGCATCATATAGCATGTTGTCAAATAGTAGCCCTCGTGTCACATGGGAATTGAGTTTACTGCATATTCCTGTTCGACACAAATTGGTGCATAAATCTGTTTAGTTGAGCTCATTTTGTGTTTCTGTTTGTTATTGAAAAATGTGTGTCACTTTTCTGAAGCATATGCTAAAGAGTAAGGGGCTAAGGACAGAGCCCTGTGGGACACCGCTCACTATGGCCACTGTGGAAGTCCTACTTGATAAGTTTGATAAGTTAAGCATGTTTTTTGCACATGTGAGGTCTTACTAAACAGAATTACGCAACTCGACAAAACACGAAAATGTGTTTGTGGAGTCGTTTAATGGGATTGCATACTTTAATGGTGCCGCTACTGTGGCAAACCGTTGCTTGCAATGACTTTCATCGTCTTCTTTGATCCAAAAATACTTCCACACCTCAGAATGTCAACCCCTTTGATAAAAGCAATGTTCAGTTTGTTGACCCTATTTTCTAGTCCGCATGGGCAATCTTGTCTTCTGTAATCACTCCGTGTCTTTGTTTGTGGTTTTTCTCTCACACGGGCAGACAGCTTCTATCTGGCAGATCCACCGGTTTCTCTCGCTAATGTTATCGCTGTTATGCTGTGTTCACCCCCGCCACCCTACTCTCACCAATGTCACCACGGGTTGGGTCACGTCACGGCAAACCTGCAAACATTTAGCTGCTGTATAGACGTCTGACTTAAGATTGCCTTTTTTTTTTTCATGAATAATCGCCTTGGTTTAATCCAAAGTGATTTCTTGTCACACACCGACTTTTGAGAGACTTGTAGCTGTGAATAGTCAGGCTAGGTTGTTGCACGAGTGCACACCAGCTGAGGCTGATTCTAACCAGGGGAAAGCAGGAGGATATTTCTATAGTGCAGCTGTTAATCCCAGCAGAGTGTTGTCACAGTCTTTCCTGTTTATTCAACACCCGCTGAGAGCCAGACTCAAATTATGATGTCTTACTGTATATGTCTGTAGATTTACAACAATCTCTTCTGCTCACATTAACCCTGTTTAGACTTGGTTTCAAAGATACACGGTCAAATGGTGTCAAGTGCGTCTTGGTGGTCATTTACATTTGTTTTTAGGGCTGTATCTCGCTGTTCTCTTGGGATCCGATCCCCCAAAACGCGTTTTAAAACCAAGTCCAAACAGGGTCTGTTACTCTCCTCTCCCGCTCTGGCGTCTCCAGCAAGCACTTCCTTTAAGCTCACATTCTCACCCTCAAATCCACCACTTGTTTACAAGTACGTTAATCAAATGGCAATTTTTAGTGGTGATATGGATATTATTCATCCTCCCTTATCCCGACAGTAGATACCTCAACATCTGAAAGTAGGTGATAACAGCATTTAACTACGTGAATAAAAAAGAGTGAACAGCAGCTCTGCAAAGCCAGAGCTCAAGTGCAAAAAAAAAAAAAAAAAAAGCAGTTAGTAGATCAATGCAATAAATTCAACATTGGCAGCTCATCACTGGTGTGTGTTTGATCTAATAGCTCATATTTTATTCACTTTGTGAATATTTGAAGAGTTTATTCAGGGCGATTTCTTGAACAACGAAGGGGATTGGGGACTTTTCGGGGGTTAACAGGCCTCTTTGTTTAGGGGAAAACATTTCTTGAGATAAAATGGACCCAGTGTTACCAAATGCGATATGAAATGCCAATGCAGGACATTCACGTCATGCTAGGCATGGTTCACAGGGTTTTGTAACATCTCATGCATAGTCTTCTTCTTCGGCAACTATATGAGCAAAATGGCAAACATTCTGTGGCTCCAGTTTTTACACTTTGTATCCTTCGGTACTGGACAAAACAAGACCTGAACGTGAGTTATTGTAACTGCTATTTTAACACTTTACAGACAAAATAATGAATGAAAACGAATGATAAGATGCTTCCTCGTTTGTCGTTTGGGCCACTGTGGAGGGTGAGGTTGAGTTCAAGGACGCCTTATTCTGATGAAGCAGTGACATAACTCTGTCTCTGTTGTTCTGATGAGACCTCGTTATGAATCATCAGCCTTCTACCACAAAACAACAGCGACTGCAGAAGGACATCCACCCATGACTCGCACATCCAGTTCATTATAGACATGATCCTCCCCACGCCAGCGCATACAGTAAGTAGGACGTTGGAAGCAGTCCAGTTCTGTCAGCCCAGGTTAGCTTGTGTTAGGGATTTATTGTGTGTGTGTGTGCGAGTTTGTTTGTGTGTATGTGTTTGTGTGTGTGTGTGTGTGGGTGAGTATGAGTATATGTGTGTGAGTGTCTGTATGTGTGTGTGAGTGTGTTTCTGTGTGTGTTTGCGTGTGTTTGTATGTATGTCTATGTGAGTGTGTATGTGTGTGTGCGTGTGAGTATATGTGTATGTGTTTGTGATTTAGTGAGTGAATGTGTGTCTGAGTTTGTGTATGTGTGTGAGTGTTTTTGTGTGTGTATGTGTGTGTATGTCAGTGTGAGTGTGTCTGTTTGAGTGTGTGTATGTGTGTGTTTGTGTGAGTATGTGTGTGTGTAATTGTTTGTTAGCGTGTGTGTGTGTGTGTGTGTGGGGGGGGGGGGTTGTATGTCTGTGTGAGTGTATGTATGTGTGTGTGTGTGAGTATGTGAGTGTGTGATTGTTTTGTGAGTGTGTGTGTGTGTGTGTGTGTTTGTGTTCCTAGCTTGCAGACTGTCATGGTCAATGAGACAATATATGGAGAGTAAGGCCCCTGCAGCCTCATCTGAAGAAGCAATTTGAGAAGTGAAGTCAAAACAAAAACTCAGCACAGAATCCACAAGTAGAGCTGCAGATATTAGCCGTGAAGTAGAAGTGACGACTGAGCGTCCGGCATCAGCCCCGTGTAAAGCCCCTATAATTGACCTCAGGTGTGTGAGCAGATCACACAGTGTGCAGGAATGCAGTCACGTGTGGCTTTCATCCCTTTCTGCTGCAAAGGCAGTCTTGACACATAAGATGGGATTTGTTCCTATATTTATGAGCATACATTGCAGTTGAGTGTAAGTAGGTATTTTTTCACACTAATGGCATCTTTAGCAGGACCGTTGCCATGGAAACCGAGTTGCCACGGAAACGCTGCATATCTCTTTGAATTAGAAATGTCTTCCTCTGCTCCTTACTCCTCCCTTCTCTCTGGGTCTCTCCTTCACAGTTCACTTCTTTTTTTTTTTGCCTACAATTCTCTTCCTGACTTCCTCTTACTTTGACAGGCCAGCTGCTTGCAGTCAAAAACGTTGCACACTGCTAAAGGAGATGTGCACCACAAATTGGGGAGATGGATTGGTTGGGGGTGGATTATCATCTGGTTTTCTTCTTTCCAAGAAAAAAAAAACCAGGAAGCAGGGCATCTTTTTTGAAGGGTATGAGGGCTTTCTTTTTTTTTTCTTTCTTTTTGAAATCAAAGTAGGCATACTCAAACAGAAAGGAAATGTTGAATGACATTCAAAAGATAATGATGATGAGGAGGATGCTCTGAACCGAAGAGCGGAGGAAGGAAGAGCGGAGGAGGAAGGGAGGGCTACAAAAATAGAGGGGAAGAGACATAGCTGATGAAAGGCACAGTGAGAAGTGATTGATTTTGCTGCCACTGATGCCTCTGGTATCTTTGCGACCATGCTGTCGCACTCATCCAGCCTATCTGACTGAAAAGCATCTGTGATAAAGCAAAGCGAGAGGGAGGAATACATGCATGCAGAGATGAAGAGTTACGGAAAGAAGAGGACGGGGGAGAAAGAGCCAATGATTGACAGCGGCAACGAGAGAGAAAGATGGAGTGTGTAGGAATAGTAATATGGAGAAAATCCGTCTCACCCCCCCAGAAGCTGATGAATGCCTCAAAACTGAACAGAAATCTTCAGCTTCAAGGAAGTGGAGTGGGAGAAAAACCAGAATCGTGTTGAAGAAAAGCGCATCTTGATGGGTTTGAACGCCGCACTTGACTCCAGTCGGCATTCTCACCCCTGTGTGCTCGTTAGAGAGGAAACAGGAGAGAAAAGGACAGGTGCAGAAATGTGAGGAAGGTAGACGGAAGAGAGAGGAAGAGGAGATGGAACAAGAGGTCGTCTACATATCTTCCCGTTAAGAAGTCATCCCTGTCAATAAGCATGAAATAACCCGGGTCGATCTAGTGCACTCAACATGAATTTCAAGGCCTATTAAAGTTAAGTTTACTTAATGCTGGGAAACTGTAGATTAAAACGGATAGTAAGTTTGGGATGCCAAATACAACAATGCCATTTGTTGCTTTGTGAGAAATGTAGGACAAATAGTTTTTGGCACCATCATCCTCCATTAATTTGGAACGCACATGCGAAGAGTCTTTGTAGCCAACTGCAACAACGTCTTTGTTTCCTGCGAAAAGGCGTTCTTTGAAAGCCTCATCAGATGCGACATCACAGTTTGGTTTGGCAACCTTTCTGTGCAGTTTAAGCCCAAACTGGTCCAACAGATGCAGACGGTCTGGAAGATTAATGGTGTCAAACAGAACTTGTCCCTGCAGTCTGTTATTCAACAAAGAGAGTCCAGTAGAACTGTTAAGGATCCAGCTGGTGCTCTTCGTGCTGCCCACGGGTCGGAGGTTCAGAGTCCCCCCGCAGCAACTTGAATAGATTTAAAAAGTATTTTATCCCGTTGTCATGAAACTCTTGCGCAGTAGCAGATCAGGTGTAGAGTTTTTGGGGGGAGATGTGTGGCGGGGCTTTTTTCTGACATTTGACACTGGAGAATGTTAACTTTTAGTGTTTCTCAACATTGAATATAAACTGGAATTTTGTTTATGCCACCATTTATCTTTGGATACTCATTGGGATTATTAATGAGTATCAACACAAACTAATAAACAGGGGAAGGTGCGTCCACTCCTAGCATCTTGAATAAACATTATTTATGGTGTTATAACTTTTGTATATAATGCAAATATTATGGACACAGCATGTGTGAAAAACCCCAAAACAAATATTCCACCTTGTGGAAAAATAAGGTTTATCTTGAACTTGATCTGCCGTTTGTCCTTGAAAAAAAAAATCCGCAATAATTGAAAAAAAGTGCATGAAAATGTGGCTTTGTTTGATTTAAGGATTACTTGAAAGGAAAAGTTTTGAATCAAAACTTAATCTATTTGATTATAGCTATTTGCATCACACCGGCTGGTTAACCGGGTCATGTGGTAGCGAGGGTCCGGTCTAATTGGATCTCCAGCTCATTTTGATTGGTGGAATCTGGTCCAATCAGCATGTAGCGCTCCCATGTGTCGGCGCTTAATTAGCTGTGCGCTCAGGTTTTCTAACAACCTTAATCAACTCCTCAGGATGGAGAGTTCCATTAGGTAGCAGGGCCAAAGGTCTTACTAAATAGACTCCTGAACTAACCACCTCCTTTTTGATGACCGATAATGTGACTTGTTCACTGCCCATATAAAAGGACTGTCAGTGGTGCTGGTACCAGAACCAGGCGTTTACCAAGAGCACATGGTCAGGATGTAGTTTTTATGTCTGCGTGCATGATTACGGAAAATCTGACCCAAATTCTCAAACTTGGTGGAGAGGTCTAAAATGGGTTGATAAAGAAGCAGAAAATACATTTTGGAGCAGACCCAAATCATTGGGCGGGTAAACAGATTGATTTTCGCTTTCACGTTATGACTTCAATTAATTTCCATGGGGATCCCTCATTTCTGGCTTGAGAGAGCAGGATTGGTCAAGCGAGCTTCAGTGAATTAAAAGAAGGAACTACATGCCCCTTGGTTGCGGAGAAATCCAACATCTAAATCTACCGACAACTCCGACAAACTCTCTGAGTATCTCAAATACTCTGTAGCCGGTCTTCTCCTGTGCCTCCTACTTCAGCATCTCTGCTCAGCCCACTGAGCCACTCACTTCCACCGCCGAAGAAACATCAGAGGTCTCAAAGGCAGCAATAACCACATTCTGACATCACTATTCCAAATGGCTTATTTTATGTACGTAACGTCACCAAACATCCACAAAATGTAACCACCACTAGCATATGTCGCCCTCTAGTTTATCCGTAATCCTGCTTACATACAAACAGACAAAGCACAGAAATGAAAACCTAACCTCCTTGGCGGAGGTAATAATAAGACTGTTTGATTGTTCTATGATGGATATGTTCTAAAGCTCAAATAAACATCACAAGTTTGCAGGAAGGTCCCAAATTGCCTGATTGTGAGTGAATTCATACAAGGTGCACATGAGCTTGGTGCACAACTCTAGCTCCGTCTATATCAGTGACACACACTGAGCAGAGGAGAGAAGCAGAGTCAACAACGTACTTGGCTGCCGCCATTAAAGCCTGTAGTCCGACCTCACAGACCACCTGCATTGTGGTATTGACACTGAGGTACAGGCCAACTGTCCAAAGACTCGTTGCCAGAAATGTCCCTGTTGCAGTCACATCATAATTATAACATGAAGAAGTCATATGCAGATTTGGTCGCTCAGTTCTAGTGGTTCCAAAGTGGTTCCTTGGTCTGATAGTGACCCTTCACCACACCAAAATCCACCACCAAGCTTTTTAAGTGAAGACAGACATACAAGAGTGGACGGTTCTCTCTGAGGGACCTTTTAGCTCTTTTGTATGGATTTTAAAAATCTTTACTTCACTCTTTGCTTTTGCTGCTTACATCTTTCCCACATAAATCAAACTTAGCATTAAAACCACCCGCCTGAAGTGATGCCTGCATTTTTGATAATACGCCTCTGAAGTCTACTGTGTGTTCTGATACCTTTCTATCAGAACCAGCATGAGTTATTTGTACTATTCTCACTCTTGACCTCCGGCAAGAAAGGAGATTATGTTTTTCACTCCTGTTATCCCGTCTGTTTGTCTGTTTGTTAGTTTGACAGCAACATAACAGAAAATCTAATGGACACAGTTGCAGGACATTTTACCCGGGGGTAGATCTTGGTATATCCCAATGATTAAAATGCGGTGATTTTCGGGCTTTTGCAGCATTTAAAATGAAGGAAAATATTATAATGATGTGTTGTTTGTGTTTACTTGAGACTGTGTCCATTATCAAAGCCTTTTTCCATTGATTCTTTAGTCTTTCCTTTTACAGTGGGAGGGGCTGGGGGCCTCAAGTGCAGAAGACAAGCGACTACAGAGTATTTAAGAGATACTCAGAGAGTCTGTTGGAGTTGTCGGTTAATTTAGCAGCTGGAAAAAACTCAGACATTAATGGAAGAATCTGCATGAATTAATCCTAAACCTAAGAACTGCTGTGCATCTGACGTTTGAAGGTAATGACGCGACAATGTCTCTGCAAGAGTAGGTTCAGAGGTAGGTTTCGGCCCTTGGCGGAGGTTTTTGCTCTCTGAGTGCTTTTTCTTGTTTTTGTACTTTACTCATTCTTTTGAAGGTTAACCTTCTTACCTCACGCATCATTGAACCTTCAGCTCCCATTACTCAGTCACCGGTTGACCAATTGTCCTGGCTAAGACCTCTTTGGTAGGTAGATATTCAAATGTTCTGACCCTCTAATCCATCCATTACAATCTGGCACTTGTCAATGTACTTTAGATGACACTTGTTTCTTGACTAAAATGGTCACTAGCTGCCTCGTATAGCTCAACCACTGACAGGTGTCATTATAATGAGATCAAGCAATGTTTCTCTGATTTCACTCCTCTGTGGTTATAGAGCTATGATTGATTCAATTATCAACCTCTATATGTATCTCCTCTTGTATGGAAATATTTTGATGGCAGGCAGACAGCATTATTAGGTGGAAATGTGGGGTATTTAACTAATAATAGCTCTCTGTAGCGGACAGGAGTAGTGCACTCGCTGTTTTAGCAGAGAGGGCATCATTTGCATGATTTGATTTGTGAGCTTTGCTCTTCAGGTAGAAAGGAAGCAGGAGAAGAGCTTTCAGTCACTGTTGAAAGAAATGACCCTGTAATTACAGTAGGTCCTGATACACTTCCTATGCTATTGATGTGAGTGCACTAAGGGCTGAAATAAATGTGAGAAATACAATATGTCTCAGAGAAATAGAATCTTTCAGAAATACAATTTCATGCAGTTCAGATTGAACTGGAGAAATTTCCTCTTCTTTTGAAAAAAAAATGATTAGAATTAAAGATATGATGCTCCTTATTATTCTTATATTTTCTCAAACCATTAGTTCCTTAAAGCCATGGCAAACCAGTACAAAAGGCAAGGCAGTAGAAATAATATCAGCAGCTCATTTTCCGGTAAAATATACCGAAATTAGTGGAGAAAATTGATTGAGAAACCCTCCAGTACAGAAAGTGATGCCATCATCCTCGTTCCACTGGCTGCTGTGGGATTTAATTACTTTTTAGTGCCTCGGAAATAATTTCCTCGACAAATATAGCGAGTCAAACAAATCAGTCAGCGCATTTTGTGATTTTTCAGATGAAGCGAACTGAGTCAAGCTGCGAAGGAGACGTCAAAACATGGTCATTGATAATTAAACAGTTGAATTATGGGATTCATTAACACACCGTGTGTGTTTGATTAGAAATGTGACGATGAAGCACGATTGACGGCAGACGTCGCGCTCAGACTGTACAAGGGAGGAAGATGAAAGGCGGAAAAAGATGAGTGCGATGAAGGGGATAGAGCTGAGTGAGACTCCTCTCTATCTCTCTCATCCTTCCTGGACGCCCCCATCCCCTTTGTCCTCTCCATGTCTCTTTGCTCCTCTCTCGCCAGGTCTTGCTGAGTGGTGGGCCGACATGTCGCTCTTCCCCTACTAATGTAAACATAAAAAGGTTTTTTTTATTCGAACATGGAGATGAGCATCCTCTCAGCCCCCCTGCTTTAAGGATTTTCTCCTCACATTTCCCTTAGCGCTGCACACGGGTGCAGCAGCTGCAGCCACGGCGGCCGACTCTGTGACAACGTGAAAGCAATCAAACACACCCAATGCTCACTATCATAACGCATTTAAATCATGCAGAAGCCCCCGATGCTTCACGGCCAGACATGTTTCAGTTAAGCATTACCGTGAAAAGAAGTGACACCAGCACTGTGGGGATCAATCTGTGAAACTAAAGAAAACTCTGTGTTTTATTTACACATGTGAGTGTGTGCGTTAACATAGTGTATATTTCCGCCGTCCGCTGGGGCCCCAGTGAGATCACTGCGGGTGGAGCACGCCCGCCTTAAATGAAGGTTATACTTGCATGTTAGGTTTGCACTACAGTACTTCAGGGAGCAGGAGTGAGATACAGAGCTTTGTGTTACTAAGCTAGTTCACTGGTGCCATATCTGCACGAAGGTTGGATAAAGCCTCCCTAGTGATTCAGTCAGCCAGAGGTTTTCAGGGGCTAATTCTCACAGCCGCCACCGAATCTGTAACAGATTCATTGCCACTTCACAAAAGCAATGCAAATGTTTGTTGTGTTGAGAAAGAGGAGCTGTGAGAGTATTGTAGGTGAGGAGACTGATAAGTGATGTAAATGAATAAAGATGAGAATGATTCATACGAGGAAACAGAGTGGAATATTACATTTTAACATCTTTGTAATAAACCTGCATGATTTATTTTGATTAAAATACTTATTGCAGAGACACAATTCTAATTGTGCTCATACCCCAATATGCCCCCTTCACAGGGGCTGTCCACTGTTCCTCGGGGATTGGTAAAACCAGAGAAATAATTTCACTATGATGTACTGTGTATGACCATTCAGGGCTCCAGACAAAATATATCGATGGCAGAGGGCAATGTTAAATGTCTGCCTTACCTTTTCTTTCCCTTCTGTACCGACTGCCTTTGTTTGCCCTGCATCCCAAAGTGTACACAATAAATTATATGCACAATGTAAGTCATGTCCAATATGATGCAATCTTGTTACCGTAAATACATACTGTAAAGAGTTAAGAGTCCAATCTTTTTTTGTTTTTCAAATTTTTATTAAACTATGTACAATTTCTTGCTTCCTGCTTTTCGGGCCCTGAATCTGTATCTGTCTGTATCCCCCCCACCACAACAATGATACAAACCCTGGCGTTCTTGAATGTTTTTAAAATTATTTGAACCAGTAGTGAACTTAAATTCTTTGTTTATTGGCATCTGGACGGTTGCCATTGGCAGAAAAGAAACGGTCACAAAATGAATAAGGTAGTTGCATTGCCAACCATCTGAAGCCCTGCCAATCAGTGATTAATAAAGAATATATTATTATTATGTAGTGGGTTTTCTTTTAATATTATATTAGGGCAGACAATCACAGCAGTTGACAACTGTGTTACATTTGCAAAACACATCAGTAGTTCATATTAAAGGACTTTTCTTTTCTTTAAAAGATTTTTTTTCAATATTGATCAATTTCAATATTCATCATGATTCATTCTGCCAATTGGAAAGTATCCTGATGATGAATGGAGCTTTATTAAAATGATGTTTTTTTCAGGTGATCACTGTGTTTTTTGTGGTGGTTTGCCCTGAATGATTATTTGCAGACCTTTTCTCTTCATCCTCATACTGGTTTCCTGTAATTGATGCTCTGTTATCTTTTTGTCAACAGTTTCCTCATTGTTTGAGTTTTGTTTCAGTACATTAGCATAATGAACTCCGTATGATAGTGTTCACAGTAGGCGTGTGATAAATGGAACATACTGTCTGTCCACATGTGAAGGAGGTTACAGTCACAACACTTAGACTCGAGGCAGAAGCAACACATTGACAGTTTATTTCTGTTCTCTGACAGGCTGTTTAATCCCTCAAGATTATAAGCAACCATTTTAATCAGTATTCAGTTAAAGATTATTACTATCTGACCCTGTAACAGAACTACTTCCATTTTTCTAATGATTGCTGTAATTCTATTCTATTCTAGTCTATTCTATGGCTGCAAAACAAAGATAAACTGGTGTTTAACTTTTACCTCGGAACTGTGCTGCCTTTATACTGACTAAATGTATGATATCGTGTGTATGTAAGAACATATTTAAGACCCTTTTAATAACCCATCTTGTAACAATCCAGCTTGAAACGTTGAAAAGTCAATCGCAGAGGGAATTTGTTATGGCGTTATCTTAATTAGCTAGTTAGCTCAAGTGTTAGACCTGTGTTCACTCTCTCACTTTGTCGTGGTGCCGCAATGCAGAATTGTTAAAATTTTAAAAACAAAAATCAGAATGAAAATGGAGGTTGTTACTAGACTCTTTCAAAACGAACTTATGATGTCACTATGTGGGTTTACAAGGATCCCTTTATTCCGACTAATAATCGGAAGAAAAGACTAATCAGAAATAACATGCTGCTTGTAAAAAATCCTTTCCGAATGATATTTCATGATTTTGCGGCGGCGTAGTCTTTAAGCCTTTCAGAAAGATGTTCGTAAAGACGACTGCAGCATGTAACCTGTGATTCGGAATAATCCCTGTCAAGTGTTTGCCCGTTGGCGCTATTCAAGTCCGCAATCCCTGAATTTGATGATCTAGACCACAGCAGAGAGATTGTTTTTAATAAAAACGCTGAAAATTAAGTAGGCAATTTATGCTTATACATAAATCCCACGACAACAAACTAGATCAGACCCACCAACTTCACTTTTTATTGAGCAGGAATGAAATAATTAACAAGCTGGGTTAGGCCCCAGTCCCCCGGACCCTGAACAGGATAAGTGGTTACGGAGAATGAATGAATCAAAGAGCTCTGTCCACGTTGTGGATCAGAGTTTTCAGGATGAAGCGCGTGATTAGGAGTTTCTGAGTTTCTGCTTTTAACGCTATGGATTATGTTGGTGACCAACTTCATGTGTTATTCAACAAGAAATTAAGTAGTTAAAGAGAAGGTAGTCCCCTGTGAAAGTCTCCTTCTGGATTTTCAGAATAAAAGCGTGTGGTGAGAAGTTTCTGCTTTTCATTGGATGATGTTGAAGTTAACGTAACATTTCCTGTGAGTTTACAACACAGCACGGCCTCAATAATAAAGTAATGATTGCAAACGTCGTAATGATGTAACATTAGTCAGTAAAACCACTCAGAGGTATCGACTATGCCTTTTCCTGTCTCCCTGCCCCTCTGGTGTTTCCAGTACGGAAGTAAACATGAATTATTATCAAGCTGTATCTTCATTAAAAGCATCACAATAACAGAAAAACTGTCCTGATCACATGATAGACGCCCACCTTCTGATAATACTCGTCATCTATTGGATGATTTTGCGCTCGTCACACAGCTATTGACAGCTCTTCCGATTGATGTGCCGGTGCTTGTAAACACCATTTCAGATTAGATCACTGCTCATCAAAACAGTCAAACAGGATTATTCTTTCGGAATTATTTCATTATGAAATGAGATAAGTGTCCATGAAAACCCGGCTACTGTGTCAGGGTACGACACCGGTCAGCGTTTGGTTAGTGTATGACTCAGTAATGGTACATGTTCTAACTTTCATAGGCACGGTGCATGGTCAGCGTTAGAATCCAGAATCGGATAACTCTAGGCCGACCAGGACCACTGTGTCGGCCTCTCAGCCGTCACTTTCAGAGCAGAGTGGTTGTGTGGCCCATGTTTCCCAGATCTTGTTTATGTGTGCACGTGTTGGCATTAGTGCAAACGTTGGCCTTCAGAGGGATCTGGTGTTTTTAAATACATCTAAGCCTTGGTTTCCGTAAAAATTCTGCATGTATTGAAAGTGTTGAAAAGTTTGTGTGACTGAAGAAAGGTTTAGAAAAGCTGTGTCAGAAATAATCTTCCATACTAACTAAAAGGTTTTTGAATTTGAACTAAATCGCATTGGGATACATTTGTCTGTGTAACCACTTCTGACAGCACAAATTACAAAATGTAACCTATCTCACAGGTAATGATTTGCGCCTTCCAGAGTGGAGAGATAAAACCTGAGCCTGAAATTAGGTTACAGACCCTGTTCTCGGGCCGGTGGTTGCCTTGTATACGATGTGAAACAACAAGTATACAGACAAAAAAAATACAGACAATACAGAGGCCCCATGGAAAAACAGATTATATTGTGTAAAAAAGCATGGTTTAGTGTGTGCGTGTGTGTGTGTGTGTGTGTGTGTGTGTGTGTGTGTGTGTGTGTGTGTGTGTGTGTGTGTGAGAAAGTACTAAAAGGGATGAGTCAGATATGAAAGAGATAGTAGAATTAGTTGATGATTAGCTGTAATCTAGAAGGAGAGAATAAAGTAAGTTTCTGGCTCTCACAATCCATCTGAATGGTAGGGTTTGGTCTCACAAGTGATTACGCCTCCCTGAGCTTTTTAAAAGAAGAAAAATCAGCAGAGGTTGATACCGAGCCTTAGACGGACTTTAGATTGTTCAAAGGAGAATGGATATGGAGTAACTGAGTGAGATGAAATGAATAAAGCAAAATCCATAACAGCAAGTTTGAACTCTGCAGTGGGAAGATGAAATTATGTATGTGTGTGTGTGTGTGTGTGTGTGTGTGTGTGTGTGTATGTACGTATGTATACAGTATGTATGTATGTATACAGTATGTATTTATGTATGTATACAGTATGTATGTATGTATGTATACAGTATGTATGTATGTATGTATACAGTATGTATGTATGTATGTATTTTATTTCTTTTAATGAACATTCTATACAAACTTTGCCCATCTCGTCAAATGTAGTGTTTTTTTTATTTCAAAATTTTTGATTTCAAATCTAGTCTAAACTCAAGACAAAGTTCTGTGAATACGAGCAGTGTGCACACACACTAGTTTAACCAGGTTTACCATGTGCTGCTGATGTTATACAGTCAAGAAACGATCCAAATTTGACTAAATCGGATCAATGGTTGAGAAATTACGCCCCAAAACATTTTGAGATAAAGCTCCCCCTAGTGTCAGAAATATACAAACAATCTTTCCCCAAAATCACTGCCTTTGCACTAATTTCTATGGGGGTCTAAAGTTTGTAAATGATCCATGAAATATTTTTTGCGGTATTTCTGGAAAACAAAAAGCTACCATTGCCCTTGTGGGTATTACGTTTTTAGTTTTTTTTTAAGTTTTTGAATTATTGCATTAACAAGACGGATCTGCGGAGGCGGCAGTGTTGACGATTCCATAACATCCCTGACTTTTCTGTGATATAATGATAATTTCAAACATACTTATCAAGTGAAAAAACCTGATTATTGTGCCGTATGTATTTTTCAATTTAACAAATCTTTGAAAGCCTGTTTGAGCCGAAGAATCCAAAACTGTTAATCATCCATCATCTTTGCGGTATGTAGTCACGTGACTCTACTGTCGGAGCTGATGTCACAGCGTGCATTGGCTCTGGTATCAGTGTGTCATCATAATGTTAGACTACTGGAAGTTATGTTAGGAGATTGTAGATATTTTAATAACAGGATATTTATTGTAACAGGATTATTAATCATTTATAATACATGTTTCCTTTAGACCGTTCCTGCGGACTTTATGGTTCTCCCATCAGCCAGAACCCGCCTCTAATCCAAGCTGGCACCCAACCTCAGGCCTAAAAACGTTCTTATACTATAGGAAAAAAATACTGTTCTTAAATAAGTGTGTTTGAAAAGGAATAGTCATTTCCTAAAACAGGGCAGTGTTTTTTTTAGCCAACATTACTCAAGCAGCCATATTAACGGGTGACTATTCCCAGCTGTGGTTCTCATGCTGTTCAGAGCAGTGAGCCGAGACTGAGAGATTCCTTCACCGTGGTGAGCGCCGCTGAAGTTGGAGTAAAACGGTCCAACAGTGTTGGTGCTAATTGATAACGAAGGACGGATAGTAAACCCGGTTAAAGGAAAAGGTTGACCGCTCAGATGGGAAAACAATGATGAGGTGAACTGCCTGCGGCACTCATCTTTGTAAAATTGACTCAAAACTCCCCCAAATGCTCAGATGGTGGATTTTGATTGAAATGTGGGGTCAGAGGTGAACGTTGTGAGCGGTGCGTTAGCCCATCGTCGGTGCGTGAGACTATATCCTGAGCAGAGTGGAGTCTTTTTACAGTGTTGTTGTTTGTAAAATATCAGGTTTCAGCCTTTTGTACTCACATAATCACACAAACACACAGACGTACACACACACACACACACACGGATACACAATCCCTGTGGGTAAAAGAGTCGGGGGAGGGGAGGTGGGCTTTGATGTAGAGTGCACCTATCTCGAGGAATGCGCTGCCTCCTGCGTGACTAACATGTATGACAGATTGCACACGTGAATGGACACTCATAGTTCACCTACATGTATGAATGCACATGATGGTGAAAACGCAGTCGTACACACAGCGCTGCAGTGAATGCCCTCAAGTGGGTGTTGGGGGCACATGTGTAAGATCACTGAAGAGCAATATGTAGAACCTTCTGTTTCTCACTTTCATTTAAAGCTCACGACAAGTGAAGCCAATAAGAGATGATTCATTAAAAGAACTATGTGGTCCTCACTTATCAGTAGAAGGGCTTTTGGTTTCATCTCGATTTTAATCACGTTCTTTGTCTATACGGCAAAGGAGATGATGATGATTTAGAGGCAGAGAAAGGGATCGATACTGCCATCATGGCTGCGCGTTCAGTCATGTGCAGCTTTTCTAAATTACACATGAAGACCGGAGGACGTGTCAAATTCACAAAATAACCAGAGTTTTTAGCGTGACCTAACGCCTGCAGTCAACTTTCAACCACGTGTTTCACCATGGAAGCACAGAGGGCCCCTGAAAAGATGCTATTCTAATTACAGTCCCTCCGCTCTGTCGGCTCCACTCACTATCATTTGTGAATAATCTTGACATCTTGACATCTTCACTTCTACGTCCCGATGAAATGCTTGACAGTTTTAAATGGGTGACTTTAACTAATTCACGGCATCAGATATTTTCCTCCCGAAGCTCCAAGAGTCCTTGTCCTTTCTTCCCCTGTCCAAAATGAGATGTTTTGATGTTTTTGACATATTTGGTTCCCTACATGGAATAAGATTGAACCAGTTTGTCATCTTCCCAGGAGATAAACGTAAACGTAAGAATATATTTCCCTGATATTGAAGGGATCAGCTTGTCTGTGTTTGAATATTTCTCATTGGATAGAAAGCCTGCTATAACTTTGATCATAAGATAAAAAAAAATAAAACAAAGATGTGTAAAACATCTATGAAAAGAGTAGATTAAGGAAAAATATGTCATCTTTTCGTAAAAGCTGTGGTTTTGAAGCTATAAACAGAACTGTATTTGTTGTCCTGGGGCGTATAGTAGTTGGACACTCCATAATCATCCTTCCCCTACCCCGCAGTTTTCCCTCATGTTGTGTGACTCATGACCTTGTTTGCTGATTGGCTCTGATTCTCCGCTTTCCAGGACGACCAATCCATGTTTTTCCAATTTGGTCCCTCCATCGAGCAGCAGGCCTCCGTCATGTTGAACATCATGGAGGAGTATGACTGGTACATCTTCTCCATAGTCACCACGTACTACCCCGGCTACCAGGACTTTGTCAACAAGGTAAATTAAAACTGTCATCACAAACACATCGATAACAACATTCATTGTCTACAGCATATGGATTTATAGTCGTAAAGAAAATTATCTTTGTGAGTGAGGCAAACTTTTTCCCATATATTCATACCTAGCATTATTAACTTTATATTATTTTTACAGGTGATCAATTCAAACTATTCCTACCTGGCTTTAACTCTGTGTCTAAGGCAGATTTTATGATTCTTTAAATTGTTTATTTTATCTTTTATTTTGCTAAAATTGATGAAAGCACAACTATCTCCAAGGATATGACTATTTTCAGAGTTCTTTTCTTAGAGTTATAATTCCAATCATTTTAAAATAATGGGGGATAAGCCTGAAGAGTCTACCTCTAAGTCCATGGCAAGTTCCATTTGGGATCACTTTAATGGAAGGAAGATTGTCCAGACATAATGATAATCAAATGCAACCACTCAGCCTCCGCAGTTCTGAGAACAATTTTCAAAGAGATGGTTTGACATCGTGAATAACTTTAAATGTCAGACAACTGACTTGCTGGCTGGAAATAGATGACCGTAGGAAGTATTCCAACAAATGTTTTTAAACATGAAATCACCCCCAAGTGAATATGTTTGTGTGGGTTGCATTTATGTTAATCTTTCAAGGTTTAATCTGAAGCAACCAGAATCTTACTTAAGTTGGTCAGGTATTTAAACATCTGATCTGAGATCTGATGTGGTTCATGGTATATTTAGATTGCTTATGTCACATGTGTGCTTTTGCATTTTTTCAACACACTGACTACCGGGATAAATTTGTCCTTTGCTGCCGTCTGTGTCAGCAAGCGTATATTACCGAAAAGCCCCCAACCCCCTTCGTTGTACAAGCAATCTTTTGCAAAAAGGCTCCCCGAAGTGAGTAAAATATGAACTATTGCAATAAAATATGATATATACTAGATAGATCTCCACAAGCCGATTCATAT
Organism: Lophius americanus; assembly: GCA_037951165.1. NCBI lineage: Eukaryota > Metazoa > Chordata > Actinopteri > Lophiiformes > Lophiidae > Lophius > Lophius americanus. The sequence goes on along the minus strand of JBBDHG010000041.1, from coordinate 680,561 downwards.
GCGTCTTATATGGACTAAATCGGACCAACGGTTGAGAAATCTTGGGTATAAAATCTGAAAATGATTCATGAAATTAATTTTGTTTTGAGTAATGTCTAGAAAACAGTGTTTTCCATTGAAAAAGCTTCATTGGTGAGTAAAAAGTGAACTACCAGAGTAAAATATAATATTTACAAGATAGTTGTCCTCAAGTTGATTCAGGAAATTTAAGGCCACTCAGCACTATGTTGGGCTGCGTGTTTGTTGGGGTGGTTGTTTGTTCAGTGAATGCAGCCAGACGTCTGTAGATATGAAATACTGTTGAGGATCAAAGTCCAGGATAGGGCCAGAGTGACTCTGAACTTCTGCGCCAACACTTAACAAAGTCCCTTTTAAGTTATTAATTGAGTCACTAAAGTGACCCAAGCTTGATCCAGACCAAGACTAAAGACAAGGCTCGGACTCTATCCTTATATTACCTAGTTTATACCAGAAATTATTGTATCACAGTTTCTACTTTTTTGCTGATGCTGCACCTTTCGTAAATTCTTATTTGCTTATTTCTACTGCCGCCTGCTCGGTCATGTCCGAACATGTTCAAAGTTGTCCAGGATTTTTGATGGTGCCATGCTTACAGACGCTTAGACGTTTTTGATATACTTGGATTTGTCCAGGCATGCCTACTTGTGAAAAACATTATCTTCTGATCATTTAAACAAAAAAAGTTTATTCTTTCCAACACATGCAATAATATATATCCTACAAACTACACAACAGCAGATTAACGACCTTATGATTCTTTTGAATTCTTAAAAATCCATTCTAATGTAGAGAACACAAAGTTTGCTCGTCCTTAGAGTATAAAGAGTTCAAATAAAGGTTACATATATAGTCAATATAGTATAACACATGCTCCTAACACCCTTTTCACTACAATGGTACCAAACAACCGCATGGCCCAACACGGGAGAGCCAGTTTGTCAACTCAATTAAGAAGTCCAGATGCTTCTGATTCAACCTTTGAGGACTGGCTAAATGAGGTAGTAAAGCAGAGCAGTTCTGGAATTCAGGGAAGTAGCCAATATTAATTAATTCGGGAAAACAGGGCTCTATTTTTCTGGATTTGCCACTTAATTATTTTGTAAAATCGAGGCAAACTGCTTTTTTTTCCTCCTGTGAATGCGATACGCTTCTCTAACCAAGAGATGTGTAAATACAGAACAATCTTTGAAGCATAAGAAGAGACATCTCAGACAGTTTAATTCCACCATTGCTTCTGATTATCCCCACTGTATGTGTGCCGCCTACACTTTTTTAAAACCTTCTCTCTTTATCATTTAGATCCGCAGTACCATCGAGAACAGCTTTGTGGGCTGGGAGCTAGAAGAAGTCCTTCTTCTGGATATGTCAGTGGATGACGGAGACTCCAAAATCCAGAACCAGTTGAAGAAACTGCAGAGTCCTGTTATTCTGCTCTACTGCACAAAGGAGGAAGCTGCCACCATCTTTGAAGTGGCTCATTCTGTGGGCCTCACTGGTTATGGCTTCACCTGGATCGTTCCCTCGCTGGTGGCTGGAGATGCAGACTATGTTCCCTCGGTCTTCCCTATAGGTACACGCTACACCACTCTGATGTAGCTCTGTCGTCTTTATGTCTGAACTCTGAGCAATCAGATTAAATTAATTAGTTTTGCATAGCAGTCTAGTTAAATGGGACTTCCAGAGTGTATCTGTTGGGATTTCTGGGGCATAAAATCTTATCACATGGAGATGTAGCTGTGCTGAGATGCTCCTCTCAGTGTAGCCGGGCTCAGTATAGCATGTCTGCTAACTCATCAGTCAGGCCCATTATAGTTTACCTGGACAGACGAAGCATTCTAATCAGTTGCTTCACATCATCTTAAGAAGACCCGAAACTACGCTGTCGTCCCAGACAGCAAGGTTGTATCCCCAAAAAGTCACCAATCCTCTGCGTTGTTCAAGCAATCCCCCTGATTGAACTGAATTCAATTTTTGAGTTTCTGTCCAAAGTATTTTTCATGAAAAAAGTGGCTAAAATATAAACCTTTCGAGTAAAATAAACAAAAAAACATTTGAAAATAATCCATGGAATTGTTTGGGATACAAAATATTTTTGAAGCTCTCCTATTGGTCTTATCTAATGCCAGATGTAAAGTTAAGCCCAGCACAATCACTCAAAGTCTAAAACATTGCAAAGTTGATCCAAGGTTAGATTGAGATGGTCTCGTTTCAGCGTTAGAGAGCTTAAAGACATCGTATACCCTTAAATAATTACACACATTAATTAATTGAAGTTGTGCAGGGCATGCAGGTTAAGAGTCGTATGTCAAGTTTTAAACTGTAAGCCAAGCCAAGTAATTATGATGTGCAGTTTTTTATCAATCATAAGTGACCCAGAGACCCTCCCCTCTCTTCTCTTATGAATAAGGTAATAATAATTATTAGTCATTATTATTATTAGTTATAGTTATACTGTAAAGTATACGGTTGGCTCTCCATGAAGTAAAATAATTATAATTAATAATAATAATTATTATTATTAGTCTATAAGTCTATTATAGCTACAGTTAGTTCACGATAAAGTAATAATAATAATTTGTAATAATTATTATCAGTTATAGCCACAGTTAGCTCTTGGTAAGGTTATAATTACAATAATTAGTAATTGTTATTATTAGTTATAGCTACTGTTAGCTGTTAATAAGGTAATAATAATTAGTATTAGTAAAAAGGCCCTATAGTTGGCATCAAATTACACGTTACGCTCAGTCACTGTTGCAATGCCCGACTTTAAGTTATATAAAATAATTTTTTTTAATTTTTTAATTTAATGTTAGATATGGAATAAAGAAGTTTCTAATACCAGACCGCTTAGTTTAGATTTAGAAGTGATGCTCAACCTCCTGGAATGAGGATTTGGGATCACTGGAGAATCTAATATAATCGTTTGCTGCGTCAAAATATTTTGTATCCTATTACAATGATATTAATATATTTTTATGTATTGAATTTCAGCTCATGTAGTTTTTACAACAGTATCATTAGTTCATCTTCAACCATTTTAATTCATTGACAACATTAAATCTTAAACAGGAATTCCGAGAATCAGGGGCCAGGCATCAACGAAGTTGGGCCAAAGTTATTAAAGTCTATTTCTTTTATTAATTCACCTAAATTTGTACGATATTGTTATATGCTTTCTTTTAATGTATTGCAATATGGCCACAATTGACAGATGTGCTAATTTGCATATATGCAAATGTAATCCTCAATCGTTCATAGCTGATACGTTTACATTGGAAGAGGGAATGACCGGCTTAACCTCTATATTGTGGTGATCAACTGTAATGAAATTCAGAGTTTGACACTTACCATCCATCCTTTAAATGAGGGCTGTCAAACTCGATCAGGGAGGGGGCCAAAATTGAAAACCATGAGTCCGCATCGAGGGCTGAACAGCAGTGATATTAAGTTCTTATTTTCTTATTTGCTCATTTTATAGAATTCTGAACAAACCAAGAGAATAGAAAATAGTCAAATTACAGATATAATTAAATACTGTTCAGAACAATTCCTTTTTATGTCTGTCTATCAGCAGGAATTATTTCAAACGAAAAGTTTTTATTCTCTGGCATTAATAGAAGCCAGAAAACTATATTTTCCAAATTACGTCTAAAATCATTCTGTTTTTAATTAACAGTATCGACAAAAAGGAACTTCTAAATAACCCTTGGTGAATGGCTGAGCTTATTTTGCAGTTACCTTCTTCTGCCTTGATAAAAGAGTAAAAGTAGACTGTTGCTCCTTGTATCTGTTCTTTCAGCCAGGAGCAGCTTCACCTCAGAAAACAGTCAGGTGTATAAATACCCTAGAGTTGTATTTCACATGTAATGTAAGTAACGTGGTGTATTTTTTTTTTTTCACTGACACAAGTTGAACGGCTGGAGGACTTGAACGCACCGGCCAGTTTATTAAAACATGCGTTCTATTTCTTAATACGCGCGTGCGACTTACAAATACTTGTACCATTTAGCAATTTACTTTTTTCTCTCATCCATATCCCCCCGGGTTCTGGAGCGTCTCTTCTAAGTATTAGCATGAAGTTTAATAGAGTGACCGGATAAACACTGATATCAGACAATGGAGCAGCAGGGAGCTGGGCTGGCTATCGCTTTGCATTCTGGGACTTGTAGTATCCGTGGTGTTTCTGCCGTATTCAAGCCGGTTAATATAGAAATTTGATATTATCTTGCGGGTCGGATATAATTGTTTCTCTCCCTTCCTCTTACCAACTATGCTTGAAGCATAGCAGTTAAAGTTTGGAGTATTAATTCATCTTATTCAACTCCAGGCCTGCCTGAAAATGTAGGTCTGTCTTTATGAAATACATTTTCTGGTGCCGGTTCAAAATGTGAACACAAATTACAAAGCAGATGGATTGCAACACCTGATAGCGATCTCTGATCTCAAACTTGTGCCTTGGAAGCCAAGTAGAACAAAATGAGCTGAGAAATGGCCGTGTTCTCAAAGTATGTATGCTCAAACTTCGCCATTTTAAACAAATTTCCAGCCATTCTGAGTATGTATTGTAAAAAGCATAGTAAACACCTCCAGTCAGGATTAGAATAGATCAAAACAGATTGTAAATACGATTGCTCTTAATTTGTCTCTTGAAAAGTTTTGGCTTTTCAGCCTCTTCTAAAATGTGTTCATTTTTTTGTATATCTATTCACCCTCTGGCTATTTTCCATCGTGCTCTGCCTCTGCCTGCCTATTTTTAGCCACCCCTTTTCTCCGCTCTGAGTTTTCTGCCCCCCACCTTTCATATTTCTCCATGTGTCTTTCTCCTTCTTCTTTTCTTATTGCAATGGAACTGCATGCTTTCCCCTCACCTCTCTGGGCCTTTTGCAGGGCTTATCTCTGTGTCATATGACGAATGGGACTACAACATCGAGGCCAGGGTGCGGGATGCCGTGGCTGTCATTGCCACGGCGACCTCCACCATGATGCTGGACCGAGGGCCACACACCCTAACAAAATCAAGCTGTGTCGGTACACCTGACAAAAAGAACTCCAATGCCGGCCACTCCAAGGAAATACTTAGGTGAGTCAATGTTGGAGGAATGCGTGGCCCAGATTGGCGAGGCATCTCATGCTTTGGATTTCTCTACATGCTGAAGTCATGAGGCAGTAGTTAAAATAATCCTCAAGCCTTTACACAGCTTTAAAAGGCAAATACACTTAGTGTGATGAATGGAATAATGTTAATTTATCTGCTAACAGGTACAAATACAAATACATACAATATAAGAAGTAACACAAAGCGCTTTACAAAATACAAAACATTAACCCAATGCACACAAACACAAAAACAGATATTAATGATATTTTAATTAAATAAAGTATAAAAAGAAGATCAGGACCCATGAAAACAGGACGTTAAGAAACAAGAGTGGAGGAAGCGCTGTCATAAACAGAGCCGCCCACACCAGGAGCTACAACCAAAGACATGACGACAAAAATACCGGCGCAGTAGTCACCACAGGGGTCAGCAAACAGAGAAGTAAACTCCCCCACCATGAAGCTGTGGTACCAACTCCTCATCCACCTGGGTCAGAGTAACCCCCTGCGTCAGCGCTCCCACAGCCACGGCCACGATTACAGACCCTAAGTGAAGAAACCCCATAGAATCTAAACTAAAGATAAGGAAATTAATCTAAATCAATCAAAAATAAAAACTCTATTCTGTTTATAAGAATTCACTGTGCGTGACATAAAACACTGAAATACTGAGTAGGAGTATGTGTTTCAAGACGAGTCAGAAAAAAATATAAAGGGTAAAGTATTAAAAGGAAAACATTACTAAAGATAGAATATAAAAGACATAAGACACTTTATTTGTCATTGTAGTCACTACAATGAAAATTGGTTTGGTGTCTCTCTAACGGCTAGAGCAGTAAAACATCTCTGTACAAAGTTGAGAAAAGAAAAAGAGGGTAAAAAAGGGTAAAAAGACAAAAGTACAAATGTATTCTAAATAAATAAGTATAAAATACAAATAATATCAAACTTTAAAAAAATAAGTGAATAATGAGTAGCATGGGGGGCAGATGGGGGGCCGAGTTTTTGAAGGACTAGAAGTAGTTGATAAACGGATTCCAAATGAAGAAAAGTTAGCGGTTTTATCTTTCGTCTAGAACGTAATTCTTTTCCAATTGAAGACATGACCTGACGTCTCTGCGCCACAGAGAGACTGTAGGTAGTTTGGCAGATTTCTACAGAATTAAAATTTGGCGTCTAGCCCAGAAGATAGTCATTCTGATTGAACTTTCACTAGTTCTCCATCACTTAGATGAAGTACATGGTGAGGTTACATGTGAGGCTTGACGCCATCTGGCTCAAGGATGGAACATCGACCCAGTGCTGAACATTCCAAGTTTTCCGATTTTGGGAGGTTAACAACTCAGCAAAGCCAGCACAAATTTAGTTAGACAGTATTATGTCTTGGTATTAGCTTATGTTCGCTATAACTGGCAGTGACAGTGAAAGCCCATTTTTGTTTCACTACAGCGTGAAATCAAAGCCCTATTAGGTATTTTCCAACCAAACGGCTTTCTCTGTCAGGAACTGCCTGCTGGGAAACACCTTCAAGGGTTTTTTAATCTGTTTGCATTCACACTGCCAGTAGGAAAAGCCGAAATAAAATCAACAATTCTCATATGTAGCAATGACACGTCTGTGAAACATGAGACAAGACGAATTTCCATTCCGTTTCTTTAAGACTACTGTTACAAACTGTTTACACATCCAACTTTTCAACACTGTGCAGTTTGGCCAATCAATATTCACTTATGTCTGGACCCATCTCTGTATTATTACGTAATTCTCAACACCATGTTATTTTACTACTGGAAATGTTTTATCATCACATAGTTGATGTGCTCTGTGAGGACAGAGAGGTTGACGGATGAAGCATCAGTGAAGATGGGGGAGTTGAGCATTGCAAAGGGGCAAAGGATAAGGCCAACCTTCAGAATGAGCAGATTCAGTTTAGAATTATATGGCCAGACTGTATTCTTTCTTTTTGGGAGCACGAACTTCATATATTTATTTAAAAAAAACTGTGGTCTTGATTAAATATTGTGTTGAGTTGAGCTCAGGTCTTGGACTGACAATCTTTCTAGCTGGAAAAAAAGGGGGCAAATAAAAAAGCAGTGAGCTATGTTCACCTAGTTTATAAGCTTTGAAATGTATTTTGACACACAAAATGAGCAGGGCACCAAACAAAACGCAACAGGTTGGCTGAACAAAAGCTGATTCAATGTTTTTTATTCATATGGGTCAGAGCCAAAGGGATTGGTTGATTGAATAACAGGAAAAAAGGAAAGTTTGGTTTTGGTTGCTGGAGTGCTTTTAAAATTAGATCTATGCTGTCTTCACCAACAGCAAGGCTACATCCCCAAGAAGTTCCCAATCCCCTGCGTTGTACAGGCAATCCCCCTGATTGAAGTTATAACCACAGTGTTTTTGTGCAAGGTCCCCCTAGTGGCTTAAATATGAACTATCAAAATAAAACTAGATTTATACGTTATGGAACTCCTCAATTTCGATTCATATACACCAAATCTGGACTAAATCGAAGTTGACTTTTTTTTTAAATTATGGCTTGAAATCTTTTAGAGACAAATCTCCCCCTAGTGTCGGAAATATAAAACCAACTTTTCAGACAATCAATCCACTTCTTCCTTGCACTAAGGTCTATGTGGGTATAAAATTAGAAAATAACCCATGAGATTGTTTTTGGGTTATCGCGCTGTGAATCATCAACTCGCGGTGATGATTCCATAATAACTATCAACATAAATGCATCAAAAGCGCAACGACACACATGCATTACAACATGAAATACACACAGAAATACACACAGGACACGTTCCCTGAGGAGAGTCAGAATGTGTTTAATTACCCCATCAAACACAAGATGAATTGAAGCATTAGCTCCCACTTTTGTATCACCTTTAGCTTAACCCACAGCCATCTTTCAGGGGAAACTTCCGTCTTCATCCCTTCCTCTGCTCCTCCTTGTTTTGCTTTTTTGGGCACAATGCAGAACAAGTATTCAATAATTAATCCCCATTTAACTTCAGAGGGCATGCTTTAACTGTTCACATTGATCAGAGGTTCCACAGCTAATGAATGCTCGGGGACAACCAGCTTAAAGAGGAAGAACCAGAGAACTAGAGGTGGATCTCTAGCAGGCAGCCATTAAATACTTACACATACAGTATGTGTCGCTACTGTGAGACGTTTTTACTGCCCTGCATTAACGCCTCAGACGTACTGATGTCCTCTCTGATGAAACATATTTCAACCCTTCTGCGCGGCGGCAATGCCGTTTTGATATACACTAAACTTAAAAATAACCCTGCATTGCAAAAACTCTCAGAAGTAAATTTATTTAATTTCTAATCTTCTAAAATATCTCAGACAGAATCACTCGACAAGGAATGTTTCATGGCTCAATTTTAGACAATGCCTCTTCATTATCTTATTAAATCTTCATCAAAAGAAAATAATCTGGAGAATATCTCAAATACTCAATATTAGTATTACCTAATACTAATCTAGAACATTATCATTACTTTATACGTTAGTGTGTTTTCTTTTCTTCTTTTATTATCTGCTATTATTATCTGTTGTTGTATTTCTCTTAGATTGTTAGACATCAAAGGAAATATTGAGATTTTTTTGAAGACAATTTTACAGAAAACACGTGTAGATAGAATCTTTTTGGACTTTCTAATAACTTAAAAATGTTTGGTCTGGGTATCTACTGCCATCGTTTGTGTTTCTCAAACTTATCATTTTCAGTTAATATAAGCCGTTTTGAATATAACGTAAGTGGTACTTGATTAATTCAGATATACTAAAGACTCCACTGGAAACCTACTCGGGAATTTTCAAATTGAATGCTCAGAGGAACGAAACTTCTCCAAATGTACATTTTTGGCGTCATCTTGCAAAAAAAGAGTAAAAAATAGCAATTTGATCATTAATGGTTAATGTGAGACACAACACTTACTTTCATTAGCAAAATCTAGTTTGAAATGAAATTTCCCAGTTCATTTCCAGTTCTCCTCTATTTAAACATCACGTCTTATTTCAAGCAATCCGAGCAAGAAAATCATAACTTGTTCTCTGACACTTTTGTTTTTACTTATTACGAGCAAAAAACACCTTGGATTCATCATTTCTGGACTTATTCTTGAACAGATTCTGACTACAATAGTATTATTACTGCTGCTTCAACCGCAGACTGATTTATTCTTTTAAATGTTTATCTTGTCCTTACCTCCTCAGCCGTGGATTTGTTGTCGGTATTGGGTCACTGAGATAACAACAACACCACAACCATAAATATTTAAACCCCACATCCTTCAGGCACACACCTGGGATGCTCCTGTGTGTGAGTGTGGGATTGTGACAGTGTGAGGAAGAGGACAGAGAGAGAGAGAGATAGAGAGAGAGAGATGCGGTTTGAGTGTGTGTGGTCCATCAATCATCAGTCATTCCATTTTTTCCATTCGACCGAGCAAAGGTGGAGAATGTGGATTTTGGTGGTGACCCCAGAGGCTAAAAGCAGCCTAACACACACACACACACACACACACACACACACACACACACACACACACACACACACACAAACATCCCAGGAGACAGAAAGAATAATAAAGCCATATGTCTCGGCGTGGTCTTGCATTGCTGCATACAGCAGCGAGCTGCATGCGTGATGGATATGTATGACATACTGTCACGGAGACAGACACACATAGGAGGCCCCAGTGATTCACACCTTCAAATTTGTTTAGGGGATTCTTGACCTTATTGGGCCACACACGTACACAAGACTCCATATATAGTCGCAGGCATTCACCGCGAGCACTGGCATTCAACCGACACCGATATCGAAGCACACACAACTGCACACGCCGAACTCTAGAGGCCATCCATTGTTTCCTGCCAGACGGAGAGGACCGGAACGCAAGAATAATGAGAAAATGTGCTCCGAGTGGTTTTGGTCGAGGCGCTAAGGGGCTTATTTGTGTGTGGATGACACAGGCAAAGATAGATATGATGAAGGAGATTATTTAGATCTGCAGAGAGTTTGCTTTTATGCCATATGAAGCGACGTGTCTTTTTTTAATTTCTTTCTGTATGCTGGCTGGATGTGCTCATCCTGAGCGAGAACGTTACATCCTAGTTCACCATTAAAGCAGTTTTTCTTGAGGCTGGAGAGCAATATTATTGAATTTCAGTAAAAGGCGCTGTCTAATAAATCCTTTCTCTGTTTATTAGAACACAACCAGCATGTTTCAGTGCGCTTTTGGGTGACTTCTCCATAAAAGCGGGTCAAGATTTTACACATCTGCGTCGCCTGAATGTTACGTCACTTCATATTTCTTTTCCCTTGTTGACCTCTTTATCACCGAGGTCTCTAAGGTCTGGTCTGTGAGGGTGAACGTTCACTGCTGTTTTTCTGCCTTCCTTTTCATGCTCTGTAATGCCCAGAGCTAACCCCCCCCACACACACACACACATACACACACACCCACACACACACCCACCTCTACGTCACTCCCTCACATTATTCTTTTATCAGAAATGTTAGTATTTTCTGCGTACAGTTTAAACACGTGGCATAAAGGATGATTGGTGTGTCTAAGGACGATATTTCTTTTCCCTGTAATCAAATAATTTCAAGTCATTTTGCTCATTTAACTCCATCATCTTTGCCGTTTCCCTGTTTATGACTGATTCCTGTGTGGGTCATTAAACCGCCACACAAATAGCCGATCAATATTAAGTATGGTCTTGGACTGTTCACTTATCGGGTCAGTGAACACCATTTCACAGGAGGCCTTCTGAGACCACGATAGGTGGGTTTTTTTACTGCTCCCTGCTCCCTGCTTCTATCTAGATTTCCTTGTGTTGTGATCTGGTTGTCTTCTTCTTCTTCTTCTTCCGGCTGTTCCCTTCATGAGACTCCACTGGGGATCATTTGTTTCCATCTTGCACTATCCTCTGCATCTTCCTCTGTCACACCAACCAACTGCATGTCCTCTCTTGGAACATCCAGAAACCTCCTCTTTGGTCTCCACCCCGTTGGTTAACAATGCCAGTGATGGTATTTGATAACCCGGGCCCCAAAGGAGGTGGTTTGAAATCAGTTTTGTGTTCCGCATATTGATTTTGGCATTTTCTCTCATTACATCTGCAAGGTTCTACAAGGAGGACATCCCATATATGAGGGGCCATGTTAGTTATTTTCATTATTTTCATTTCTTTGAGGTGCTTTGTCCAGGGTGCTATGGATTGGCAGCAGTACTTTTGGCCCGTTTCCTGGACCTGGACATGTAGATGTCCTGGAAGGATGGCGGTTTGGCCTCCTATGATGTTCTCGGCCATCCTGACAGTCTTCTTGAGTCTCTTCCTGTGTAGTTTGGTAGCAGATCCAAACCAGACAGTGATGGAGGTGCAGAGGACAGGCTGGATTGTCTGAGGAAGGTTGAACTTCCTGAGCTGGCGCAGGAAGTTCAATCCTCTCCTGGTCCTTTTACCTCTACATCAGGACAGGAAGCCACTCAGGACTGGTTTGATGGAACAAGTGACTCTTTTTTTTTTTTGATATATGCTTTGGTAAGTTGCAAAATTAAGATGAGGTCATCAGAGAAGTTAGTAGAAGGCTTTTTCATTCTTTGCTAAATGACTTTGTAGTCGTATTTTAGTGATGGCTGCTTATGTGCTGCTAAGCAGATTATACATTGCCACCAGAGAACGCGTTAAGCGGTTTTTGAGGGTTTCTGTTTTGCTCTTGCCTGTTAAACTCTTGGCTATCCATGAAGTAAATGAGAGGGATCTCTATTATACAATCCCCCAGCTCTAAAGGCAACCGGTCTGTTGCGTCCCACTCATCATGGGCTTCTCGTGGGGCCAGATCACACGAAGCTCCTGTGGAGCAGCTCACAGAGATTCAGAGCCTTACATATTTTCTTACTTGTCGTCCACATTGCTAGCTTACACACATATTGCACTCGTCATGTGCAAAATGTGCTGATTAATGTGCGATTTATATTGTGTTGTGGCACCGCTGGTTCTGTTTGGTTCACATGTAGTTGGTGCTGCTACAAGTGTGGAAGCATCAAATAGAATTTGAGTCCAAGACAAATTTCTCTATGGCAGACATGTCAAACTCCAGGGCCACACAACACAGTGGGATACTGTTCAGATCTCCCTGTAAATTCACATCATGGTTGGACATTTCATTTTCTTCCACACTCACACAGTTGTTTAGTTAACAGAAAGTTTTGTGAGAAATAGCTGGTGTATAATGTAAACAGGTTTATGTATCCACAGCCAATTACATTGGCGTTTTAGCGCTATTGTGGGAAAAAAAAAAGGGGAAATAAATAACAATAAAAGCTGAGGTAAGGGGTTATAATCTGAGAAAAATAAAAGTCAAGATTGATTTTAAAAGAGTGTAAAATCAAATTTGTTTCTGCAGGCGTAGAACATGATGAGTTAGCACTTTGAGATTTGATGTAAAGTGCATTGTAAATTAAATGTATTATTATTATTATTATTATGAGTTGTGACATTTGTGTTGCAAAGGGAAAGATCATTAACGAGAAGACATCGATGTTTTTTCCTTCTTTCTAGATCAATGAGGAGAGACTAGTGATCTGTTCACAAAATTTGTTTATCTGAACAATTGTTTAAAAAAGTATTTGCCGCTCTGTTCTGTGCAGCAGCAATATGGAACCCCCCCCGAGTCTGGAAACTGCAGTTGCAGTTAGAGGACCTCTGAGACTTGGAGCTGAAGGGCTGAGGAACCTCAGGGTCTGCCAGATAGGGGAGGTGTGAAGGAAGAACGACGTGCAAGATGACTGCATGAGGGAGGTGGGGGGAAAAGAGAAGAACCATTTTTCAAGCTGTAAACTGCTCTGTGTTTGGTTAGTGGAAGAGGGAGGGGTTATATTTATTGGATGAGGGCGAGCAGCTGATAGACAAGTTACAGGTGCAAACAATGACAGCTGAGAGGGGAAGAGAGGGGAGGAGCCGGGCAACAGCTAGGTTAGAGGTGTTATATATGTATATTAATGTGCTTTTAAACTCCAGGTATCCTGAAATTTCCCAACATTCTTTTTGGGTTAATATGGAGCACGCCTTATTAAGTCGGCGCAACGAGATAATAATCTTGCGAGACGATAACTCGTTCCTACCCCTTATTAAGTCATGGCCACGCGATAATGACTTGTTCCCACGCCATATTAAGTCATGACCTGACGATAATAACTTGTTCCCATGCCTCATTAACTCATGACCACGGTATTATAACTTGTTCCCTTGCCTTATTAACTCATGACCACGGGATTCTAACTTGTTCCCTTGCTTTATTAACTCTTGACCACGGGATTCTAACTTGTTCCCTTGCTTTATTAACTCTTGACCACGGGATTCTAACTTGTTCCCATGCCTCATTAACTCATGACCACGGGATTATAACTTGTTCCCATGCCTTATTAACTCATGACCACGCGATAATAACTTGTTCCCATGCCTTATTAACTCATGACCACGCGATAATAACTTGTTCCCATGCCTTATTAACTCATGACCACGCGATAATAACTTGTTCCCATGCCTTATTAACTCATGACCACGTGATTATAACTTGTTCCCATGCCTTATTAACTCATGACCACGCGATAATAACTTGTTCCCATGCCTTATTAAGTCTTGGCCACAGGATAATAACTCGTTCCCATGAGTCAAGTTTCCCCCTTTTTTTTCACTTGTCACAAGAGGGTGACTTTCTGCCTTTTCCTATTATTTTTTTGTTTAAACAAATACTATTACCCCCTCAAAGCACTTAGTCATCACAGTCAGTTTAGGATTCTTCCACTAATGCATGCACAGTAGGAATGTGTATTTTCTTATCCCTGCATTGCAACTTGGAGAATATGTGGATTAAAACAGCTTCAGCCAGAGATTAAAGAAACATACCAGAAGGCTCTGAATTATGTTTGAATCTGGCTGAGGGACAAAAAGAGGAAAAAGGGATAATTGGGTCTATGTCATTAATGATTCTGTGTCTCACTAAAAAAGAAAATCTCCTTACAGCAAGTGAACATTGGAGAGCAGTTAGTGAGCGAGGCGCAAACAAGTGCTGCAAACAGCTCTGATGACGCCGCACGAGGCTCTGTCAGAAGCTCTGTGGGGTTTTTCTCCAGCTCTGTTAGGGGGGGGGTTCTGACATGAGAAGGAATCAAACGACACATAAAAGCTTCATCAATAGCACTGGAATACCAAATGATAAACAGCGCTGCTTTCTCTATTCTAAATTCACAGCATGTACCCATCTTTGTAAAGCCTCAGGTTAACGCACAAACAAAGGATTCCTGTTGATATGATTCCTCTCTGAGGTGAAACGGATCTGAAAGTAAATCACAATGTGAGTAAACAGATTTGGACCATTTTGAGAGAAAAATGCTCCGTTCTCTCTCTCTCTCTCTCTCTCCCTCTCTCTCTCTCTCTCAAACAGCCTCTCTCAGGTGAGATTACTGTTCCCATGGCAACACAGCTGATTGCATGAAAATTGCTGTGGTTGTGGGCGCCATGGCAACACATTACAATACTGGGCGTTCAGAGCCTTCACGCGTTGCCGCTTTGCGTAGTCTATTCGTGCTGACAGTATGGCGCTCCCCGCTGTGCGTCCTCATTCACGCTTCTCCCTCGGTGTTATTAATGTGTTAGTGTGCATAATATGTATTTTTACATATATATTTTATCATGAATAAAGGCTCTGTAATGTTGATTATAATGAGAAACGCGTCACCCCATCATAATCACACACACAGACCACCGCTGGTCACGTGGGTCATGTTGATGCAGGGATGGCAACAAGTTGGGACCTCGACCCACAACGCCTTGATCTCTTTGGTTCCTAACCCAAACTGAGATGATGTTTAGAAGGCTAATCCCTCGTTACACAAGCATTACAGCACTTTTAACGCGCTGGCCAACCAGTATGTAGCAATTGGTATTTCATGGAGGCTTGAGTCATGTTGAATTTCTCTAACCATGCAGCCTAGTGTGTGTGTGTGTGTGGGGGGGGGGGATATAAAAATAGCTGAAGACATTACAGATAGAGGTTTGTGATATTCTAGTGGGAGGTATGTGCGATAAAAATCTTGGATAAGTTTCAGGCATCATTTGCTGTCTGCATTTTTTATTCATTTGTGAAAATATTCGTCGTCGTTCTTCCTCACCGCTGAGTTGGACGGAGATGTTTGCCGGTCAGGTGTGCAAGGCATCTCCGTTAAAAAGCCTGCGGGAACACAGACGGACCTACACTCCTTGCATTCAGTCAAATTATTTATTTATTTTGGGGATTGTTTCAAAAGCAGCGTGTCTCCATGGTGATGGCAGCCCACTGATGAAGACGAGGAAGAGTAAGGGTAAGAGAGGGAGGCGCCAGGGAGTGAGATGATTCCAGCTTGTGTGCCACCGCTGCACACTTGTTGACACACTTGTGTGTTCACGCAAGCAGTAAACTTCATACACTGTCAGCTCAGTTCAGTTCATCTTCCACCTTTCACACCTGGGTTTTTTCCCGAGATGAAGTCTTTTATAAAATCCATGGTTTTATGTACCTGCTTTCTTCCACCGCTCCCCCCATTGTAAACTGTGGGTGCATAATTTTATGACATCTATGGTGAAATGATCGGATTGTTATACTGTGATAGCAGAGCTGATCTGGTTCTCCTGCACCTTCAAGCTGCACTGATCAATATTTAATCATGTTTAATATGAAAGATGTTGCCATGATGAATCCACAAAGGATTTTCACACTTGGACTCTGCAGCTCTCAGTTTCACAGCATCGTTCATCTCATTTCCATTGCTTCTTTTTCTCTGGTTTACTATTTGGTTAGTGAGTATCTGAGAACACGTCGGAGTTTTTAACACCTAAAGAGCTGTATTAAACCCTCAGGAGCTGATTGAGTCCAAAAACAGCTTAAAAACTGTAAATGTTGAGTTTGCATTCACTCAAAGGCCAGAGATATGATTATAGAATGTAATGTAATGGAAAGGCGCGCAGGTGGAACGCTGAGGATGCAAGGAGTTGAGGTGGAGGAGGTGCAGGAGTTGAAGTACTTGGGGTCAGTGGAAGTGGAGTTCCAAAGTGGAGTGTCGAAAAGAGGTGAGGAAGCGAGTGCAGGCAGAGTGGAGCGGGTGGAGAAGAGTGTCAGGAATTATCTGTGAAAAAAGACTAGCAGTTGGAGGGAAAGGAAAAGTTTACATGATGGTGGAGAGAGCAGCTCCGCTGGACGGTTTAGAGACGGTGGCTCTGACCAAAAGACAGGAGTCAGAGCTGAAGATGTTCCGATGTTCTCTGGGAGTGACGAGGATGGACAGGATTAGAAAGGAGACATCAGAGGGACAGTCCAGGTTAGACGTCTTGGAGACAAAGTCAGAGAGGCCAGATTGAGATGGTTTGGACACGTGTAGAGGAGGGATGGCGGATCTATTGATAGAAGGATGCTGGAGATGGAGCTCCTAGCAGGAGAAAAAGAAGAAGACCAACTAGGGGGTTTCTGGATATGGTGAGAGAGGACATGCAGTTGGTTGGTGTAACAAAGGCATATACAAGGCAAGATGGAAACAAATAATCCGGGGTGGCGACTCCCAAAGGGAACAGCCAAAAGAAGAAGAATGGAATGGCACTCCTTTAATTCAATGAAGTACACAATGAAGAGCTTTGTACGAAACTCTTCGCCCTTTTATTTTAAGGTTTCTGCATTTGTGACAGTCAACCATTTGAATCAAGTCAATTTTTGTTTGCATCCACACTCTTGGAAACCAAACCTAACTCAAGTGGAGGTTAATTATTCTCTAAAATGGTATTCTGTTTATAGCTTGTTGTTTATTACGCAAATAAAGACTTCACTCTTCTTGATCGGCCTTAATTCACTTGATCTTAAAGCAATTCATAGCTTAAAGCCAAAACATTTAAACCACCTCCCTCATATTGTCTTACTCCCCTCTGTGCCAGTAAAGCCGCTCAGTGATGCACTCTTTGTTCTTACACCTGTGTGCGACAGGAGCTCCTCTGTGGGATCAGACAACATGGTGGGGTCTTACTTCCATCAATGAACCATTGATGCCAATGACCCTGTCACCAGTTCCCCTGTTCTCCTTTCCTTTCTTGTTAGGTGCTGACCTCTGCAGACTGGGAAGACCCAGCGAGACCTGCATTTGTGCAGATGCTCTGACCCAGTCAGCAAGTCATCAGAATTTGGCCTTGTCAAAGCTGCTCAGACTCTTATGCTGTCTGATTTTTCATTTTTGTACCAATAAATCAACTTTGAGGACAAAATGTTCTCGAGCTATCTATTATATCCCACCAACTGACAGGTCCCGTTCACCCGTCAGTGGTTAGAATGTTATGGCTGATTGATGAATATTTTCATCATGTGTATTTTACATTTTTGAGCAAAAAGTCAAAGCATTCATAATTCAAACTTGATTTCTCGTTCTCAGGTACCTCATGAACGTGACATTCGAAGGCCGAAACCTGTCATTCAGCGATGAGGGTCACCAGATGTTTCCCAAACTGGTCATCATTCTCCTCGAGAAGGACAGACAATGGGATAGGGTGAATTTCTTCTCTTTACTACTATATCCTCTTCCTTCCTTCCCCTCCTCCCTATGCTCCGTTTCGTGTCTTTCCTTTTCTCCTGGTTTGTGTTTTTCACACTCTGTGATCGCTCTGGCCCTTTTTTCCCAGCCTTTTGAAGTACGTGTTACAGTTGCTTGTACATCACACAGCTCTCCTCCCTCCCACTCATACAGGTTGGCAAGTGGGAGAGAGGTTCTTTGACGATGAGGTACCACGTGTGGCCTCGCTTTGAGCTGTACTCTGCAGCGGAGGAGAGGGACGACCACCTTTCCATCGTGACTCTGGAGGAGGCGCCGTTTGTCATTGTGGAGGACGTGGACCCGCTCAGCGGCACCTGCATGAGAAACACTGTGCCGTGTCGCAAGCAGCTCAAACTCAGGTGAAAATTTAGAGATTCGAGACACAGGGAAACGTATATAGTATGTTGTGATCGGTTGGGTTTCTCTTCTGCCCTGAAGACGTCATTTTCTGTCTGGCACAAGTAAGAAATCTGATTTTCTTTACTGTGCGGATGCAGAAGCAAAACAGTGGAGCCGTGTGCTAAAAATAGGACATTAATAAGTCTTAGTGGAAGAGATATTGATTTATACATCAATATTTCAGCAATGTGAATTGTTTAAAAGGCTGATTTAATCCTGTTAAACAGCCTCTGTGTGGTAGAAGTATTTGTCATTAAAAAAACCTGCCAGTGTTTATGAAATAAACATGAACCACCAGCAGTTGCACAAAGGTTTGTGGACTACTCTGAAAACTGGGAATGATAACAAAAAAAATGCTTATGTTTAAGCAGATTTTGAGTCTCTATTTCTTAATGAAAAATGTTGCCTAAGCTACTTCATAATATGACCCAGGGGCAGCTTGTATATGCTAATGATTAAGGGGCCAAGGATAGAGCCCTGCGGGACACCGTTGGTCAAAGGGGGCACCAAGGAGGAGGCATTAATCATGGCTATTAAGAAAGTCCTATTAGATAAGTAGTATTGTTTTGGCGGGGGCAAATTAAAGCATGTGAGGACTTAATAAACCCAATTATGTAACTTGATACAACCATTACTCTTAAGAATATACATGCTGCCACTGGGTCATAATATAAACTAGCTTAGTAAAAATGTGTAATAAGTGTGAAATTGTTTTCTTAAAACATACTTTACGGTTGAGCTGATCAAATTAAAATTGGCTATTTTCCATGAAATACAGCATTTCATCATGAACAATTGACTAAGTGTTATTTCTTATGTTTAAAAACACGCTTGACCACATTATTTGTCATTTTATGGTAAATTTAGAGTACGTGAGAAATGAAATGAATGAACCCCACAAAGACATAATAGAAAAGAAATGTGAGGACATTAAAGGGATAATGAAACAAGCGTGTCTTGAGGAACGCACATGGGCATGAATTGTGGCACTGAACGGTATTGGGTCAATGATTAAAATTCTATATCTGGCTGCAGTGATTTTCCTCCTTTTCCTTCTCTGCACTTACTTCCATCTTTTATCCGTTCACCTCCTCTCATTGT
Source organism: Lophius americanus (assembly GCA_037951165.1). Classification (NCBI taxonomy): domain Eukaryota; kingdom Metazoa; phylum Chordata; class Actinopteri; order Lophiiformes; family Lophiidae; genus Lophius; species Lophius americanus. Next base: position 661,296 of record JBBDHG010000041.1, on the reverse strand, counting down.
CCTGTGATTGCCGGTCCCTGCTTCACTTTTGGATAACTAGATTATTGTCTCGGTGTCTGTCTCTGTTTTCCTCTCCCACCTGCCTCATTAACTCGGACCCTCTTGCTATATACCTGCTCTCCTGACTGTATGATAATGAATTTTCTTCAATGACCCTGCTTTTTTATCACTGGCCTACCTGAGATCTCCAGGGGGGCGACTTTATCCTCTGGCTCAGTGGTTTATTTATTGACTGATCTTCCACACAGTTCTATCTCCTATTCTGGTTCCCCCATCCCTCTGCCCGTCTGTCTGTCTCATCCTAATCCCCGCATACAGCCGTTCAGTATTAGGCGTCACGATGCCACAGAGAATATGCAGGATTTCTCTCCGACCAAAAATTCTCCATCAGCCCGATGCACTGAGCTATGTTTAGATTCCTCTTCATACCCACACAATCATAAATGTGTGGGCAAAGCCTCATTTCAAGGTAGATGAATCCCATCGTTCACCTCATACATTATAAAGTGTATCATTATTATTGGTGAGCTCGGTGACTGTGCTCTTGATATCATGATTAGTAAAGGAATCAACTATCCTGTGTCCAAGAATATGTCATGTTTTGTATTGAAAACAGGCCAAATCACAATAATAGGTTGTAAAAAATACATTATGTGCATCACCATACAACAAAGTGCGTGGTAACATTATAACCAACTGCCTTGTATTGGTCTTTTGACGGAGGAGCCTGGGATGCTATGTGTGTTCTGAAGACTTCCAGAACCAGTATTAGCGTTTTCATGGATTTGGGTTAGTGGCTGTTCTTTAGGGTCTGTGGGTTAGCCTCAGCTCCCAACATGCATCAGTGAGTCATGAGCGCCCATGACACTTTTTGCCAGTTCACCATATCTACCAAAGCGGTCTTCGGTAGATACTAACCACTTTGGACCAGGAACATCCAACAAGACCTGCAATTCTGAAGATGCTCTGACCCACTTGTCCTGCCATCACAATTTGGCCCTCGTTGAAGTCGCTCACATTTTCATACTTTTTATACAGTTTTTCCTGCTTCCAACACACCAATTTCAGGATAAAGTGCCTTTTTAATGCAATAATCAATGTTGTTATGACTTCAACTTTCAGTGGTTATAATGTTATGGTTGTCTGTGTACAATTCGCAGTTTGGAAGATGTGACCAGTAAATGTTTGACATTGATGATTAGTTGTCATGTTTCTTTTCTGTCGATCAACATTTTTGTATCAGACCCCAGGTGGTTGCTATGACCACTTCCTGTTGTCCTCATGTTTTTTAATCTATCACAACCTGATGGAGTATTTAGTAGGAATGAAAACCTGCATACTGGCAATAACATGTTACCTGTTTCTAGTTTCAATTTCTATAATCCCGCCTGTTTTTCACTCTCTGAATTTCATGCACATAAAATCCAAATCAACATCAGTCCCAGATTATTATCATTATTATTATTATTATTATAAATATTAGGAAGGACTGAAATTGCGATCTCTTTTTCCTCTTATCTAACATTCCTCTCCGTTCTCTTCCTCTCCGACCCACCTCTCAGCAATCAGACAGGTGATTCAGGAATTTACATCAAACGCTGCTGCAAAGGTTTCTGTATTGACATCCTGAAGAAGATCGCCAAGGCAGTGAAGTTCACCTACGACCTCTATCTTGTCACCAACGGCAAACACGGCAAAAAGGTTAATGGAACATGGAACGGCATGGTTGGAGAGGTGAGCACATTTCTCACTTTTCACATAAACACAATCACCACTCGGTTTATTTCACAGGTTTTTAGATGAATTACAACCTTTGATTTCTCTGATCTATAATGGATAAATGGTTTTTGCAGGATAAAAAAGGTGGATTTCGTTCTGATGAGCCTGAACCTAGAAATAATCATCAGCTTTGCATCAACTGTAAAAACTCAGAATGACTATCTGGTCATATTTATACAAACCTGTTGGAACATCAGCTGATGGTAGATTTCACAGTAGCAGAATGATGAAGACCTTACCATCCACCGGCAGAAACTATTTAATACGTTTTTAAAACTTATAATTGCTTAGGTAATTATAATTATAATTTTTTGTTTATCAAACAATCTGCAATTGTGCAAACTGCCATAAAATCAATTACAATGTAAAAACATAATTTTATTAAAATAAAGACAAAACAAATTCAAATTATACTATACTATAAAATGTATAAGTCGGTATTTACACTGCTGCTATTTGGATTGTATGGTAATAATCTCATTCTAATCACATAGTTGCGCACGCCTGTAATAAGACATGAGGACGGATAGTGATGTGGTGTGTGTGTGTGTGTGTGTGTGTGTGTGTGTGTGTGTGTGTGTGTGTGTGTGTGTGTGTGTGTGTGTGTGTGTGTGTGTTGTGGGTTAAATGATTAATAAAGCAGCCGCCTTACTGAATACAGTAGTACAACTTAACATCTGATTATATTCAGATCACATCTGATTAATTAAATGTGTTCCAACAAGTGGAACACAATGAATTTTAAAATCCTGTTTTTATAATCCCTGTTCTTAAAGGTCTGTTTATTAGCCATTATTGTGGGTAGTTTGCACTTGTGTTCTACAAAAATAAATAATTTAATATGCAAGTATTACATTTAACTTCTGAGGTTATGTTTTTTTTGTTTTTAAGGAGTAGAATAAGTGTTACGGAGTTTAAGAAAATATTTGATTCTTAACATGAAACAAATATCGTTTCCTAAAACGAGATCACATGTGCAAAGAAAAGTTGTACAGCTCCACATTAAACTCTCTCAACAGTTCATTATACCAGTTTCAACAAGGATATGAATAATTAGGAAGTTTAAAGACACTGGAGATGACTAAGATCATCCTGGAAGAGGACATGTCTGCAAACATACCCCCAGGCACTGTGAGGCTATGGTTTGATTGGCAAAAGGAAGCCTAAAAAAGGTTCACAAAATAATGGCTTTGCCTTGGCCATCCCAGTCACATGACCTTAACTCCACAGAACATCTGTGGAATGTGCTGCAGAGTAGATTCCACAAGCGTGGACCTTAGATTCGGAAAGAGTTTCTGTACGGAGGAATGATCTGTCGCTATTGTGGTAAAAGACAAACAGTTTTCTTATTTGGGATTTGTCCTAAGAACAGAATCTAACTGATCGGTTGTAAATAAGGGATTTTAAAATAGATTTTTACAGCTTACAATTAATATGAAAAAGCTTTGCTTTCCAAATTAAAATTTTTCATTGGGTATCTTTTCAGATTTCCATTCATTTCTATAAATGTGTCAGAGGTTGTGTCCAGACGTGATTGTTTCCCTGTAACCTGGTGTGATCAGCTCCACAAAAACACTAGTCACTAGTCTCCTAGTCAGGTGGAGAAAAAAAACAAAAGAAGAAGTGCTTGAAAAGATATAAAAAAAAGAGAGAGAGAGATGGAGAGAGGAGAAAGCAGCCTGAGGGAGAGACCCACTTCTTTCCTGCACACATTACACATCCAGCGCACGAGGCCCTTACACTCCATGTGTTGTACACCTTCATTGATTATGGCATCAAACATGCTACTTTATTATGATGCTACGAGCACAGATGAGGTAAGATGTGTGAGCTGAAGTAGAATTCAGGCGTCTGTTATACGATACCTGAAATGTACGGCAGCATAAAGTGGAGCTATGGAAATGTGCAGCGGGTGCATACATGAACGGATGCACTAGTCAATATCCTTCAATGTCTAAGCGAGCAGTTAATGATTTTATTTAAATGGGCAAAGCAAGACAACGCATGCATAAACAAAAGGAGAGAGGAAATAGAGAGCAGCATTTATGAGAAAGTGTAACAGAATAAAGAAAAGTGGGATTTTTGTTCTCCCTGGTAGACGGACCATGTCCCCTTATTAACACGCCGCCATTTTCATTCGTGGCCAGAGGCTCCAGAAACTTAGCGCTAAATACGCCTGAGCGCATTCCAGGGGAAGCTGGCTCAGTGGTGAGTGGATTCTGAACCAGCGCACTAACAATCCTCCTGCTACCGAAATAACACGTTAATACTGGGCAGCACTGGTGGCCCGTGTACGAACATCCCATTCCCCTCATACTGTATATACTGTTATTTTATAGTGCTGTAGTGACTGTGTTAATATATTAGAGACGCCCCAACACTCAGTTCTTTGAAAACTAGACTCAAAACCAACCGACTCTCGTGAAAATGGTAAATAAAATCATTTGAATATTTGAAAACGTTCCTTTTTACCATCGTTCTTAATTGGACTGATTAACCGGTTTATTGCTGCCATCCTTAATGCCTTGTCTGCTTTTGCTTTTAATAGAATCATTTTGCACTTTAATTACCCCTGCATGTGCGTATTCTGATTGCTTTTTATGTTTAATATTTTATTTAAGCACAGTTACAGTTTCTCACTGTATTACAGGATATACAAGAAATACATCTTTATTTCTATATTATTGTACAAATCAATTCAATTCGGGTCATAAATGGGTCGCATTAAAACCATATTTGAATCTACGATGTATATCTTGTACTTAATCAGAAAGGTAGTTAGTAGTAGTACAAATACCTTGTTACTGTATTTAAGTACTATTTTGTACCTTACTTGAATATCTTGAAAATGTATTTTTCTTTTTTATATTACTCCCTACGTTTCAACATAAATATGTCATACAGCACAGAGTAAAGTAGATGAAACAGACAAGAACGTGTCTGTGGAAGGAAGTAATAAAAGGGACATCTATTTGCAGATACCAATGCAGTTTTTCAAGGAAATTACCTTCATACCTCACTCCTAACATTCCGAAGCTTTTTGGGAGAATAAAAAAGTGCAGCCTTTTGTACATTGCTGTTTTGTTTTTTTTATATTTGTTTTTTTATTTATTAGAATTTATGAATTTTTTGAAATTTACATTTAATTTTTATTTTTATTTTTATTTTTTTAAAGATTACATCAAACCACAAAATAATGACATTGAGCGCACAATATTAAATTCAGCATTGCAAAGGCAGGCCTGTTATGTGAAAAACGCTCCTGTAGCTGCGGGCTGTCGTCCTTCAGTATGCGCAGTCAATGATTCCTGCTGATGACGACCCCCATCATCAGATAGTAATATGGACGTCACTATCTTTCCATATTCTATCAGCTTTTTGCCTACGAGACAAAAGCTGGTAGAGTATGATTTTATTCTTATGGCATAAGCACATGCATATGTTTCCGTTTGTGTCTCAGTGGGTTTTAAGTGCTCTTATTTTGAAGGATTACAGCAGCAAGTCATTTTTGGAATTGTGTATGTGTTCTGACTTGATGAAATTAACGTACGCCCTGTCCTCAGCGCTGTGACATTAGGTTCTATTCATTGAAAATAGAACTTTGTAAGCCCTGGTCGGTCCATTATATCGTTATTATTCTATGTTCTATGGGGCCTTTGTCCAGCAAGAGACGCTTATGGATTAACAGTAAATCATCTTGTGTGCACAAGATCTGATCTTTTCTTCTTATAGTACTGTAAATTATGGAAATATCTTAAACTGTTGTTGCCACATATTATTTCTCCGAGATCGTATTCGTGAATTTAAGCGGGAAAACTGTTCGGATTCCACTGAAAATGTATTCGTCCGTGTTTTACAGTGAATGTTTCTGGGAATATTTATTCATGTATGACCATTTTAGTTTCATACCCCCCCCCCTTTCCTCTCCGTCTGTCGTTGTCTCACCCTCAGGTGGTGTTGAAGAATGCCCACATGGCGGTAGGTTCACTCACCATCAACGAGGAGAGGTCAGAGGTCATCGACTTCTCGGTGCCCTTTATTGAGACGGGGATCAGTGTCATGGTTTCTCGTAGCAACGGAACCGTTTCCCCCTCCGCCTTTCTCGGTGAGCGGATGTTCCACACATCCACGTACACACTCACACACACACACACACGCGCGCGCCCACATATAAATCCAAATAGGATTTTTTTTCAAAATCGCACAAATGTATAAATGTCTAAAAACATTGTCTCTTGTCTCTCCCCACATCCCTTCCTCCATCTGCTCTCCACTTCGCCTACACCATTTCCTCTCACCCACCCATTTCTCACTCACTCCCCCCTTCAAACCTATTCGTGTCTTTTAGAGCCCTTCAGCGCTGACGTCTGGGTGATGATGTTTGTGATGTTGCTGTTGGTGTCAGCGATGGCCGTATTCGTGTTTGAGTACTTCAGTCCGGTGGGTTACAATCGCTGTCTGGCAGACGGGCGAGGTGAGATGATTACATGAACTCACACACATACACACACACACACACACAGATATAAATACACTTAGACCATTTTAATCCAAGCGCTGTAAAGGTGACAATGAGGCCTATTTTTCAGACCGATCTCATTTTCAAAAATGAGGACCTTTTGTGTGTTTTGTAGCCTTTAATACAGCGTTCAGACATAACCCTCCATCCGCTAATTCACTCACCTTAGTGGGCGCGACTGCAAATGGATGTCATGGAGTACTTATCTGCCTCTACAGGCACTTAAGCTCTTTTGCTAATGAAACCGATCATTGACAAGAAGCAGATAGGAGGACAGACGGATACCCTTTGTGAATAAAGATTCCACCTCTCTTGCAGCACAATATATTTTTTTCATTAAGTCGTTCTAAAATATGACACTTTGCATCTCGGGTTAAACTATCTGATGATTGCACTTAAGCAGATCTATCACCATGTGCTGGAAATAGATGTCGGCATTAATGGTGCCTGACATCAGAGGGAAACTCTACCCTGTTGAATCAAATCCATCTCCAGCAGGCCATTCAAATCAATTTTCCCATCAAAGTCAATGGTTCAGGTTCTATTTTTTCCCCCGCTCGGCCCTCTTTGACTCTTGAGGATCGCATTAGCTCGCTACAGCAGCATCCACTGAAGATAAGATGAAAAAAAAGACAGATTTTGCTGTTCTCAGCATTTTATCAAGGCACAAAGGGAAAAAGAGAATATAAGAGAAACGGTGTTTGGGTTGGACTTTTGCTTCTTGCTATATATGAATATCTATTTTCACAGTGAGGGAGAAGGAAGGCTGTGTGTGGTTTAATCAGTTGGCTGTTGTACTATACTGCTGCTCCAGCTGTATTATAACACACCCCAGTGAGCCCTCGTCCTCTTCCTCCCCATCAGCGGTGCCACAGGGTTCTAGTAGGAATGTTTCTGTTCTGTTACCTTGTCTAACGCCGTGGAGGTGATTTGAGCATTGTTAGTCTGTAATAGTGGGTTGTTTCAGCAGGAAGAGCGGATGTGAACCTCACAGATACACCCTGCCATCACTGACAAACTAAGGGATGGGAATAAATCCAGTCTGTGTCCCTGCCATCCATCAATGCCGCCCACAAAGGCAGTCATGAATAAATGCAGATAAAATGAGGTAGTGTTTTTGATCTGTGAAACTTCTTGCATTCTTTCTCATCTTCCTTTGTGCCCCTCCTCCCTCCCCCTTTTATGTTTCGCTCTTGTCTCCCAGAGCCCGGCGGCCCCTCCTTCACCGTCGGTAAGGCCATCTGGCTGCTCTGGGGTCTGGTTTTTAACAACTCCGTCCCCGTGCAGAATCCCAAAGGTACCACCAGTAAGATCATGGTGTCAGTGTGGGCCTTCTTCGCCGTCATCTTCCTGGCCTCCTACACTGCTAACCTGGCAGCCTTCATGATCCAGGAAGAGTACGTGGACCAGGTGTCGGGCTTGTCAGACAAAAAGGTGTGTATATTAAGCATTCTAGGGCATTTGTGGGTGGATTATCAGGAGTGTGCAAGTGAGCAAGACGGGTGGACTGACCGCAGACAGATACTCGAGTCATAGAGAGCTACAGGATATTGGAGAATAATTAAACCTTTAATGTCCTCACCAAAAAAATAATAATTTAAATGTATCATAAAATGACAAATTATTTGGTCGAGCGTGTTTTCAAACAGTAAAAAGACTCAGACTTACAGAATAATTTCATGATGAAATGTTCTATTAGATGGAAGATAGTCCACTTTAATCACATGATCTCAACCTTTTGGTAATGGATAATCAAGATTTGAGAAAAACCTATTTAACCCTTATCAGACTTTTTTTGAAGTTCCAAGTTGCACAATTCTGTTGAGTAAGTCCTCATATGCCAAGAAAAATCCTGCCTACTGAATAGGACTTTCTTTAATGTCATGATTCATGCCTCCTCCTGGGTGGCCCCTTTGACCCGTGGTGTCCCCCAGGGCTCCATCCTGGGTTCCTTACTCTTTAGCATACACATGCTGCAACTGGGTCATATTATAAACAGGTTCAGTCAAGTGGGATACATGTTTCAACAACAACAATTGTGACTCAAAATGTGCTCAACCAAGCAGTTCTGCAGGACATCAAAGGGTTAATCAACTAATGAATGTCATTTTTTTTTTTTTTAATCAGTTTAATCTTTATTCTGTATTCAATATTGTGCTAACAAATTACATAAAAATAATAAATCCATTTAAACACAAAATTATCTGTAGTTAAAGTTTGGATAAATTGATTGATTGTTTTCTTCGGGGGTTCGAAACCTTTCTATCCTGACAAACCTTCATGAATTACATCTACGAATGTAAGAAGGACATGAGCTCACATCCTACGGGCATGACGCCAGCCATCATATTAAAAATGAGCTCATTTAAATCCACTTGAAAGGGAATAACTCGGCGTTATTAGTTGTATGAACGGCTCTGATGGTAATATTGCGTAATATTTTACATAAATCTAAATGAATCATTCATTTTTTGCCACTTTTGGGCATTTGGAAATATATTGCTACTATTTGCATGTTAAGTAGTTTTCCTGACGTTTTTTCGCGGTGGTTGAAGGAATGTCCTCCGCAGTCTGCATGTTGCTTTTTTGTGAAAATAATTGTTCCCGACTTAGCCTCACGCCAGTTTGAAATTTGTTTGCGATTTATTCCTAAACACAGCACATGGCTGAGTTATTCCAAAAAAAATATGAAAATCAGCAAATGCTCAGATTTATGAAAGTCTGAAACTTTTGAATCTCTGCCATATTTCTCTGCACCTTAAACTTTATTAATCAGATCATTTAGAACTGAATAAATTATTTGATCAATCGATTAGTGATACATTAGTGGAACGCTGTTTAACTAATACAATCTTCTTCTTCTCATACAATCATCGATTTAAAATAAACAGCGGCTCAAAATATTTCCCCTCAATTTTGGCTCTTAGTCACTACTTTATCACAAATGGATATGTTCTGGTTTTCAATTCTGAGTTTGGACTCAACGATGAATCAATACACTGAGAAATGAATTTATTTAACTGTAGTGAAAACCAACCTCTACCTGCAGCCGTGGACTTCTGGTTTCTGTGTTTTTGTGTTCAGTATATTTGCAGACTCAGCATCTTTTTTAAGAACTTTGTACATTTTGAGGTTATGGAAGCATAGTTTTCCTGCTCAGCAGGGTATTAAATTCTATTTGATATGGCTTAGTTGCTCCCCCATGTTAATGAGAACTCCTCTGTCATTTTCTCTGTGTGGTTTCTTTCCCGGATTACTGCCACTACAGTTCCAGAAGCCAAACGAATTCTCGCCGCCATTCCGGTTCGGCACGGTGCCCAATGGGAGTACAGAGCGCAACATCCGCAACAACTACCGGGATATGCATACTTACATGACCAGCTTCCACCAGAAGAATGTAGATGAAGCACTGTACAGTCTGAAGGCCGGGTGAGGAAGAGGAGGAGGAGGAGGAGGGGCAAGATAGAGGATGCTGAGACCGATGGGGGGGGGGGTGCATGCGAGGAGGGAGGGAGTTGAAAAAGATCTCAGAAGGGAAAGAAAAGACACAGTTTTACAGAGCTGTAAGGTCCTGCTCTGATGCAATAGAGAGAAAACGACAATCAAGGATTAAGAAGAAGGAGACAGAGGAAGAAGAAGCGTTCAGGGCAATGTGGGGGGGGGGGGGGCGGAGGCAGGTGGAGCTACAGCATCCAGAAAAGCCGTTTAGCCTGTGGTTGCTGTGACAGCTAGCTAATATTTACTCTCACTGCCTCTCCTCCAATGTTTTCTATCAACCCCTGCTTAATAATTCAGAACGCAGAGCAGCGATTAACTCTGGTGTTCGGTGAGAGTATCAGTTTAATGACAATAGAAGCTCCACTGGATAGAAGAGGGTCAATACAATAGAATAGAATAGAGGGGTATGCCAGTTATGTTATTGTGGCTTTGCAATCTGAATCAGTCCACAGTTCTGATAAAAATATGTCTGCTTTGTCATTTCTTATTAAACTTGTCCACTTAAGTCATTCTCACAAATTAAAGTTGTTCTTTGTTTTGATTGAAGGGAAACATGCCCGTCCTACTTGCATTGAAACTACCAGGCAAATCAAACAGCTATTTTTAAACATACGTTACCATTTAAATGTGCATCTGTCTCAAGATGTATTCTTTATTTAGTCTGAATTCATCTAATTCTTTTAATAAAACTCTCGTGAATGAGTTTAAGGTAATAAACGTACAGATCAGGACTTATAACCTATAACTTAACTCTGAACAACACTAAACAGCAGTGATGAAAGAAATAATCATTGAATAATGTATTAAATATCATCGTTCACCGCCCTGAGGAGCCTTTCAAAGTCAACGGGGGTTTTTGTTTTAAACACATTTCTCTTCCGTCACAATCTACAGTAAACTGGATGCCTTCATCTACGACGCCGCGGTGCTGAACTACATGGCGGGCAGAGACGAAGGATGTAAGCTGGTCACCATCGGGAGCGGCAAGGTGTTCGCCTCGACTGGCTACGGCATCGCCATTCAGAAAGACTCCGGCTGGAAACGAGCGGTGGATCTCGCCATCCTCATGCTTTTTGGAGACGGTGAGGACTCGACTAATGATGCTTTTATTTGAATGAATAAATCTTCCACGGGATTTCAGGCAATAATGGCAGTGGCATTGTTTTGCTTTTCTCCGTTTGTAGTTTAACTTTTCAAATCCAGTGTCGTATCCTCAACAGTAATTAGGATTTATGATTGAACGTCCAGTTTGTCTGCCCTCACGCCACAAAATATATATAAAAATCAGCAAAAACATAACATCAGGTTATAATGTGAAGATTATCGCATTATAAGGTGATGGAATTTTTCTATTATTATTTTTTATCTATCGTGTTATAACATGATCATTTTCATTTGATGGATAACTTTCACGATATTACCTGAAAAATATCATTTAAAAACTTGAAACTTTACATGTTATATAATATGATGGATCATTTTCACGTTATAACGTGATAAGTTTCATGTAAAAACATGAATATTATCTATCCAGTTATAACCCAAAAATGAACGTCTGAAAACGTATCAGGTTATAACATGATAGATAATTTCCCCGATATAACGAGAGAATAATCACCTCATAATTTAATTATTATCATGTTATGATCATGTTATAACGTAATGTAACAACGTGACACTTTATAATGAGAAAATGATCATGTTAAAACATGAAAATGATCACGTTATAACTTTAAACTGAAAAGTTTTGAATTCCAGGTATGACAGCAAAGCAGGTCGGTAGTGTCGTCATTCCTCATTCACACTGAGTATTCCATAAATAGGAGCTAAAACATTATTACACATATAAGAAATAACAAATATATCACACCAAAACCAAACAGATCAGCTGTTTCCAATTTATCAGTTCCTGCAAATATTTGCTGTTCGCTCTCCTAAAGTTTAGCGACACCCTCGTCAGCTCGGTGACGTAGGAGAGGTGGATTAAGTGAGGAGCTCTAGATTAGATGCCAATCAGGAGCAGATCGGTGGATCGAGGCTGCAGAGCTGCAGGATGGAGCCTCCTGAGCCCCTCGAGCCGCCAGCAGGCCTGAGAGGCTGTGGAGATGGAAGGAGTTTGTTTGTACTGCAACTGTGAATGGTTTAAGGTTCAAGTATTACGTGTTTCTTCCTTGTCACACAGTTTGGTAAGGGAATAGAAAACTTTAATATATATATATATATATATATATATATATAAGATTCAATCTGATTTGCCGACAGTGAAGCATCTCAGTAACAATGTAGTAAAAATAGTTTTACTGCTCCCACCCAAAGTGAGCACACAGAATTTAGCCTTGGCCGTCCCTTGGTGTGTATGTAACAGGAAAAAGTCTATCCACATCATCTTAAAAAACTAATTTGATGACATTCCACAAGTGCTTTGTAAGACCCCTAAAGGTGCGCATTCTTATTCATCTTTTTTGCAATTTTAGCAACATTTGAACTTAAGCAATTTTCATGAGGCTTACATTAGGTGGGTATGCTCCGTCCAGAACCCTAAATTTGAACATTTCACAATTTATTTCTACTTTTTAGGATTGTCAGTTTAATCCCATTCACCTATTATAGAATCTACTGTCTCCTCTTCATATCAGCACAAACTGAGCTCTTCTTGTGGTAGTGCACCGGTTTCCATGGCACAATTATTCTAGTTTTACACTAAGAGTAAAACTTGATGTGAAACTAGAAAATGTTTAACTTTTCAAAAGTACACTGTAAAAAAATTGTTTTGAAAATTAACAGTGGAATAACTAGTGGAGTAACTTCCACTGGTAAAAGTCAATTGAATTGTGTCACGACTTAAATTAATACATTGGACTCAATAATACTTTGTTTGAGTAAGTAATCGAAGTAAGTTCTTCAATATTTTAGTAAAAATGTTTTTCTTACAGTGCGCAATTACATCCCAAAAGAGTGAAATTCCAGCTTTGGAAATTGTTCAAATCTTATTCAAGCTTATCAAAGCTTTTTTTGTTCATGGTTTTACCTTCAAAAACTTCAAAATGTAGATCAATAGATAAGTTTTTGTTTATTATTGGTGCACAAATCTGACATAACTTTATCCCTGCAGTGTTTTCAAGACAATATTACACACTGTAAAAAAAAGGGGGAATTGTGGCCCGATTTAATTGTGTGTTACGAGTGAACACATTATTTTTTACAGTGTAAACTCTGTCCTTCATTTAGACTAGTGTAGAGTTCTAGGATGTCCTTTTCTTGATCGTTATTCTGTCATCTAGAAGAAGCGGACTTAAAAGCTGCAGGGCTCAGCCGATGATTTAGAGAGGCGCTTAAATAATTTAAAACCTTTACCACCTCTAGTGGCTGATAAGTGATGCGTAGAGAAAGCTGGAATACGCTGTAAAAAAAAAAAAAAGTACTACTATCCCAGTGAGTATTCAGCTCAGCCCTTCAGCACTTTGGTGGTCTTATATCTGACTCCAGCAGCACATGGTCCGGTGAATATTTATGTGAGGAGCAGGTTAAACGTCGGCTCGGTTTTTTTACTGCCTGTTTATTGTATGTGCCGCAGTGCTCTTGATCCTGTGTGTTTGCGGTAGTGACTGACAGAGAAGCCAGCAAGGTGTCTGGAGTCGCTCTTAGGGAATGACGAGTGCAGTGATCCACGATGGCCTCTGAATCGAGCCGCTGCTCCATCATGATGAGAGTATTGAGCCCGCTGAAGTGGTTGGCCCACTTGGCACCTTTATTTATTCTGACCTCATATGACCCCGACATTTCCCAGCGGCACAGACAAGTAGAGAGACAATAAACACACATTATGACACAACATTTCCATCCCATAATTACATGCTGCTGCTATTTATATCCACGAAAAGTCAGGGGTGTTATGGGAATCGTCAATGCCACGTCCGCCGCCGTAGATCCTTCGTGTTAACGCGATAACTCGAAAAGTATTTCATTGATCATTTTCACATTTTGTATCCACATAGAACTTAGTGCGAGGAAGAACAGGAGTGTTTTGCGGAAAGTTCCGTTGACTATTTCTGACACTAGAGGGGAGCTTTATCTCCAAATTTGTCAGGCCATAATTTCTCATCCGTTGGTCCAATTTAGTCCCGATGTGGGTGCATACAAAACGACTCGAGGAGATCTAACTTGTATACATTGAGATTTACTCATAATTCAGCGTAATTCATATTTTACTCCCTAGGGGGAGCTTTTTCTGAAAAACAGTTTTTTTTCTGACATAACTTCCTAATAATGGGTTATATTTAATCCATATTTGCTACATATGAATCGACTCAAGGAGATCAATCTATTAAATATTCTATTTTACTCTCGTAGTTCATACTTCACTCAATAGGGGGAGCTTCTTTTTTTTAACGAGAAGCATCGTTTTCCAGCCATAACTCAGAAACGATTTAATGGATAATTTTCAAATGTTTAACCTAAATATACTTTAACACGAGAAAGAACTGGGTCGCAGCTTAATCCCCAAGATTCTTTGGGTCAACAGAAGAAATTTGGTGCATATGTCTTGACTGGGAGACCTGCCTGTTTTAATCCCTTTCTTATCAGATCCACGTATTACTCACACTACACCTGCATAAAAGTCAGCCTCACATCAAAGACTTGTAGTGAAGATCCCGAAAAGTTTTCCCCGAATCTGTAAGAAAAAGAAGATTCACAATACTTTCTCATATGACACTGTCACCATATCTATCAATCAATCAATCAATCAATCAATCAATGGATCCTAACTTTCTATTTATGTAGCAAACTTAAAAACAAATCAAATGTTGATCAATATGCTGTACAGGTGATTGATGTGCAAAGCGAGAGAAAGTAAAATGAAGTAAGAAATTTTAGCTTTTATTTAACCTTTATTTCACCAGGAAAGTCTCATTGAGATAAAAACAAAAAAAAAAACAGGCCAAGAAAGGCAGCAGCACAACGAGTTACAAACATACAGAATACATACGGATTAAAAACCTATATAGGGATAAGATTAAAATTAAGAACCTGATTGGCTGAGATCCGTATTTGTCAAAGAATTCTACATCAGTCAAAACATCTACAGCCTCTCTACATCTAAGTTTTCTAAAACAACCTTGGATGCATTCAGTGAAACCAGCTCTTTGAGATTCAGATTATTCTGCAACTGATTCCAGGCAGAGGCCGAAGCAAATTAAAAAAATATTGAAAATGAAATGAAAAAAAATACTAAGATGAGTTTGGAGACCGATGCCCCCTGAGGGAAATGTGTGAAAGTCAAGTAATGAGAATGCAAATCTCAGGAAACAAACTAAGAATACTAATAATAATAAAGTGGTAACATTCAGATGATGGATCACACATAGTGAAAAGCTCATAAATAGATAGAAAAATGTTTATAGAGTAACAATGAATAACAAACAAGTCAATAAAAATCAAATCAGGATCAATATAAGAATACAATCAAGTAATCTTTTAATAACAGTCAAATAAGCCATTTTATTCCTCTTCTAACGTCCCATAAGAAATCGTTTGAATTTCTGTAAAAGCAACAGTTAAGAAAATCTTAAACAAACTTCCATTCTGTTCAATATTTTCTTTATATGTCGGTTATTTTTCCAACTAACATTCAAATTGCTTCATGGGAAATTCTCATCACGAAGCCCAATTACTCGGTTTGACACTTTTGCATTTTACATACTGACAAGTTCTATCATGTGAGTGATGAACTGGCTGAAGAATGAAAGGTGTGTTTGAAAGCTTGATAGGAGAATGTTTATTTAATGGTTTCACTTATATTCAAACTGACAGAAATAGATACACATCCGATCTGTGTATCAGAATAGATACACATCTGGTCTGTGTATTAGAATAGATACACATCCGATCTGTATATCAGAATAGATACACATCTGGTCTTTGTTGACTCTTCTATTGACATGATCCAGAAGGCGAGCAGAAAGTCAGGTAGGACCTGCATGCTGGATTCAGCCTTCACTGTATGAATGAGTGTGTGAATGGGTGAATGCTGGCTTGTGAAAGAAAAAGAGGCAATAAAAAACTATTTAACCTTAACATTTATAAATGACCATTTCCATGTACAAGCTTTATATTCTACCTGTCAGATCATTTACTCTTATGTTGTCACAGAGCATTTAAAGAATAAATCGTATACTATGAGCAACATGAATTTGGAACTAGACCTACGCTGTTATCCCCAACAGCAAGGGAATATCCTCGAAAAGTACCCAATCCTCTGTGTTGTACAAACAATCCCCCTAATTGAACTTTATTTTTTTTTTTAAAAGAAGCTCCACAAAGTGTGTAAAACATGATATATACGTTTTAGATCTCCTTGAGGTTATTCATGTACACTATATTTGGACTGAATCAGATGTCTCGAAAGATTTGAGGGTAAAGCCCCATAACTGTAAGAAATATGCAACCCATCTTTCACAAAATCAATCCAGTTCTTCCTCGCCATAAGGTCTACTGGTTATAAGGTTTGAAAATGATCCATGAGATAGTTTTTGAGTCAATCGTAGCCATAATTGAGAATTTATAGCACGAAAGATTTGGAAATAAAGCTGTAATAAAGCAGAAATATAGAAAAAAATCGTTAACGTAATCAGTCCAGTTCTTCCTCAGATTAAGGTCTTTGACAATATTTAATTTGACAACGGTCCATTTATTATTTTTTGATTTATCTCGTTAACACGTAGGATCTGCGAAGGATTCAGCGGCGTTGATGATTCCATAATATCCAGGATTATTCTAGGATATAATAAGATATGTATTGGTTATATTTATTTTAAGATATTTTTCTTCCCTGATGTGAGTGCTGGCCTTTGGAGATGCTTATAAACTAATCAGTCATAACATTGTAACCAGTGACACATGACATCATAACACTGATTATCTCATAACAGTGGCACCTATCAGTTGGTGGGATATATTAGACAGCGATCGAACGCAATGTCCTCAACGATGATGCGCTGGAACCAGGAAAAATATCCAAGACTCTCCAAAACCGTAAAACTAGTAGATGTTGTTGGATGTTCCCAGTATGCAGTGATTATAACCTACCAGAGTGATCTAAGGAAGGACAAGTGGTGAACCGGTTACAGGTTCATTGACACGAAACTAGAATTTGCATTGCATGTCAGTTCTGACATAAAGGTGTCAGAAGACTAGAGCTGTTTTGGCGGGAAAAAAAACAACCTATGGAATATTAGGAGGGTGGTTTTAATGTTCTGGCTGATGGTGTAAACCTCCAGAGAGAGTGTGTGTTCCATGCTGCTCACCACTTGCTAAAGATAATATATCAAACAGCACGTGGACACACACACAATCACACACACACACACACACACACGGTTGCCTTCGATGTGCTATCACTTTCCATCCCAGCGTGTTTGATGGATGACGGGTCAGTTGAGACTAAACATTCACCTTGGATCAGATCTTCAGAAACAAAATTGAATCAGACCCCAACATACTCTGCTGAGTGATGTTCACCAGTGTGTGAATGTATGTGTCTGTTAAAGATGTGTGTGTTTGTCACAAACACGTATTGTGAGTGTGTGTATCCCAGAGGTCAGACAACACGTCCGCACAAATGAATCGAATGTGAGTTAAAATCTCAATTTTCTGTCGAATGGGTAAATGAGGCCAACATATGTGACATTACCTCTCATTAGTCCGGGCAGACTGGCTGTCGGCACACATCTGTTAGTCCGGGTTAAGAGATCAGACTGGTGGACGTTTGCTCATACCTGTCATGTCCTTCTATGTCCAGATATGAGGAGGAAGTAGGTCATACATGCACGGCGGGAATACTGAGTGCTGGACGGATATGGGATCAGGAAGAACACTGAATGAAAAAAACAGATGCAGGAAGAGGGGAGCTGAGAAAAATGATATGAGAGGGATTTAGAGAGCAGAGAATAATTACAAACATATATAGATTTCAATCAAATTACAGACTAAACTTATTGATCCAGTTGCAGTTCTATTCAGTTCCTATTGTGATTAAGTTGGGTCGTATATTTTGGTCAACAGCAGCGCACACAGATGTGAAGGCGTTTTTCCAAATGTTTATCCTCCCTGGTGTCACCGGCCTTGAAATCTGCAGGCTGATAAGACGAATCAATAGTCACTTACAACGGATTCTAAATGGGAACCAATTTGCTGTTAGCATCGCAGCGCTCAAGATGTTCAGAGGGGGTTTTGGGCATCTCTAGGAAGAAAAGAAAAAGTAGCAACATATTTAGCCTTTTTGTTATTGAACCCGGACCCTACCAGAACTCCAGTTTTCTCCCACTACATAAAGAAATATGGGAAGTGAACTGCAGCTGAATGTGAGCATGAATGGCTGCCTGTCTTAGCCCCCGCTGCCCTGAACAGGATTAGTGGTCACAGAGGACGGATGGATGTTCAATCCCAAAATAATATTATTGATTCAGTTGGACTAAAAGATATTACTTACATTAAAATAAATGCACTCTTTGAGGGTCACTCCCACATCTTATTAGGGGTAGCCACCAATTTCTATTTTTTTCTTCAATGTCACCAGTGGGGCTTCGTAGTCTGATGAATATTCCACCCAAAGTCGGCCACCAACACTGTTCTTTTTTTAGTTAGCAGAATATTCTTTTCAAATCTTCACAGATTTCAATAAAATGAAATGCTGTAAATGCAATCAAAAGTGTGATTGGATTTTGTGGCACTCTCCCATTTTGTCTGCACTCCTTCAGTGTGCCCTTCTGGTTCCTTCCATCGGTTAATCTTGATAAAGTCTGGCGTAAAAACCAGGTAGTGGCTGTCTGGGACAAACCTACACGCACACACACACACACACACACACACACACACACACACACACACACACACAAAATACTGTTACACAAGCACTGGGGAAAAATATCCCCTCTTGATCTCACCCAGACACACTCAAAAAAAAAAAGAACCTTGCGTGCAGATCAAACAAATCTCTCTGGACACGTCCTCCCCCCCTGAGCAGTCCCCCCAGAAATATGCCATTGAGGTGGGTACATTTTTACAACGGAAGCACTCATCACATGACCAAAAAACTTCCTCCCTGAGGACTGTCATGTCCCAGCAGGCGGCTGTTTTTTCCCTGCAACAAGGAAGGGATCGTCTCGCATAAGCAATCTTTAATGAGGAGGATCCTCAGAGGGGCCATTCTGCTGAAATAATCCAACATGACATTTGTTGCACATACATGAGACCTGAGCTGTTTTTGGCAGCAACAACCCATTCATTCTCATGTTTTCTGACACTTACATGTTTGGACACCTACAAAGTCGCCAAGGTGTGCGAGTCACAAATGTCGCACAAACAGCGACACCGACACATTGATAGGTGGATACAGTAACTTGTGCAAATGCGTTTCTCTTTCCTTCAGGTGACATGGAGGAGTTTGAGGCCCTGTGGCTGACGGGCATCTGCCACAACGAGAAGAACGAGGTGATGAGCAGTCAGCTGGATGTGGACAACATGGCGGGCGTCTTCTACATGCTCGGGGCTGCCATGGTCCTGTCATTAATCACCTTCATCTGTGAACATTTGTTCTACTGGCAGTTGCGGTTCTGCTTCATGGGCGTGTGCACCGGGAAGCCCGGGGTCACCTACTCCATTAGCAGAGTGAGTGTGTTTTATTTTGGGTCTGACCTTTGTCCTCCTGACAGAAAGATCACAGCAATGGTTGTTTCAAAACCACTGGCTGTGGCTGAGGTGTATCGAGTCAGTCAGGGGTAAACGATGACTCACCTGATTTACCTGTGGCTTTTTTCCGTCCAGGCAGCCGTTATAACCAAACACAATACAAGAGCATCCTGTGCCACACATACAAACAGATTAATATCTGTGACATTAGAACTTTCTTTTATGGTATTTCATATTTATTAAGAAGAAAATCCAGAACTATTAAAAAAAAAAAAAGATTTATGATGAACATAGGTTGGTATAAAAACTCTTGTTACAAACATGTGTCTTATTAGGCATTGAAATGCGTAAAATATTTCCGAGCAGGAACAAAACAAACCAGTTAAATCAGTGTGGTCTCTGGTGTAACGGAAGGCAGCCTCTGGCTAACAACAAATAAAGAGACGTTAATGCAAAAATAATCATGTCCGAAGGCAAAATGCGTTCAGTTACAAAGTGGGAAAAGTGGCATTAGTAGTTCTAATAGTAATAGAGCAGCACATTTTTCTGTTATTTTTCAGTCTGTCTCCAGAAACGTGCATTGCTTTGCAAAAGAGGCATGCGGCTTTATTTATATAGAAAATATCACTAACAGGGCAATTTTAAGTGCTTCACACATACAATCACATTCAAATGATGCTTAAGAACATGGAGACATAGTTAAAAACAGTTAGAAAAAAAACACTTTTTTAAATATTTAAAACAGGCTACAATTTTTAAATAAATAAAAGCTAGATTAGAAGAAACTCAACTGTCTAAGCCCTTTCAACATCAGACATAAGTAAATTTTAAAAAAGCAAATAAGTACGTTTTACGCTTTGATTTAAATGAGAGAATTTAGCCACCGACAGCAAGTGTGAATCCCCGAAAAGTCCCCAATCCCCTGCGTTGTACAAACAATCCCCAAAGTTGAAAAGTTGTGATATAAAGTTATGTCCACAGTATTTTTTATAGAACAGCTCCCCCTAGTGAGTGGAATATGAACTTTTAGAGTAAAGTATGATTTGGGGAAGATCTCCTCTAGTTGTATTATTTACACAGATTTGTACTGAATCGAACCATTGGTTAAGAAGGAATGTCTGCAAAACAGTATGTTTGTGAGAAAACTCCTCCTAGTGAGTAAAATTTGTACTACTAGAGTTAAAGACAATGTATAACAGATATTTCTCCTTCAGTCAATTCATATGCACCAAATTTGGACTAAATGGGAACAACGATTGACAAATAATGGCCAGACAACTTCTGGAGATAAAGCTACCCCTAGTGTCGGAAATATACAACTGGCCTTTCCAAAAATCAATCCAGTTCTTCCTCTCACTAAGGTCTATGTGGGTCAAAAAATTTAAAGTGATCCCTGAAATAGTTTTTGATTTTTGTCTGAAAAACACTGTTTTTTCTTGAAAAGCTCCCCATAGTGAGAAAAATATGAACTATTGGAGTAAAATATGCTGATTGCACGCACCAAATTGGACTGAACAGTTATAAAAACTACGGCACAAATAATTTTGGAGAAAGCTTCTAGTGTCTGAAATAAACAACCGATCTTTCCCAAAATCAATCCAGTTTTTCCTCGCAACAAAGTCTATGTGGGCATAAAATCTGAAAATGATCCATAAAATGGTTTTTGAGTTTTCACATTAACACAGAAGGGTCTGCGGCGGATTCAGCGATGATGTTCCATAATATCTATGACATTTTGGGGATGTAATGAGATTGAGAGAGAAGCCTAACACTTTGTTCCTGGATTATTCACATCCATACACCTGACAGTTGCTCCATTGAAGGGTTTAAACGCTGCATGACACCCTCGACCAGCATTTGGTTAGAATCTAATAGCTAATCAGGTTTTGCATAAATCAAACTGTTCCACTAGTTTATTTTATTGAGTTCAAGATCACCCAGAACACGAATGGTTCACTGTGGTAGCGAACCAAGCGAGACAAAGGTTTAGCATATGGATGTTTTTGAAGATTTATTTTCCTTTTCTTCAAAAACACCTTTCAGAAATACCAAGAACTGCAAAATAAATAACAATTTAACATTTAACCACTAAATTGGCCTTACAAAACATGGCTAACACACTTACAAAATACTGCATACGAATCACCTTTAACTGATTGAGCAAGAAATGACAGGATGCAGTTAGAACTAACATAAAACATGTGACGCCCTGTTCTCGTCCCAGCTGGGGGGCTTAATCGTCCAAATTGAGATTTGAACCATGTTTGGAAACTCCTTGAACATAAAAAAAAAGGAACATATAGCTAAATTGCACATTGTTAAGATGATAACTTCCTGTATCACCAGAAGTACTTCAAAATAAAAGACCCAAAATAAAAAATCCACGAGCTAAATAAGGGCTTGCAGGAAGTTATTCAATTCTTAATTAACCTGCATAAGGGGTAATTTACAACTCATACTTTATAACCAACATAATACAAGCATCTATTTAGTGAATTCTTAACTCTGTGCCAATAAAGAAGAGTAAGAAAGTAAGAGTGATTGACAAAGAGCCCAACAAACATCAGTCCTAATGGGGATAACATGAACTCCCCGGTCTGCAGGAATGTCGGCTGTTTATAATTTTAATGTTGCTGAATGTCAAAGAGCTCATCCCAGCGTGGCGAGACCTCCGATCAAATAGATCCCTAAACAAGGTGACGAGCGTAATGTAGTGAATACAGGTTTTTAAAAGCCTGTATAAACAATCCCGTGAAGTATCATTTATTTACAGAAAGTTGTATTTCTACAAAAGGGTCTGGAGGGTCGTTATATGCAAAGTGGTTGAGCTGTTATATGACAGAGTTTTTGTATTTGTTGTTCAGGCTGAAGGTGATTCTAATTGTATATAATAATGATAATTAGGTATAATAATTTAGTAATTTACGTGGGAGAGAATGACCAAAACAGCTCTGTGGTCCACTCTGTGTTCTGACACCTTTCTGTCAGAACCAGAATTCACTTTTCCATCAATTTGTGCTACAGTAGCTCATTTCATGTGGTTAGCCTTTGTTCCCCGTGTGCATCAATAATTCTTCTCCAGGTTCCTTCTCATCAACATGCAGGACAAAATATTGACACTACCTGCCTAATATATTCACTCACGAGTGCTACTTCAACAATTTATAAAGAAAAAAATTCTTATCCCGACTCCACCGATCAGTGTTTATAATATTCAAGTCAAATATTATTAATATAACACCGTTTCACAACAAATGCTGTCTCAAGGTTCTTCCTAAAAAAAAAAAGCCAGTTTAAACCAAACTCTTTATTCCTTAACCCACAAAGACCCAACAAATTCCTCCATGAGCAAAAATATTTGGACAGGGGGGAGAAAAATACTGCCTTTAACAGGCAGAAATCTGAGCAGACCCAAAGTCTCAGTGTGGACGGCCTAATGCCATGACCAGTTGGGTTGGAAGAGAGCGAGAGAAACAGAGAGATGGTTACTCACCACCTGGTGTATTCGAAATGCTTACATCCTTAAGTATGGAGCTGCCCTCTGAAAATCTGTACCCTTGGTTTAGAAATATGTGCACACAGATTATGAACTGTTACACTAATTCCCAACTATTTTGATAATCAATTAACTCATTTTTTAAGATGTAAATTCCCATATTCTTTGATTCCTGCTTCTCAAATGACATATTTTCTGATTTCTTCAGGCCTCTATGAACTATCTCTGGGCTGTGGACTGTTGATTAGGACAAAAAACAACATTTGAGGATCTTGCCTTGTGCTGAGGGAATTGTGGGAAATTGTGATCAACACTTTCACCATTTACTTTCAATTTTTGGACCAAGATTAATCAATAATGACATGAATTGTTAGTTAGTTAAAACAATACATAACATTTTTAATTCTGAAGTGAGAGATTATTTATATTTATACTGTGAGACAGACAAAGGCAAATGTGTGAATATGCAGTGGCAAGTGCGAGCGTCTTCTGATGTCATGTTTGATGAGGTTGATAGTTTATAATCAGAGGGTACAGATTTTCTGATGGATTTTTTTTTTGCCGATTGTGCACATTCAAGAAAATGACAATTCATACACAGTAGTAAAAAAGAGGGAGAGAGAAGAAGAGAAGAGAAAGGATACTAAGGATTAATTCAAAAGAGTAGGGGGGGAAAAAGGTCTGTTATGGAGAGCCATGATAAAGAATACGACTGGCAGCAGGTCAGAGGCGGAGCAGAGACAGCAGATGGTGTTGGGAGGGTAACCTCTGTCCTCTTACCTTTCACAGCAGCTGTAGTGGCTGTAGATGTAGAGAGATAAAGCGTCCCACTGGAGCGGCTGCCGCTCACCCGAGCATCCGAGATAAAACAGACACAAGGAAAGAGACGGTGGAGGCATGTAAGGAAAGGGGGTTGAGGATTCTGATTCATGACTGTAGCTCAGCAGTAGGGTGAGGGAGAGACAGACAGAAACAGTTTCTGACAAGCCCACGTCTTTGAGGAAGAGTGGCTGGTGGGTATTGTCTCCTCGACCTTTTAGATTTGGTTACTACCTCATGTGAGTCATCATTTGAATACGCTTCTTTGAATTCACACGCAAAACGCTTCCCCTGTTTGGAAAATCCTTCCCTTTTACTGAAGATCATAAAACGCTCACTGATGAATAAGGACTGGGGCGATTGTTCATTCATGCGTCTCGGACGTCAATACAAGTAGGACAGATTTTTTTTAAAGCAATAAAAGGAGGGAGAAAAAAAAGAGCAGATTAATCAAAAGGTAGGAACCCAGTGGCTCCACTGTCAGAAGAATTTAAATGACATTGATTAAACCTATTGATTGGTGGTTAAAACCATGAGCTCGCCGCTCTCCTTGTGTCATCAATCAAGGCTCTGATCTGCTCGCCTCTCTCTCTCTCTCTCTCTCTCTCTCAGATCTCTGAGGTGGCATGCTGAGCAGTGCATGCTGTTCCCTGATAGAGAAAAGTAATTTATGAACTCAGCCCTTATTACTGCTTAACAGTCTGTAAACATTAGGGTGGTCAGAGAGAACATGCCGATGCATTAACCTCTCACCACCTCTCTCTCTCTCTGTTTACTTCTATCTCTCTCTCTCGCTCTCTGTTTACCTCTCTCTCTCTCTGTCTGTCTGTTTGTGCCTGGTGTCTCACTCTCTCTTATTATTGAGTCCTGACTACTGCTGTGTTGACCCACCTCTATGACTCTTACCTCTCTTTCTTCGTCCCATGACCTTCGTCTCACCCTCTCTGTCTCTCTCTCTACATCCTTTTTCTTGTACGTTTCACACTCCAGGGTATCTACAGCTGCATCCACGGGGTCCAGATCGAGGAGAACAAGTCCACTATAGACTCGCCCTCAGCCTCCATGAAGAAGAACATGAACAACACCCATTCCAACATCCTGCGATTGCTACGCACTGCCAAGGACATGACCGCCGTCCCCGGCATTAACGGCTCTCCCCACGCCGCGCTGGAGTACAGCCACGGCGGCCGTGAATCTGCCGTCTACGATATCCAAGAGCACCGGCGCAGCTTGGTGGGTCACCCTGCAGACTGCAAGTCAGCGCCGCCATACCTGCCAGAGGACAACATGTTTAGTGACTACATCAGCGAGGTGGAAAGGACTTTTGGCAACTTGCCACTGAAGGACAACAACCTGTACCAGGACCATTACCTGCAACACCACCCGGCCTCAGCTCTGGGTATGTCAGGCCCCCCACCCAACAGGCCGCGTAGCTTAGGCAGCACTAGCTCGTTGGAGGGGGGCATGTTTGATTGTGACAGTTTAGGGGGAGGGGTAGCACCCATTTTCACCACGCAGCCCCGCCCCTCAATGACTCACAGGAATACCAATAAATTTGACCTCATTGCTGGTCACACCCCCGTGGATTCCAACCAGGGTGGGTTCAAAGGGAGCAATGTGTATGGGAGGTTTTCTTTCAAAGGAGGCGCATCCAGCACCGGGCTCATTGGGGGTCATGACAGGTACTGTGGTGGGGGTGGGGGAGGCTCGGGGGGTGACGATGGCAACATTCGCTCAGACGTGTCGGATATCTCCACACACACCGTCACCTACGGCAACCTGGAGGGCAACAACAAGCGACGTAAGCAGCAGTACAGGGACAGCCTGAAAAAGAGGCCCGCTTCGGCCAAGTGCAGACGGGAGCAGGACGAGATAGACCTGAGTGGCTTGAGGAGGAGACCCCGTCACCACACCGTCCACCACCAGTTCCCACTGGGGCTCCAGGCACACTGCGAGGTCTCACCTCCCCTGGAGCGGAAGAGGGGAGGAAGAGTTGGTAATTCTTCACCTTACATGCTCCGCAAAGACAAAGAGAACATGAGAGATTTCTATGCGGACCACTTCCACTCCAAGGAGGTCAAGGCCAAGTGGGTGCAAGAGGGTGGAAGTGGAGGAGGTGGTGTGGGCGGTGGTAGCGGTGTTGGTATCTGTAAAAGCGTAGTACCTGTAGAGGACTTCCTCAAAGTCAAAGGCAAGAAGCTGGAGAGCAAAGGGCTTGGCTCAGTGTCGGCAGGGCAGCAGGCCCACAACTGCTGGGAGAAGGGCGTTTCTGGGCTAGGAGGAGGAGGAGGCATAGCAGGGGGTGACTGGGAGTGTCGTAACTGTCACAGCGTGTGTCACCACGGTGGAGGCGTAGGAGGAAGTGGCGCTTGCCCACATAGCGGAGTCGGAGGCACCAGCAGTCGCCCCAGCTCGGCTAGCTGCAAACGGTGCGACTCCTGCAAAGTCCAGCCGAACAACCTTTACAACATCAGCGAGGATAACAACACGGTGTTTGCCGCGGGGAAGACGAGTGTAGGACCCAGCCAGACGCAAACTCAGGCACAGCGCAGGAAGCTAGGCCCGGGCGGGCGTGTGTTACGGAGGCAGCACTCCTATGACACATTTGTGGACCTGCAGAGGGAGGGGGCTGGCCGCATGGGTGGGGTCGGTGGGGGCATGGGGGGCCAGCTCCCCCAGCCCCGAAGTGTGAGCTTGAAGGACAAAGACCGCTTTATGGAGGGCCCGAGCCCGTACGCTCACATGTTTGAGAGGTACGCAGGTGAAAGGGACTCCCCCATGTTTGGAGGAATAAGCGAGGATAGGGCGAAAGGAGGCTCCTCCTTCAGTTTGTTCCGTGGAGGTGAAGGTGGGTTGCATCAGCGGTCGGTGGGAGAGAGAGACCCGAGGGACAGGGATAGAGCTGTGGGAGGTGGGGGCTGTGGTGGTGGTGGTGGTAGCAGAGGGGCTGGGACTTACTCCTTGTCTAAATCTCTCTACCCAGATAAGGTGAACCAGAACCCCTTCATCCCAACCTTCGGCGATGACCAGTGTCTTTTACACGGCGCCAAACCGTACTACATCAAAAAGTCACAGACGCAGCAACAGCAGCAACAACTTCTCAACAACAGCCGAGGAGGAGGGGACTTCCGTGGCTCCATGGGAGTGACTTCCTATTTACCCGCGTCCGCCACAGCCGGGGTCATGTCCAATGTGGCCCCCAGGTTCCCCAAAGAGCTGATCCACGGAGGGTTGGGAGGGCCCATGGGGAACCACCACGGAGCCAGCAATCTACTGCCAGTGGGCAGGGACTCCTTAGGGCTGGGGCAGGGACAGAGACCCTTCAACGGCGCCAGCAATGGACACGTTTATGAAAAGCTCTCCAGCATTGAGTCAGACGTCTGAGCGGGAAGATGGAGGGAGGAAGAAAGAAAGAGAAAGAGAGAGAAAGAGAGAGCGGTTGAAGGAACATGGGGCCGATGACCTCCCTGCATGAAGAGAACGAGGGGACGCAGCGGTGCGCCTGTTTTCCTCAGTCGACCAAATGGAACAAACGTGGACGATACACACAGGCCACTGCGGGCCGAGGGGCGGCGAAGTCCGGCGGGAGACAGGCTTTTAATGAGAGGAGAGGATTCTGGTGCTGCTCCGACGCTCAGAGAAACATGGGGAGGGAGTCGGGGACGGATGGAGGGGGAGAAAAAAAGAGTGTAATAGAATCCCCATTCTCTGCTGTCTTCACGCGCTCGCTGTCTCTCGCTCCCTGCTGCCGCCCTCAAACACCGAAACAAAAAGGTTTTTGTCTGGCGCCGGAATCACAATCACGAATGAGAAAATCAACACTTCTGTTGAACTAACAGGGTAAACTAATAATAATTTATTGATAATGTCGATGATATTCTTGAATATTATTCCAGTGTTTTAATGATGATCCGTTTGGACTGTTTTAAATTGATTTCTTTAAATAGTTCATCTCACATATTTGTATGATGTCAATTCTTCCTTAGCTTACCAATATTACAGGAGACTGGCGGACCGGCGTGGGTGCGGATCCGTTCCTGTGATTTGGACTCTTCTTTGCTGTTTATTCTTCACGTTTGATTTTTCAAAGATACTTTTCTTACTTTCCGAGTGCTGTGAAGTCTATGTGAAAGGCATGATTTGCTGAGTGCACTCCATGTACGTACGTATTGAATTTGCAAAGGTCTTTTTTTTTTTTGTTTCAGCTGCAGAAGCATCATCATACTGATTTGTCATTTCCTCTAATTTCTCTGCTTGGCAGTACCAAATGGGTCTCGCATCAGAGCTGGTTGTGCCTTAAAAGGATTTTCTACACATAAGATCTCTCAAGTCGGGAGACAATCTTACCTGCCAACAAAGTGATTTAATCGATTTAGGAGCCAAAATTCACCTGTCAAAGTTTTCCATGACACGTTATTGAGTTTGGATGACGTTTGTACATTTAACAGATCACACTCGCCAAACATGCTGTGAAGGAAGGTTCCATTCTTGCATAGAGCGCAACAAGGGTTCAAACCGTAGTGCCGTGCTAAACATTCCTGTTCCCATTAAAGTCAGGTGTGAAAGAGTTTGCATGTGATTTAGAAAATGCAAAAGCTTCTTGTACATTTTAGTCCTCTATTAACTCTTCCTTCAAGTTTTTTTTTTCTTCCTTTAAGTCCTTTGCAACGAGCTTTAAAGTCATTGTTCGTTTTTGCACAACAGATGACCCATGAAGCGGCTATCCATTAAAAGCGTGTAAATCAGGTTTAATGTGGGCTTACTGCGTACGGCTCCGACTCAATTGGCCATGACAGTTGTTCTGTTCTGGACAGCGGCGTAATGGACTCTCAGTGTGAGGCCTCCGCCGCGTTAATTATTTCACGATTGGGGCTATAAGCCCGTCCTGCTGCATTAGATGGTCACGTCTGAAGAAGACTGACACCACTTCAAAGATGAAGATCTCCTCCCCAACAGTTGACGGCCCTGATTATTATTATTCTGAGTTACAGCAATTTAATTGGATTTTAAAAAGTGTCTTCAGCTTAGAAATAAGATAAACAGGGAGAAATACTTGTTCTTATATTGAAAAGTGTTACCCTGCGAGTTAAAGGAAGAGTTTGACATTTTGGTAAAACATTTTCTTTTTATGTTGATTCTTCTGAAGAGTTAGATGAGGTTCGACGCCATCGCTCCCGTCAGAACCGTGATTATGACGCCAAAAGCAGTTAAATCAGGGAAGACGAGAGAATCGATGGTGAAGGGTGTTTATTTAACAATCAGAAATTGAAAGATGGATAGTTTATATAACGATGTGTGTGACATGATGAATATAAAGTCTTTGGCGCTCAGGCTCGACGGGGGGTTCTGATCGCGCATCATAATATATATAGACCCCCTGAGCCTGAGACTAGACACTGGTAGTGGTGAACTCCTCTGGGACTGGAGCCGGAAGGATGAGGAATCCAAAGAACTGAATGAGGCGGAGGACGGGAGGAAGAGGAGGTGTGGATCGGCAGCAAGAGCGCTGAAGAGGGAGGAGAGCCATATTTAAAACTGGGAGCAGCTTGGTGATTGGTTAACATGAGGAGAGAGGTGGTGGCTGTTGGTGGCAGGTGGGCAGCTGATGAGAGGCGAGTAGCCAGGCCCAATTGATAATGGGAGACAGAATGGGAGACAGAATGGGAGCCTGTGGCTGCATGACAGCTAGGAGACAAGGGAGAGATAGCTGTGGAGAGCTTTAATGTCTTCCTCCCTGAACTTTCACCAGATCTCCATTCGGTGAACTTCCCCAAATACTCAATCTTCTTCTTCTTTCGGCTGTTCGCTTCAGGTGACGCCACAACCAACCATATGTTTCCGTTTTGCTCTATCCCCTGTCAGACAAACCAACTGCATGTCCTCTCACCCCACGTATCCCAGAACCTCCTCTTTGGTCTTCCCTTGTTTCTCTTGCCTGGTAGCTCCACCTCCAGCATCCTTCTACGAGTAGATCCACTATCCCTCTTCTTCACGAGTCCAAACCATCTCAATCCGGCCTCTCCGACTTTGTCTCTAATACATCTAGCCTGGGCTGCCCCTCTGATGTGCTCCTTTTTAATCCTGTCCATCCTCGTCACTCCCAGAGAACATCTGAACATCTTTAGCTCTGTCATCTCCAGCTCAGCCTCCTGTCTTCAGGTCAGTGTCACCGTCTCTAAACCATCCAGCAGGGCTGCTCTCACCACCACTTTGTGAATCTTTCCCTTCACTCCTGCTGCTACTCCTCTGTCACAGATAACTCCTCACACTCCACCCTGTCTGCATTCGCTTCTTCGCCTCTTTTCCGCACTCAACTGTCCGTCTGAGGCAAACACTTAGGTAGCGACCCACAACCAGGAGAAGCAAGAAGATGAAAATTTCTGCGGCATCATGACGTCCAGGAGTTCCTATCCCTCCGCCATGTAGCAGGAAACCAGTGTGATTACTGTTGCCACGGTATTTTTACATATTTTATATGTAAAACGTCGGTACTCATCCATGCTGACACGGCAGCATCAATGCCCAGGCCCCAGATTCAAAACCCCAATATCACAAGGTGTTTGATCAGATAGACCCTCAAAGGGTCTTCATTGCTGCATTATTTTTCCACCTGTGTGTAAAAACGGCTTAAAGCTTATGTAGTCTGTTCATTCCATACATCCATTTTCTTTGGGTCGGGTCGAAGTGGGGTCGCGATCTTTCAGTTACCACCCAGAGCTCATGACGACAGGTGATGGACCGGTAAAAAGAGAGCATTGCTTTCTTCTAACCGTCCAAATGGTGTACAGATTAGATAATCCTGACTTTATAAAGCGAGCTTTAAACTTGCTTGTAGGCAGACATCTTTGGACAGGCTCGCTATTTCTCGCTGTCTCCTGACTTCCTGCTTAACGACGCTAACCAGTTGCTCACTCTAGCTGCAAATTAAATACAGTTGCATTACATTCCACCAAATGTCAAACTACTCCCTTTCTTCCTGTTTGGAGACCCATGATAATAAAGAGTTAGGGTTAGTCATGCTACTCGGAACATAGCAAATAGTGTCACCACGTCTTGAAACAGTCATTCCTCCGTCTACCGGACCCTCATTTTGTTTTGAGATTTTGATTAAGGAAATGATTTGCCCCTGGAATCTTATTTCCTGTGTGGATTGTGTGGAAAGAAATGATTTATTTGATATTTATTCAACAGCATTTTCCTTTGTTACTGATCGGACTCGTAGTACTATTTGATCCAATGGCAGCTCCTAAATCCACCACACCAATCTTTGCTCTGACACATGGCAAAGACACACATTAACACATTAACGCCATCGCAATTACACTTGACTGTCATTTCTTCCAGTTATTTATATTCCCTGAAATGGCATTTTGAATCATTTCACCAAAGCAAATGATTTAATTCCTAAGCACAATCTGACTGAATGATTCCAAAGCTGAGTTTGCTGCACATCCCAGTCGAACCTGTAGAAGACTTTCCTTCTCTTGGTTGACAAGTCAGTATGTATGATACTAGGGGTCTCTAGTGTTTGTTGGGACTTGCATGAATACAGTTTTTTTTTTAATTTCATTTAATTTCTCTTTCTAATATGAACATTTAGCCCAGAAAAGATGGGCATTTTTGAACAATATTTGGAGTTTTATCAATTTCAATGGTACTGATGATCCATGTAGTGCTGTAAGTATGTGTGTGCGTGTGCGTGTGTGTGTGCGGCTGGACTGTGCAAGAGAAAATACCAATATTTCACGAAAAAGTTTGATTTAAGACCAATTTCATTATAGTTTTTCTTGTTATACACGGATGAATTTTCTTGACGGAGTGTAAAAAGGCTTTTCTTCTATAAGGTTGAGGTTTTGGTTAATTCACTGGTTGCCAACTGAAGGAGCCTTCCTCCTCTCTACCACCTTTCCTGTTTGCTTCCTTTGAGTACCTGGGTATGTTTCATCACTGCTGTTGTTGTATGTGCCTGAATACATACGCTTGATTACCTCCGTGTGTGCTCGCAATGAAAGGGAGACAGCACGCGTGTGAGAGGGATAACCGTTCGCTGTACATGTACTATAAACCTGTATGTAAATACTTTTACCTCACGCTCATGGACTTTTGATAAGACGTTGTACAAAACAGCAGAGAGGAAGTTTGTTTGGGATAGATCTTTGATTCGTACGACACCCTCGCCAAAAATTGCTTCTTTCTTTTTCCTTTTTAGCGACTTCAGGCCAGGTTTAGCCACAATCATTTCTTGTTCTGCAGATAAATTACGCGGCCTTGAGGCGTGACATATCTAAGTCTATGTTTATTGACGTGTTTTCTGATCTTCCTATGAATTTGGTCAAGGACCGGCGGAGACGCTTCTTCTTCTCAAACTACCACAGCACATAGGCGCCCAGAAAGCACAATAGACGAGGTGTCTTTCATTTTCTTTTCTTTTTTTTCCCTCTTTGCCTAATTTTGTGTTTTACCACGGAAGATTTGAGCAACGCCATTCCTGAGCTGTACAGATTGTGAAAAATGTACATACGACACAAAATCTAGTTCAACCTTGCATTTTTTTGTATGAAGAGAAATTACGTGTGTGAATAGAGTATTTCCAAATTGATTTAATATTTAGTAATATTGGAAAAAAAAGAGATTAAACAGAGTCCATGTGAAAATAAGTGCTGAAAAATATTATTCTTCTGTCTCTTTGGAATAGAAGTGTTGAGTATTAATAAAAAACGAGAAATCAAACCCCTTTTTTCTTGCTGTGTCTTTTTAATCATCTATTCTGTCCCCTGCCCGGTGTTTATATCTGCCATTCAAATGCACTGAGCACATGTAACGGACCATATCATTATGCCCCACAGGTCATCACCAGTGGATCTTTGATGAAGGCTGCAGCTGAGCGTCACCTTCGGCGCAGTCATTGTGTCTTTTGTTTGTTCGCCGCACCTCGTCGTTTGATCCGATATGTTGGACAAGTGGTGTGTATTTTTACTTCTTTGTAGACTAGTGAGAAAATAAAGCAGCTTCAGAATGAAAGGTGGAGCGACAGGGAAGAGGGGGATAAATACTGAGGGATACAGGAAGTGATGCAAACTGAACCAAGCAACGGAGATCAAAGTCGCCCAGAAACCTCCTCACTCCTACTCACTCCTCAGCATCTTCTCTCCTCTGGAAGCCTTCTCCTCCAGCAACAGGAGTTATTTAAAGAAACCTGCTGGTCCTCTATGTATAGAATGTTCACATCTGCAGACCTGGACGTCGACGCAGAAAAGGGGGAGATTTAATCTGCTAAATCCAATTGGTTATTGTTTCAAAAAAAAAAAAAAAAAAAAAGCTTGTTTTTCTTCATCCTCTGAAAAACAACAACAAATGCATTCTTCATTATTTCTCCTCTCAGTCATATCCCTGCTAACATGATCACTCCTTGCACCAACCCAACAACCTCGAGATGCATTGCAACACATGTAACTACTTCTTGACAATTAACGGTTACCTAGCAACTGGCTCTTTTTCCAGATATGGAGAGGGGTGAGATGGAGAGCGGCAGGAGGGGGGGTTGCAGAAAGAGAGACAAGTGAGAGAGAGAGAGTTATACAGTATTCCCACAGCATCCTAACTGGATTGGAATGCAACAATGCATTGACAATACAATTCCAAAATGGAAAGTACAGCCGGAGCTTAACACCCACACATCCCTCTGTGGAGAGGAGAAGAGAGGGAGAAGAGAGGGAGAAGAGAGGGAGGAGGAGGAGGAGGGGGGTTGTGCAGAATACAGTTAGGATAAAAAAAAAATGAGGGGGGGGTGAATCAAGATGCCACTCTGACTGCAGTGTGTGTCGTGGAAGAGGAGCAGGGAGGAGAGTGGACACAGTTGACAAAGTTTTGATGAGGGCGTAAAGCCTGGACGGCTGTGCCCACGGACATGAACACGCGCCGCACGCGAACAAACAGGATCATTTTGTTGGCTGATAATAGGCACCCCCCACTGGGCCAACGAGGACCGCTCCTGACATCAGAGGAGCACAAATGAAAAGATCGAGCTCCCATGCATCAGTTGTGACGTCACGTCTGATTACAGCGGCAGGCGAGCACTGACACCCTGTGGACAATGTGGCATCCTCAGGGTGCTGTTTCAAACATGGTGCACAGACAGACAGACGGAGGAATGGTAGGAAACTCTTTTTTACAGTGCATTGGGGATTTATTTTCTCTTTGGTGAAATCAGACGGGCTTTTCAATTGTGGAAGAGGTCATATGATTTTATACGGTTGTCTGTCTGTCTGCACGATATCTAGAAAAGCTGTGGATAGATTTTGATGAAATTTTGTGTAGTGGTAGATATTGAGCTAAAGGAGAGTTGATTAAAGTTTGATGTGGCTCTGCAAATGTTTTGTGGACTCTGGATCCCTTTTTTGGCGTCAACATTGCCAGATATGCCAAATATAATGAAAAATAATAGGAAAATACTTTTTTTTTTTTATTTAAAAAAATATCCCGACACAGGGGTTATTTTGTGGTACTAGTTATTCTGGCGAAATGCACATCTGAGTAAAGCGACGTCATCATGATGACATCACCATAATGAGCTGTATGCTGTGCCCCGAGTACAAATGATAATAATAATAATAATACATTTAATTTATAATGATGTTCTCCTTACAGTGATACTAAATGAAATATGATGCTGAAGCAAGTCCAATTTGGATGACTCACAAATGGAAGACAGCTTATAAAACAGGCAAAAGTAGTGGCAAAGGCATCTTTCTGCCTTAAAATGTATCCCATATTTTCCCCAATTCAACTCTAAATCGTCTTTAAGTAAACCCCAAACATTAAATGAACTCTCAACCACAACAGGAGATAACCCTGATGACATCAGAGGCACCCGGGATGATGTGGGTTCAGGAGGATGAGCTTGTTGTTATAATTTGGCCAGGAGGGGAAGAGGTGTTTATTATTGACAAGCTGCTGTTTACAATGACAAGAGGGAACTTTGAAAAAACCGGATGTTCAAAATAAATCGCAAACTAATTCTAGATAAATTCTCAGATTTATATTGTAGTAATTATCAGTTACTATTAAAAAACGTATTATTATTATTTTATTGTTGTTGCAGTGTCTATTGTCATCTCGCTTTTTGTTTCTGACAACATACTTAGAACAAATTAGTATAAAACAAGTTGGGGGAAAATATTTTTACATTTTACATCATAAAAATTCAAATCTATCAATAAGGTTACAGTAAGGAATTAGAATAAAAGAATAAAATGATTGATTTGACATGTATATTTCCTTAGAGATCTCTGTCAAGCGAGCATTAAAACAATTATTCCAGAAATGTGATCCGTTTAATGTATTACACATCCAAAGTTTTTCCCTTGAAGCAGAAAATGATCAGAATTCTTTCGGGCCAACTTTAGTTTCTTACATTATATTTTCAGAACATCTCCATCTCTCACTCTCACCCGTCTCCTCCTCAACACCCGGCTCCGCCTCATCGCCTCTCTCGGGCTCTGGGTCTGGCCGCCTTCCGTCGCTGCCGCCTCCTCCTTCCGGTATCCGTAGTGACGTACGAACGGCTCCAGCGTTGCCAAGCGGTGCGAGAGCTCGGCGATGCGCATGCGCAGAAGTGACACTTCCCTGAAAAGGTCGCTGACGGACTCGGACAGAGGGCGAACCCTGGAGGTCGAGCAGACGAAGTTCAGCCTCACATTTAGAATACAATAATAAAGCTGTCATGGAGGTGAGGAGAGAAAAAAAAATTGCTTTACGTAGACTATAAAAATCTAACCTTTTCCATTATTATTTGCACAAATCACACACATTTTCAAGAAAGTTTTTTAGCAATTCAGACCTTCAGTCTCATTTTCCCAGATGGCCTCTATTAGTCTTTATTTGTGATTAAGGTAAAGTTAATCACAGTTTTTAAAGGAAAGCTTGAAACATTTCTATTTGCATCAGCTGTTCTCCCTTGTTCCTTTTTAAATGCGCTCTAGTTTTATCTTTTTAAACCCACGTTACACATGCACAGAATCACATAAATGAAGACACATAATTCTTGATCTCATACAAAAAACACATAGTTTATCTAGCATTTGTGGAATGTACATTTGAATATGATTATACAACGATCGTGTTAATTATCACACATAATAAGGTGTGTTCATTTGCGTAGTTAATTAGTGGCTTAGTGTTTGTTTTACTCCTACTTGTATTCATTTGGTTTGATCAGCTACTTCAAAAACTCCTCCAGTAATTCTTTATCACGTCAGTTGTTCTTTTTTTTTTGGAGCATTTGTGCATAGTGAGTTCAGTTGTGTTAATTACTTTACTTAAATGAATTATTTGCAAAATCCTCAGTTTAGTTCTGTCTATTCTGCCTCTTGTATGGGCCCAGAACTTTACTGTTTTTATTTTATTTGTTTTAATTTTCCTTCTTTGGGGTAAAAATGAAACCCTTCCGTTCAGAATCAGCCTGTGACTCCTGGTGCCTACCAGCTCCGTCCCTCACACACACGAAGGTAAATGAACGTAAGTGGAAGCCTGTTTGAGGAGGTGTGGAGTACCTGGAGTAGTCTGGCAGAAGCGTGTTGGGCTGAGAATGCAGTAAAGTCTTGATCTCATGGAAGATTCGTTTTCCCCACGTGTCTAAAGCTCTGGTCACACTGCGCACCGAGGTCACATTCACACTGTCAGCTGAACCCAAAAACAACGCCATCAGGCTTTGATTTAAAGGAAAGAGACAATACATCACAAATATGGTTACACGTTCATGTCTTATAAGGATTCATTCTTGAGGAGGTCCTTAAATGGCTGCATTTCATCCTGTCCATCAATATTTGATCTTTGTGATTCACCACTTCAGGTGTATTTGATTTACAGGCCATATTAATCGTAAACCAGACAGGCGTGTGATTTACCTCCATCCCTGTAGTTCCAGTGCCCATAATCCAGTTCATTCTTCTCCCCGGTTGAAACGGCCCCAGTTGCCCCAGCAACCGCCATCAGCACCAACAACAGAGAGCGATGAGCCATGAGGAGCAGACAAACACTCCCCTTTAAACGGGCAGAGAAAGAGAAGATATTGGAAATGAAGAGACGCTTTTCCTGACTTGTTTGGAACACAAACAGATATAAATGAGTTTAGTGATGAAGCACAGATTCCATGTGTGCCTCATGTGAAACAGTGAATCCCACAAACAAATATATATGCTTTACATCTTCATGCTACTGTTATTTATTCATCTATGTTGTTTCCACATGCGTTTCTGAGGGTACTGAAGAGGACTTGGACCACATGTGGCTACATGAAAAACGTTTATGGAATTCTGACTTTATTCTCAGAATCCTGAATTTATTCTCAGAATTCTGACTTTATTCTCAGAATCCTGAATTTATTCTCAGAGTTCCGATTGTCAATTCAGAGTTCTGAAGTGCTAAATGATAAATTATTTGGAATTTTACGTCAGAAATTCGGAGATTAAAACCAGAATTCTAAATGGAAAGTCAGAATTCTGAGAATAAACTCTGGATTCTGAGAATAAAGACAGAATTCTTAGAATAAAGTTTGACTTCTGAGAAAAATCGGAATTCAGAAATCTGAGAATAAAGTCAGAATTAAATAATATATATAAAAATCACATAGCAATAGAAATATTTGCCCTCTCGTTAACATAAGGGATGTAGGAGGCACTTGCCTTGTGATGCTGAAAGTGGAAATGTGTAAAACTCAACGGCAATATCTATGTCCTGAAATAATGAA
The DNA here is from genome assembly GCA_037951165.1 of Lophius americanus. Lineage (NCBI taxonomy): Eukaryota > Metazoa > Chordata > Actinopteri > Lophiiformes > Lophiidae > Lophius > Lophius americanus. The sequence goes on along the minus strand of JBBDHG010000041.1, from coordinate 623,751 downwards.
GCAGTTTCTTAAGATAATCCATAGACCATTCTGTGAGCAGTTTCAGGTAAGAGCTATTTTCCTTCTGTTGAGCTACAATGTATGGCTGCACGAAAGGAATCATAGATCCACTCATGGAGAAGAGGCTCCTGATAGATAGCGTCCTCCATAGCTGAGTTGTAACGTTAGCTGGCTTGTTTTTCTCGGTTAGATACTATTTCATCTGTCTGGGAAGAAAAGGCACAAAAAAGCAGACGCACGACATATATATGATATTAATCAAATGATCGCATTCTGTTTCGTTCTTTCTTCAGTTTCATAAACCTCTTGCAATCATGGATGTGCTTTTCTTTAGTATTTTCAAGTTCTGCTAACTAAATACCTTTTTTTCTCCCAAATTTTTAATGGAAAGCATATGAGCTGTCTCTAAAATATGATGCATTGTATGAATTTAACAAGGCACTTTTTATAGTTCCCGTAAAATAAGGTTAAGCCAAATCAACATTCAATATGTGATAATCTACAAAAACAGAAACCTTTCAGCAGAAAACATTTTACTTTGGGTATTTTTTGGTAAAACGTTTAATGTCCTTACCAAAAAACAAAATGCTATGAAAAACTTTTATATTTCCTTTCATTAGGGCATTTATTAATTAAATGTGTTGGTGGATATTAATTTACCATAAAATAACCAATTATTTCGTCAAGCATTTTTTAAAAGTGTATATATACATATAATTTTATTATATTATTATATTATTATTTCAGTATAAGAGATTTTTTCATGGAAAATAATACATTTTAATTACCTTAGTTGAACCTTTTGGTAAAGCATGCTTTTATAAAACTATTGGACCCATATTAGACTTCAATGGTTGTATCGACCCACATAATTCTGTTTAGTAAGTAATGACATGCTTTACTTTCTCAACAACCGTGATAAATGCCTCTGATTGGCCCATTTGACATGTGGTGTCCTCCAGGGCTTCATTCTTGGCCCCTTGCTCTTCAGCAATTACATGCTGTAACGGTTTCAGTGAAGCGGCAAACATTATCCAATTAGAAACAGCGACTAAAAATGTGCTCAACCAAACAGCTAAGAAGGACATTAGAGGGTTGATATAAATATTTAACCTTGTTGTTTTTCAATTTCATGGCAGATTATCTCTCGTCCTCCATCACTGCCTTTATGTGAAGATATGTCCAATCATAGAAAAGAAACAGAAGCAGATTATTATCAGTATCTTTACCCTCTGATCCTGTGATTCCAGGGTGAGGAGAAGAAAGCAGGTGACCCAGAAAAGCAGGATTGTGTGAATCATAGTGGACACTGAGCCAATGAGTCATTGTGGAGGAATTATAAACGTTTCCGTGGATTATGAATATTGGAGGCTGATTAAAGGCACAATGAGAAACAGGCGTGCTTTAATGTGATGCAGATCGTTTCACGACAAGACTCAAGAATCAACAACACTGAGCGGTTAAGCCACAAACGAGTGTCTCCTAATTATTATGAATGCGGTTTTTGTTTGCACCGAAATAATTAGATTTCTTTTTAAAAACAGCGCAAAACTGGTGGAAGATTCATAGGCTGGAAACCATTTAGGAGAAATGGATAAATGAGATGGTACTCACCAATTGAAATGATAATGATGATGATGATGATGATGATGATGGTGGAAGCCTGTCTCCAATCTGTGGTTTGAATACCAGATAGTTCTATGTCACTGCCTCTGCACTGGTTTCTCTCTATTTCTTGTTTCCCTCTCTCGCTCTCTTACTTCCTCTGATGCTCTCTCCACCCTCAACTTGCTGCTGTATAATTAGGAGGAAGGTGTGGTGCTTAGACACTTTAAGAAAAACCGCAACCCATGTCTTTACATCCCAACACAAACCATCTCTTGGTCTCTCTCTCTTTCTCTCTCTCTCTCTCTCCCTCACACACACACACAGACACACACTGTCAGATGTTCCCAGATGTGTTTCACGTCCTCTTTGAAATAGGTCTCATAAATTACCACGTTGCCTCCCCCCGTTTTTTTCTTTTTCTTGTTGTTACCCCTCCGTGGAGCAGACGGGTTTGGATCTGAGGCGGTGATGTCACTCAGCGGCAGGATCCAGTTTCTGGACAGATTTACCCTGGATTCTTTAAAACTTGAGTTATGGGCCTTTTTCATGTGCCTCTGCTTCCCGCCGTCTCTGTCCTCGACCCTCAACAACAACAAACTCAGGACTTCAGCACCCCCCCGAGCCACATTTGTTCTGACTCTGCCACGTAAGGGAATGCAGAAAGATGGTTCCCTTAAAACTGAAGGACAGCAGCTACAAAAACTTAAGCTTTGTCTTAGAAGAACAAATAGTTAAGTTCTCGCAAAATGGGGAATATTATGGAATCGTCTTCCCCGCAGTCGCTGCAGATCCTTCGTGTGTTTTTATGGATCATTTTCCCATCTTATAGCCATGTAGACCTCAGTGCAAGGAAGAACTGGAGTGATTTTGGGAAAGGTCGGTTGTATTTTTTCAACACTAGGTGGATCATTATCTCCAAAAGTTTTAAGCCATAATTTCCGATATTGTCCAAATTTGGTGCATTTGAATAGAATCGAAGAGATTAATCTTGAATAGTTTGTATTTTACTTTAAAAGCTCATATATAACTCACCAGGAGGAGCTTTTTACCAAAACACAGTTTTTAGGGAAATAACTTCCGATCTTTCGGTCCGATTTAGTCCAAATTCGGTGCATATGGATCGACTCGAGGAAATCTATCTGGTTAATATCATATTATACTCCAGAAGTTCCGATTTTACTCACTAGGGGGAGCCTTTTTCATGAAAAACATTGTTTTCGGGACATAACTCAAGAACTATTTTATGGATCACTTTCAAAGTTTATATTCACATAGACCTTATTGTGAGGAAGAACTGGAGTGAATTCATGAAACGTCGGTTGTACATTTCCAACACTAGGAGGAGCTTTATCTTCAAAATTTGTAGGTCATAATTTCTAATATAATCCAAATTTTGGTGCTTATGAATCAACAAAAAGATCTATCTTGCATACATTCTACTTTATTTTAATAGTTCATGCTTTACTCACCTTCAGCCGAAGGCAAAAGAAAGTGAACTGCAAAGATAGAGGGACAGGAGAGAGTGTGAAGAAAAACACAGAGACAAACGAGGTAAAACGCCTCCTTCCTACTGCCTCTCAACATCTGCACACGTCACCATTCATCCAAAGAGCCATTCAAACCACAGTCACTGCTGTGAAGAAGCTACAATCCACAGCTGCTTCACATTAACAATAGGAAATATGACACATTCAACCAAATTCCACTGTCACTCTCTCTCTCTCTCTCTCTCTCTCTCTCTGTCTCTCTCTCTCTCTGTCTCTCACACACACACGTCCACACACCCACAACTGTTTTTCCACCAATCTCCTGTCTTTCAAAAAAGCCACATGATGAGGAAGCGTGGTCTCATGCCTGATAATTGTATGTCTTCTGCACTGCCTCACTGGAGTCCTGCCAACACCAAACTTCCCTTCACACCTAAGGGCTGATTTGAGAAAATAATGTAACTGGAATATTCCCCTCTAACACAATGCAAAACATGTCGAGGGCCTTTTTTGTACGTTTTAATCCTGACTGTGGATCAATCCTTGCTTTCAGGCTTTCATGGTTAATGATATATATGTATCTAAAAGAACTTTCACGGCCTCTGGTCCCTTATCTTACTCTTTTGATGAGTCAGTGACCAGTAAAACTGAAAACTAACATTTTGAGGAAGTGTTTGTGACAGAACCAGGAAATTCAACACCAAAGTTTATGTGTGAACATAATTGAGAAACCATAAGCACCGCTGCCAAAGCCCCAACATGGAAGCTCAAAGGTTCTTTCATCTTTCTGTCATGCTGAGCTGGATATCTGTCTACTTCTTCCATTCTGTGTTTTCGGAAACGGAATTACCACGTAAGCCAATCAAGTTTAAATGATGGTGTAGAGAATATTGAGACTAAAGAGCCGCTTTGTGTGTCAGTGATTTCACTTGGAGATCGTTTGTTGCCAAATATGTCATGTTAGCCAAATGTCCTTCAGTAGCGTCATTTCTAAACGGCGACTCATTCATTTTCAGAAAATATGTTGTTCCTAAAGTTTATTGTGTATTTATTATAAGGAAATAAATCATTTGTTAGTGTTTCCCAGATTAACTTGTTTTCCTAACAACGGTATAAAACCCAATGAGATTTATATTCTTATTATTTAAAGAAGAAAGAATCTACAAAGCTGAACCATTAAATGTGTTTTTATATATATATATATACGTTTGTCAAAATAAATATATATAAAAAATAATATGTATGTGTATATATATATATATATAAATATATGCATGTGTGTGTTAAGAATATATATATATATATATATATATTTATAGATATCTATAAATCTGTTAAGGATTAATATATATATATATATACACACACAAACACGTATGTGTTAAGACTAAATATACACACACACACACACACATATATACATACATACACACACATATGTATGTGTTAAGACTAAATATACACACACACACATATATATGACATTTCCTGATATTTGATTGGTCTGTTTTCTGTCCCTTCACAGGTATAAACCTTGAAAACAGAGTCTTTGTGTCTTTGACAGGTAAAGACCTGATCATTAAATATGACCTGTTTATACCGTCAAACCAAAGTGAAGACGCCTTGGTGTGCTTAGATCCTCTCCAGACTCCAATATATGAATTGTTTTTTCTGGAAACTAATGATCCACTTCAATATAACGACCAAACGCTGGAGCTGAAGAACCTGAAGAGATCAGGAGAATATTCCTGCCACTACAAAACAGCTGAGGTGTTCTGGTTTGTTTGCCTGAGAGGTGAGCTCAAAGAAGACGGCAATGTATGAATTACAATGTGAAACTGTAAAAGGGATTTTCGGGGGGGCAGTTGATTGTATCTTTAAATGTGATGTCTGATTTTAGGTCCTCTTTAATTGTATAAAGCCCTTCCAGGGTTTGACATTAGCATTTGAAGGCTTTCATTGCACAGCTTGTCTAAGAATCTGTCCCCAAGCATATAATGTTGTTAGTCCCTCACAAAAAAAGTCTCTCCAAAAGGTTGAGATAGCTGCCGCTCCTCATTTTCTTATTTACACAATCTTCGGCAGCAACCAGATTCTTGCTGTTGTGACAACCGTGGCATTTACTGTGCGGTCCCTTCATCTCTTCCATCCACTGATTTCATTACAACAAACTTTCTGAGAAGAGACAGAGCAAATATAATGATTGTTCTGGACAGAAGTACATGTTCATTCTTTTAAATATTTATCTTTGGACCCACTTGAAAGGTCTCGTCCCTCAGGTTGAGAACCGAAAGTGTAAAAAGCACTTTTGTGGACCATGTAGTCAATTTAAGCCCAAAATAATTACCAGTCAGTTGAATAACCTTAAACACATTCAGCCACACGATCACATGGTTAAACGGAAAAGGTCTTCATCGGCCATCCAGTGAAGATGTATTCCTGACGCAGACTGAGAAATAAACGGATTGTGTTTTGCAGACGAAGGCTACAAGGATCCAAGAAGTAACACGTACTTGATCGTTGCTACCGTCTTCACTTGCATTCTGCTGGCCTTCAGTGTCATCGGCACTGTGCTCGTCTTCAGAGGATTTGGGGTAAGGTGTGGGCGGGCCCTGAGGCCTGTGGAGTAGATGGGTCCAGTCTTTTTTAATCGATCAGTATTTATACTGGAACCACTCGAAAAACTGGATCCAAATGTAAAAATTAAGTTTGTACATAAATTCGACGATTCTCAGGTATGCGGTCCAAAACCAGCTGGCAAAGGAACATTACAAGACAGACAGAACCAACACCAGGCGACCAACAGAGCCGTGCCATTATCCAACTATTTATTAATCAGCCAGTAGATTAATAATTCATCAATTAAGTAGAGCCTAATTTTTCATGGAATTATGTTAATCATCCCTAAATCATGCTAAAAATTTACTATTTTCCACAAAATACGAAACTTCATCATGAAATAATTATATGAGCCAGATTAAATTTTTTTTTTTTACTATTTAAAAAAATGCTTGAACAGACAATTTGTCATTTTATGCTAAATTTAGAGTTTCAAAGTGATTGGAAACGCTAAAAGAAGAAAATAGGCAAATAATTCATTTTCTCCCGCAGTTGTTTTTCTCGGCGATGACTTTAATTAAAGGGTTTATAAGACAAGATAGGACGGGACGTCAGTCGAAACTACAATGTATAAAAAGAGAACCCACGCCAAGCCAAGACCCGCCTGCAACTACGAAACAACTTCCAAGTCAAAGTGATTTTGTCAGATATAAACCAGATTTTTTTATTGACTTCTTTTTAAATACGGAGGATTATTATGTTTTTCTACCTGGATCTCTGCCTCATGGTAATATCGCCATCGCCGTCATTGAGGTCTTAAATTCTATTCATCTACAAACTCAATGAGGTTAAACTCTGGTGCTGGTCATTTTGGATCTTAATGGTGTTTGCCTGACTTCTGAACAAACTGGGAATGGAATCATTTCCCTATCCTACTTCCAGAATGAAAATATTCTTTATGTTCCTTGACAACCATGAACATTTGTACTTGGCAGTGCCGGAAGAATCCATTACAGCTAAGCGTTTGTCGATCCACCAGAGAAAACCAGTGTTGCTACAACCGTATTGTATCTTGGTCTACTTCCTTTTTTTTTGTGCAAATTTTTAGAGGGAATGTATCACAAAGTGTGGCGACACCATCAGGAAAAAAAAGCAGAACAGAGAAGAAAGAAATCAGAGCTCAATTGAAGAGGACAGTGTTGTTGTGATGACGGCTACATCTTCGTCTTTATATGCTGTAAGCACCTCATCACTACACAGACACGTTTCATTTGAATTATATTGCACCACTTAATGTTTGTATTCCAACTTTCCAATGTTCCTATGTTAAGTTTTATGTTTCCTGGACACTGACATGAGTAACTTTTAGAGTCTAGAACCTCGGGCCGGATCCGTTTATGATGTGCTGGATCGCTCACTTGCGAATGCAGACCAGAGCAAAGCTAAACCCAAGAAAAAGGAACCCAAATATAAAGTCAGTCTGAACTTCATTACTTACTTATTCTCTTACATTTTCTATATTCAAAATATTGATTTATGCTTTTTTTATGCTTTCTTCTACTTCCTCCACAGATAGAAACCACACAACCCAAGGAAGAAGCCATATTTGATACTGTCTATGAGAATTTTTAAATCATAAATAAACTTTCCTCAACAGATTGTGACATTTATATCGACGGCTGGAAATGATATCATTTTTCTTTGCTTTGTCATTATCACTTGGTAGAGAGGGTATTTAGATTCTTCAAAGTAAAAGAGAAATTAAAACACAGTGTAAACATAACAAATGTATGAAGTAAAAAAGTATTTGGTGAATATCATTACTGTGCAGGACTCCTGTCATCTATAATAATAATAATACATTTCATTTATAATGCACTTTACATTGGGATCAAATCTCAAAGTGCTACAAAGTAAAAGCAGATAAACGCATCAATAAAAAAATTAAATAATAACTATATAAATGCCTGACCAAAAAGCAGCAATGTTAATTAAAGTTATAGGTTCTGCTAAAAAGGAAAGTTTTTAGTCCTTTTTTAAATGTGTCAGTCGTCTGTGGAGCCCTGAGATGGTCAGGAAGGGCATTCCAAAGACGAGGGGCAGCAGAACAGAAGGCCCGATCACCCATGGTGCTGAGCTTAGTCCGGGGAAGGAGGAGGCGGTATGAGTGGGTAGAACGGAGGGATCGTGTTGAGGTCAGTGGGGTGAGTAGTTCTTTTAGGTAGTCGGGTGCGTTACCATGGATACACTGGTGAGTGATGCATAAAGTAGGATCTGGTATCGGCGGGGCTCCTCCTGTGCTGATCAGTTTTAACTTCATCTTAATTTGTGTGTTCATTTTTTTCCAATCCCGTCTTTTTTCTTTATCTTTTAATGCTATACAGTTTTCTTCCGTGTAGTACATAATGCAACATATATTCCATTACTCTTCAATTCCTGCTCATAATTATGATTAAGCGCTGTATTTCAGTTAAGTAATTATGCCAGTGAGGGCTGAATAATTTAAATTTGTCCTTATCACTTGACTCTACAGATTCCCTGAAGTTCCATAGTAAAAAACACTCTTAACATTTTAAAAATCATCTTCTTCGCACAAAAAATAACTTTTGCGCACATTATACTTATCTTTTTCCCTGAAGTTAAAAATAATAATAATTTGTGCACACAAGATAAAAACAAAATTCCTTATGGGACTTCTTAGTCTCCGAATGATTCAGTATGATCTGCATAATATTATGGAAAAGGCAATATCTGCATGTCTCCCATATCCTCTATATGATGACTTCCTGCTACGATAAAGGACCGCCCCTTTCAGTACACTAACCAATCAAACATTGGATCAACATTTATATGGACCAATCACATCACTCGGTGCGACTCAACTTCCTGCTTTGGTTTATTTTGTTTTTATGCATTTGATCATGGCTGCAGAGGGAGATTTTCTGGTGAGGTATCGTGCTGTGTCAAATAAACTGAAAAAGTAAGTAGATTGTGTACTGATTATAAGGAACAGTTTAAGATTATTTGTCAATCATGATAAATTTCACGATAGATTAGCTGTTATATAGCGAACGTTATCTTTAGCTAACTCAAACCAGTATCTAGCTGTTGTATTTACAATATATTATTAAAAATATACATATTCTTATTATGATTTCTGTGAATTGAAATGCTTGCTGTTGCCCTGGCCGCAGGCGTTTTCTCCGGAAACCCAATGTAGCGGAGGCGAGTGAGCAGTTTGGTGAGAATCCGATTTTCTGCAGCTAGCATCACCTTCACATCGTCTATCTACTAACTTTAGTGGCCATCAAAACATCTCATCGCTTTGTTTGTTGTTATTTCTACCTGTGTTTCAGGTCAGTTAGCTAAAGAGCTGAAGCAGCAGGACTGCCTTCAGTATGCTGCCTTCTGCAACCTTGCCATGGCTCGGTAGGTGGACACTTGATGTTTTACACCACATTATTGATTATGCACAAGCCTGCAGGACAGAAGAGGCCAAAAGAAATTCAAAAGTCATTCTTTTTTACTACCATAAGACGTTCCCAGTCATATAAGAGCACGATGATGCACATAGCATTTCTTAGATAAAGGATTATGCATGTTATTTTGAATTTCCTGGTGGTTATTATAATAAAAATGACACATTTAAGGCCATAACAGTCCTAATAATATGCTTCCCATGAAAGAGATCAATAGTGAGCACTGGTGCCAAAACCTTTTAACTACATTCACATTACAAGCCACATTATTTAGTTTAGATCTTTTTGCTCAATTCAAGTATGGTCCTTTTGACAGTTTATATGCATGAATACAAGTGACCTGTATTTTGCTCTAATGGTAATGCGTCTGCCATCCTAACCATACATCTCAATTTTTATTATCAATAACATAAAATATTATAGAGAGTGGTATTCAAACCAAAATGGAAGTGCTTGTAGTGAACGTAAAGGTGATATTTTTGCTCTGGAGAACGAGAAACATTGGTCAGCTGTTCATGAGCAGATGGTGAGCAGCAGATTATGGATATTGTTCTTTATGCACATGGCCACAATTTGGTTATGTATCAAATCTAGAACCAAATAGTGCATTTAAGTGGCTCAAATCCAAATTCACAAAAAATCCACACAGCCCTGAAAAATGTAATTTGTGTTATATTAATGCAAATTTTTAAAAACTCATATTTGAGTCACTTGAGCCTGGCTATATGCAAGTAGTCATAATAGGTGGAACATCCAGACTTTATTGGAGATGACGAGCTTCAAGTAACGGTTGAAATCGTACTTATTACTATATTATTATTTGTAGAAGTTAATAGGAATAATCCTGTATTTTGCATGTGAGACATTACATAGAACCTGCTTGGAAAACTGCTGGGCTCTAAAGTAAACCGGATAATGCCATTGAAAAGAATCACAAAAGTATTGAACTGTTGTCTTTTTTTCTGTCCTCCACTCATGTCAACGGATCATGTGTTTTTTTTGTTTTTTTATGACAGTTTGTGTTCCTTGCTGTTTGTGTTTTGAGAACCAATAAAAAGTGATCTGTCTGAAGAGAGTACTTCATGTTAAAGATTTAGTTACCAGTTAACCAGCTGAACACTGCTCCCTCAGTGGTCGGTCTAGTGCAGAGTGTATGCCTAAATGTGATTAGTAAAGTATACGTTCTTTATTACTATAATAATACAACACATTTATTATGAGGCCGTATCATGAAGGCACATCCCTCTGATTGATTATATCCAAAAACCACGGGGTGACATCATGCTATCATTCATATTAATGACCGTTCTAGTGCTGATGGTGCTTCTGCTGTTGTTAAATGTTCTAAATGTCTTGACTGCAGATGTGAGCAGACTCTGTTTAATGCTCCCGGAGAGGCTCTGGCGTTAACTGATGCCGCCCGCCTCTTCCTCACCTCGGAGAAGAAGAACAGGGCTCTTCAGGCCCCAGGCTTTGATGAGCACCTTCAGGCTGCGCTCAACTGCTACAGTTTTGCCACAAAGGTACTTAATAAAAATACGTTTGTGATGATCGTTTTGACGCAAAAACAAAATTTCTTAATGTGAAGCCAAAGTGGTGAGTCAGCAAAATGGCAAAACTGAGAAAATCTGCCTATTTTTTTTTTTCTTTTAGAAAAAGATTATTATAATAGATAGATTTAAACCTAAATTATTTCCAGCAAGTCCACGGGGAAATAGATGACAGTGAATTGAATTTCAGGCATGTCGTAGGTTGAAGTCTGCTCAGGAGGACTTTTTCTGCTCTATGGCAGATACTACACTTTGCCTTTGTAAATTTAAAGGCCATATTGCGATGAGTAAGTAACACTTTGTGGAAAGAATATCCCTTGGGTTTTAATATATTTAGGGGTCACCTTCTATATGCTACCTGAAGCCCAAACAATGGCAACATATAAACAAGCATTAGCCAACAGTTGTGATAGAACAAAGGCAAACAAGTAGAAGTATCTGAAGGTCTTTATGGTGAAATCAAGTTAAACTGTAGTTACTGCACTCATTTTAGCAAATACTGCATAATACAGTATCGTAGTATCTCCATCTCTAACAGAGTGAAGAACATTCAGAGCATCTAATGGGAGTGAATTTCACAAAATGTTGTAGATACTAGAGTTTGCCTTGGATTGATTTTTGAAAATATCTGAGAAATGAAAGATTTTGATTTGTAGTGTTTATACTGTGATTTTTGTGTTCTACAAGATTAAGGGCTCTCAGAATAGAGAGATATAGAGCGGCATCCCTGCATTGTTTCCCTGTGTGAATACAGACCGTGACATAATGCAGATATATCTATCTATTCATGTGTTATAGGTGTACATTGAGATGAACCAGCCGGTGATGGCAGCCAGTTTGTGTCTAGAACTTGGCAACGCGCTCAAGGTAAAACATAAGATCACAGCTTCTAGTCGTCCCATAAAGATAAGATAATGATTACTTGAAAAACTCAAATCCTCCTCTGGATTCAAGGAGATGAACAGGCCAGGAGAGGCTATTGTTCACTACCAGAGGGCTGCAGAGCTACAGACACAGACGCCAATTGAAGCTCTGTTATCCATGGGAGAAATGGCCACCTGTAAAATTCTCACCCGTGAGTTCAGTCATTTCCACCTGCTGCACGTTTTGTGGTGCGGATATGATCCGGGTTGATGTCACTTTCTTTCTTTTTCGGAATTTGCAGGTGACTACGACGGGGCTTTGTCAGTGTTCACAGAGATGCAGCTGATGTGCCAGGAGAGAGGGCTGCAACTGCCGGGCACCAGCACCCCCGTCGGTGAGGCTCCGCGTTTATCTAACCTCTCAGAAGGATCCAATGCATATATGGATCATCAGTGCTAAGTTATCTAAATGTGGGCTGAATGCAAACGATCTCTAACGCAACCACGATCACATGTTTTAAAACACGGTATTATGTCGTTATCTCTGCCGCCGGTTGCTGAGGAAGTTGAGCAATCACTCACATTTTGTTTGTTTGTTTGTTCTTTTGTCAGCAAGCTCTCTCAAAGTTGTCAATGGATTAGGATGAAATATTTTACAGGTGGGAATTTTGGGCCAAGGAAACGTTGCTTACATTTGAAGCGGAGGTCGTGGATGTATATGGCTTTTTCATTTTCGTCAAATTTTTTTTTTTTTTGTCAGTCAGCATAAAACTATATAGCTTTGGACAACTCTCGATGTTTAACCATATTACACAATCGGATCAAGATCGAATTCATAATCCAGAAGTGGCGGATTAAAACTATTTGAGAGGAGGAGCAATATCCAGTTTACTGAGGCACAGTGTGGTAACAGAAAGAAATACAGACATGGCACCACCATCATCTAAGAGAACGCAGATTCAGAGTCACTCAAACATATTTTATGTATCTACGAACGGTAAGAAGAAATAAGAAATGGATCTGGATCCCTCATTATGTACAATCATATTTTGGTTGGTAACTTAATTACTGATGATAAACAAGTGATTCAAAATGCTAATAGTAAAAAATTAAGAAAAAAGAATTGAATTGGATGTTATTCACCTAATTGCAGGTCGGAGTAAAGTTTTTTTCATCATGATGACATCACCCGCCCTAGAAATGTCCTATGCTCTAGGTGAAAAGTAAGAGCGACTGATGATCTCATCATAGTGATAACAGTCATAAAATATAATGTGAGAGCATAAAAGCTTTCTTCTTTCAGAGACATTATATTTAGCGCTGAGTAGTTTTTAAGGGTCGTTCTAAACATGCCATGGATCCTGTATGATTTTTTTCATGAATGCCCCTATGGCGACACCATGACCAGGTCATAATAAGCCAATCAGGCGGAGGAGAGCAGCTCAATGTGTCGCCACAATGGGATTCATAGATTCACCTGGCGGATGCCTGCATTCTTGAAGTGCCCCCTAGTTGGTCATGTGATTCACCCTAGTCTGAAAATCTGTCATCCACGTGTTTAATCTGTCTCTTAAGTGTCTTCATTTTCCTCAACTAAGGTGCTTTTCTGGACATTGTGGCAAAATGTGAGATTTCCAGAGTCCTCCTGCTGATGCTGCTGGAGGTGAGAGCATATTGATTTTATACATCGGCATTTGTGATGAAACACTATATATATATATATATATATATATATATATATATATATATATATATATTACCAAAGATGCATAGTAAGGCAACGTTATTCATATGGCAACAGGGCAGTTCAAAGTGCTTTAAAAAAACAATCAAGAACATTGCAACAAAGTGGAAAAGGACATTTAGTCACAGTTAAAACAGTTAAAAAAACATAAAGAAAGATTTTTATGAAGCTAAAAAAAACAAGAGCTAGAATAGAAGAAACTCAATTGTTTAAGTAAACATGAAAATCCGCTCATAGATCAATGTCAAACATCCAAACATCTATTAAAGGGGCATCAGTAACACAAATATTGTGTTAGTGATGCCACTTATTGATATTGTATGACAACATTCATTGTCTTTCCCACATCTGCCCACTTCTTACTCTGTTTTCTTGGGCAGCCTCCGCCCCAGAAGCTCCTACCAGAGCATGCTCAGACCCTTGAGAGATACGCATGGGAGTCCTTTGACCCTCACAGCCAAGGTAATACCATATGAAATCCAGAAATCCTGTGATAATACAAATATTGTACGACGAATCCTGTGATTGACATTTATTTGAAGTGGTGTTAACACCGTTCTTGACCCCTCCTTCAGCGTCCTTCCTGCCTGAAAACGTTTTCCTGCTCATGCAGTCAGTGGTGGTGAGTTTCATCATCCACATACTTTCAAAGTTCACAGGATTTCCACATCCTCCTTGCCTCACACCGGAAAAATACTCTCTGTGGTTTTTGGTGTGACAGTGATACATGTATTGAGTTTTTCTCACTCTTCCTTTGGAGGTATTACTTTTTTGTTTCATGTCATCAGTGTTGGTGCTTTTATTTTTTTTGTTTTTCAAAGAAGGACACTCAATATTCAGAATTCTGGATGTTTTATCCGTGACTTTATAAACCTTAATCTTCATAGATTTAGTTCCTTTTCCTGTGAGAGTAGAACGGTTGAAAACGACTTTGAGGATCTGTGGTGGTCTTCTGCCTCGGCAGTTACGGCCCTGTGTGGAGAATAACAGCAGATCTGTTTTACAGATGGCCTGTCAGGAGAAAGACACAGAGTCCCTCAAGTCTCTTCAGACCGAGCTCTGGTGGGTATTCAGATGTTTGATGTCCAAACTGTGATAGGGCTTCTGATTTTGTTTGATGGTGATTTATTTGTGTTTTCTTTTCGTTTTGTCTCCGTTGGGTCCCCGCAGGCCCTTTCTGAAAGCTGAGCAGAATCATCTCCTCCACCTGGTGGTTCAGGAGCGCATCACGCCGTCCGGACAGGGAATCTAGCGCAGTCCAGTGTTTACTCACTTCCTCTGGGGATAATCTTTTACATAATGGAACATTCCTCTTTCTGAATGGGTGTGTTCTAAGACCTAAAGTGTTGTTTTCAGATCCTCAATGTTGTAACTTGCACGCAATAGAAAGAAAGAAAGAAAAAAAAAAAAAATCTGTTCTTTCTTGGCAAGGTCACACAGAATTTCCTGAAGCTGTGATGTCCTGAATTATCCTTTTGTGGAGATTTCTGTTAGGATAGCAAGTAAAGACTAAAATAAATCAGCATCAAGTTGGCTTTGCTCTGACTTCAGTGGAGGCAGAACTATTCTATAGCAGGTGTCGTCGTTCGTCAACCTTTTACAATAATAATCCGCTTAGATAGGTCAATACAACATATATTACAAGTCTTTAAAAACCTGTATACTGTGCCAATAAACCTAATATTCAGGAGATGTTGGGTAATTTTATCTGTTTCTGTGGATGTGTTGCTCTTAGAGCAGCTGAATGGATGAGACGTGACGGCTGTGTGATATAGTTAGTTTTATTAATAAATGATATGGCTTGAAATCCAATGTAATCACATACAAAAACATTTCTTGCATATTCATAAAATATGGCGATGTGACACACCATTGTCCTGTGGTTCATATTATTCTCACTTGTAAATATCTTTATGGACTTGTTATTTCGTAGCAGCCAACTACAGACACAAAATTAAAAAAAAACGCTTTAAAAGAAAAGTCACACGCACACACTCGCACACAATGTTACAAAAATATAATGGTTACAATGTACATGGTAGTGAAAAAAGGGATTACACTATACTTCAATTGTAAAATAACGATACAAGATCAAAACTACTTTGACTGCAGATTACGATTTATCCTTCCTAAATGTTCAAGTACAACAACAGGATTGTTGTATTTTCGCCAACATGCAGTACCGCCACAGATACAGTAATTTGTTTGTTTTTTTTCATTCCTGGACTCTTGAAACCTGCAGTAGTATCCGTCAGCCTCACAACGCGATGATACGGGATGATAAACACGCAAAACTAGTAGGTATATTTTCAACTACTGCATCTCTAAAGGGCTTTGGCTTCTCTTTGCTCCTACAGGGTCAACTTTGTACAGAGCCCCTCTGGTGACACCGGGGGGGTCACGCCTTATTATCTTGTGGGAACGACTGACTAAGGCATGGGAACAACTTTTATTTCGGGAACGATTGACTATGGCGCGGGAACTTATTATTATAAAGCGAGAAAATTATCTGGTGGGGGAACGCGTTAGGAAGTCTTGGTCACGAGATTCATTTTTTTCCACTTACACGTTACCAGAGGGGCTCCGCAACTTTATCTTCCATTCTTAAAAGGTATATTTTTGAATATGATTCTCCTTGTTTTTGGTCGTTAGATGAGAAGCCTTTAAACCTGCGAGCTGAATCATCGCAGCGTCTCGGCGTAGCACAAAGACTGGAAATAGGAAAAAAGCTCACAGCGCCTAGACGAAGGCCTCAATTTCACTCTTTTATATGTATTTGTGTAGTTTAAACAATGTAGATTTGAAGGTTTGAATAAGTCTGTGTGAAAGCTGGTGAACATGAAGGTGGCAGCCGTCTCCACCTAGTTCCAGTCTTAAAGCTAACTTC
The DNA here is from genome assembly GCA_037951165.1 of Lophius americanus. Lineage (NCBI taxonomy): Eukaryota > Metazoa > Chordata > Actinopteri > Lophiiformes > Lophiidae > Lophius > Lophius americanus. The sequence goes on along the minus strand of JBBDHG010000041.1, from coordinate 607,574 downwards.
AGGCCGTGGTTACGTGATTAATGCACAGATGTGACCGGTATCAAGGCTCTCATCTAAGTAGAAAAGGAAAAAAGTACATATTTGGATATCTTGATCCATGACCTATCAGTACTATAGGCATTTATCCAACCCTATATATTCTAATATCCAATATGTGTTCAAAAGAAAACGTAAAGAATTGATTTATGGACACCTGTGTGGTAATACTGCTATGACTCCTGGGGTCGCCACCATCAACCATCAAATTAGCCCAAACTAAATTAAATTCAGCCCTTCATGTAATCTAAGCATGGTTTCAATTTATCATATTCAAAACAACAAATGGCTCTTGTTAGCAAGCGGACACTATTCCCCCCCCGTTTCCCTTTGCTGTGCAGATGAACATCAGCAACCTTCAGTATCTTCTCCAGATTATGATGCAAACCCTTTTTCTTTAATTCTCCAAATTCAAACACGATCCCAGACCTGGCCTCATTTCCACCACTCTCAATCGCTCTTCTTCCGCAGGATCAGGTAAGTGATCGCTAGGATGAAGGTGAGGACAAAAGAGATCCAGGCCAGAACGTAGGAGTGTCCGTAACCTCCCACCGTTTCGCCGGCGTGGAGCTGAGCGGTGTAGATGGAGGCTCCTATCATTATACACAAGCCTGCAGGACAGAAGAGGGAAATGTTGACGCACACATCTGGACAAAGCAATGAAGTCATTATTTCAATACCGCCCTTAATTAAATGCGAAACATAATTGTGCCATAGAAGATCCTGATGATGTTATAAAATTCCAGTATTTGTAGTTTCTGTATGATTAACAGCCTCACCTCTTTATTTAATTTGTGGCAGAGCAGAATTATAGTTTACATGTTCTCTCTGCGTTAACAAAGATTTTTTTATTCTTTTCCTCTAATAAGACATAAAGGATCGAAAAGTTTTTTTTTAATACTCTAGTTAATATTGTAACATAATGGAAGCATTGAGGTTTTATACTCATCACAACATGATGCACACTAATAAACCCAACAAATATACTCCTTAATTTCCAAGAAATGTAATAGGCAACAATTTTGATCATCTGTTACTAGTTTTTCCAGCAAAAAATAAAATAAAAATCCACATCCCAGTCCCAATTGTTGCGTTTTCCTATCCTGATACACTGTATAGTAATTTAACCATGAAACACAATATCCAATGATACAATACTATACAGGAAACAATCTGCAGGTATTTTTATTTCTTCACATCCCAATGAGACGATGAAGGTTTTAAAAACATCGCGTTGATTCATACTCTTGTTTCATTATCCTAATATGAGCATCAGTCCTTACAAATAAACATAATATCCAGGAGCAACAGAGTCGTTCTTCCCCAGCTCAGTGTGACAGAGAGACCAGAAGGCTGACGTTGGGAGAGGAGGGGTCCAAAGACAGATGGTTACACTCAGCTGAGATTGCACTTCAACAAATCAAACCAGCTGAAGGAGTTTTGGGTTAAACTGAAAAAAACTAAAGACGTCTCTTCAGCCTGGATTGCACATGAGCATAAATCACCGACCTCCTGTTTGTATTAGCTCTATCCTGAAGACACACAGATCATGCTGCTGGGCCCTGCCTGCATAGGTTTTATAAGAAATGTCATGCAGAGGTCAGTACGGCTGAGGTCCGTCACAGGGACACACGGCAAATTGATTTCTTACTTTTCCCTTCCTCAACAAAATAAAAAAATGAATAAATTTTCTAATTCCAGCAAGCTAGAAATGTAAGTGTAAAGAGTCGTAAAGCGCTGAGATCTCCACTGTTGTCCTTCAAGGAAAAACGTATAATGTGGGCTATGAGTAGAGGGAAAAATGGATAATCCTTCCAGATGCAGGTCACACACTTGACTCCAGGTTACTCACAAGCGATTAGCTGTAAAATGCCGGTGAAGGTGAACCTCTGGCCTTTGGGCAGGGTGAACAGCTGGGCCACAAACACAAACAAGGCCAGAATGGCAAAAACGCAGGCCAGCACTGAAGTGGCCTGAACGGTCTGGAGATATTCTGCAACGGTAGGATGATAAAGGAAAGACACACAGTCAGTGAGGGGTCAACAACAACAACAACAACAACACACATGTCAGGCAATCTGAATCCTGTAGTACTGATAATGTTCATAAATTATGATATCTCATGGAAATACTGTAAAGAATAAAAAGCAGTCTTATCAGCGTGTGATCTTTTTTCCTGTCAGAAATGAGCGTCGCTGTAAACCGACAGATCAGGTCATCGTATTTAATTCAAACACCAGTGCAGATTTACCTTCTGGATAGTTTTGCAGGACCGTGTAATGCCAGCCTGTGTTCGTCAACTCCCATCTGCCCCATAAGTCGGTTGTGACTGAATCAATGACCCACCAGGCCTGGAGACGCAGAGGAGGAAGGGAAATAAACATGAGACACTCCCAATATCAACACACACCTAGAAAATAAATCCTGTTAAAGTTCCTCATGTGTTTTGGCCTGTAAAGAAAATTTACTGTCATCCTCACTTGTCTTCACTGGTCAGCCATAAAATTAAAACCATCTGCTTAAGATTGTGTAGGTCCCCTAAAACCCATCTGCCATGAACCGACACCTTGCTATCAGAACCAGTAATGAACCGACACCTTGCTATCAGAACCAGCATTGACTTTTTCAGCAATTTGTTCTGCAATAGTTCTTGCGTTATATCAGACAACTAGGGCTCGCCTTTGCTCCCCACCCATCCATCTCCAGAACAGCCAATCCTGTTGCGTATTCCTAATAAGCCTAGTCATCACAATCTGGCCCTTGCCAAATTGCTCAGAACCTGACACATGCCCATTTTTTCTGGCTGCAACACATCAACTCCAAGGACAAAATGTTCACTTGCTGTCCCCTACAGTCCACCCACTGACATGTGGCACTTTAATGAGATAATCAACATTATTCTGACTTCATCTATCCCTGGTTATGTCGCTAAGGCTGAGCAGCATTCCAGTGTTTACAAACCCATTCAGTCACTTTTTTTTGTTTGTTTGTTTTTTCTACATCTGAAATGAAGTATGACACTGTGGGTGGTAAAAAAGAAAAGTAAAAAAAAAGAAAAGACCAACGCCATATCTTTTGCCTTTTGTTTTGTTGATGTTTCCAAGTAGTTTAATGACACGTGACACGATTACATAATGATTTGTTTATATTGCTGTGAAAACAAGTTGGTTCCTCATTTCTTAACTCCCATGAACCTTATCGTTCTTCCTCTTAGCATAAATATCCCGCCTACTTACATTATCAATGGTGGCCACCAGCAGCAGGATGATGGATGTAATGTGCAGAAGGACGATTCCAGCCAGCATCAACATCGTGCCCCTCTGTGATCTGGAAGGAGGCGCACCATTATTTCACCGTACCGCACTCATACTTGTGTGACGGGCATTCACGGCAGGAAGCACTCAATTATGAACACACACACACACACACACACACACACACACACACACACACAGCTGTTCCAAATGAATCCTGTCTCAAACAGAGAGAAAGAAAAAAGAAAAAGAAAAAACACACTGATAGAAGAGAGCCGTTTTATACAAGCCCCAACTCGCCCACAATAATCCCCACGCGCGCGCGCGCATTTTAGAATAAAACACATGATGTCAGATAGATTCTTCTTTCTGCTCACCTAGACGAGATGGATAGATTTTTTTATTGACACAAGAATAGAAAACAAACAGGCGGTGTCTGTTTGTTTTTCTTTAAAGGTGATTTACTATCCATTCACGGCGTCTATAAATACTTTCCCGGTTTCTTAACGACTCATTTTTGGGCTTCCGTCGGTTTCCGTCGACAAGAAAGGCGCATTTGTTTGGTCGGCGATCGGGCGACTCCGCGACTCTCAGGGCCTAAACTAGTCAACAACTGTGAAAAGAGCGCGAGAAGATCATCACCAAGAAACACAAACGGACTCTGGAAGTCCAACTCCCATCCGAACCCCGCGCAACGATCGACCGCGTGAACAGTTTGGAGTCGCGCGCGTCATTTTAATGCTACATTTTGAGCCAACAGTAACTCCAGCACACTTTCACCAAAGCGCTGGTGAAGATCTGCACAAAGCTCACTTTTTCCTTGATCCTATACAACATAAAAACACAGTCGGCATGCGTCTCACACTGTTTGCGCCGTAACACACAACTTTAAAGAAGTTTAAAGAGCGAGGATGGCGGTTACCTGAAAGCGCTCTAACGCACGGCGCAGGAGTTCTTTGGGAATGTGAAACACAGTAGACCCACCCAGTTTTGAATTTTCAGCACACACACTCCACTGTTTTCCCTCTCCAGTCCCTCTTTTTCCCTCCACCAAGCCCCACCCATTAAGTTTAATTTTCCCCCCTCAATGAAACATCCAGCCTTTTTGGTTGTGCGTAAAAGGCGCAATGTCACATGGAGTCGTTTTCCAGTTTCTGCTACTTTATATTTTATTTTATATTTCCCAAGAGGCAGAAATACTCTCTCCTCGTTTTGTTAATTTTCCCACCTGGGTTTCTCATCTTTTTTAAATGCTATGCCTACATTGTATGGAAGCGCTGTCCTGCCAGAAAATTAAAAAAACTATGTCAGCAACATTTTTAATGTGATAATTTTCCCGTTTTTAAGTTGTAACATGATTATATTCACGTTTTTACATGATCATTTTCAAGTTTTACGTTTTACATGATCATTTTCACATTATAACGTGATTAATGTTGTAAATTATTATTATCAGGTTATAGCGTATTGAACATTTTAATGTAAAAACGGGAAAATGATCGGGTTATGATGTGATATTTTTTTATATTCTGGCATGACTAGGCATTTGCAAGCAATTGCATTTCGCCAAAGAAATATCAATTGTAATTTTAGACATCCATGTTTTTAACAGCATTGAATTTGGATAGATAGATAGATAGATAGACAGACAGACAGACAGACAGACAGACAGACAGACAGACAGACAGACAGACAGATAGATAGATAGATAGATAGATAGATAGATAGATAGATAGATAGATAGATAGATAGATAGATAATTCAAGAGGGCAAAATTGAATTATTGGTAAATCAATAGAAAGCGTTCAATAATTACTAGTGCTTATAAGTTGATATGCTGTAAAAAGGAAAATCTGAAATAAAAAAACAAAAAATATTCAACTGAATGAAATGAGACATACCAAATGATTGGTTCTAAATATCCTTGAGTTCCTTGTGTCAAGTTAGACTCAACTGATTATTTATGTGCGCAAAAACCCAGCAATCGTAGTTGGACCTGAGTCCATTCCTATGTGGTTCAAGATCTTTACACAAAGAATGGGATGTACAGAACACTTCAGCAGGGACTCCGTCTTCCACATCCAATCTTCCTGTGGGGGGGCATCTCTCCTGTTCTCCTTAGGTAAAAAGTGAAGCCCTAACAGAGTAACAAATAGTTTTTTTCCGTGGCTGTTTGCACAGTGTTTTATGTTTTGGCCCGGTTTGATCCGGAACAGAGCCAGATGGATAACTGTCATTTGGTAAACCATTATCTGGAGGTCTTGCAGGTTCTCAACTGTAGTTAACATTGTACAATTGTGAATGTGATTCTTGTTGATCAGGAAGTTCGATCTTCTCTTGGCTCATCCCATACAACGAGATTAATGTTTGTTTGTTTTATAAGAGAGCGCACCTTATTTTGAAAGCTTTAAACTCACAGTTTATGTTGTTGTTACAAGGTTTATTTAAGGGAAACAGTCTGTTTTGGTTGCTCCACAGAAGCATATGCTCATCTTTATAATGTTTCAAGTTTGCAAATAAACTTGTTGAACTGGTTTTCTTTGTCATTCAAAGAACAAGTTAATTTCTTGCCATGTTTGCAAGTCTCAGGCTGGCTGTAGCTCAAGAGGTAGAGCAGACACATCTAATAACCAGAAGGTCAGATCAGGTCTCCATGTAAAAAAGTTCCTGAGCAAGATATTGAATCCTTATTTGCTTCTAGTGACAGCTCCACCGGTGAGTGTGAGCCATGAACGGGTGATTTCTGGCTTGAGCAGACTGAGAAAGCGCTGAATAAGTACAGGCCGTTAAACAAGTACAGCCTAAAAGCTGAAGTTTTTATCCAAACAAAAGATAAATTATGTAAATTAAGAAGAAGCAACTGCACCTCATGACTTTTACATTAGAATTCTTAGGTAAGACTCTATAGTCTGAATAAGAAATACATTATATGAAGAAAATATAATGAGTTGGCCAACCTGAACGTAGTATTTTGCTTCAAAACTCATGTATCAAGTTTCCTTGAAATTTGAAGTTGTCCTTATTTTATTTATTTTTTTATAGTCAAGACTGCAATAATTCTGCCAACTGCTGTTGGATAAGAGCATAAGCAAGAGCCCGATGGGATCTGACATTTTGGTTCTTATTGTCCAGCTCTATGATAATCAAAAATTCTGCAACAGGATATAGGCGAGGTCGTTTTAGAAAGGATTTCTCTCTCTTTTTGGGTGGGGAAGGTTCTGGAACAGACAGAAAACATGCATTCACCAATGTAACTACCCCAAATTTGAGGGGGTTCCCTGTAAAGCAAAGAAATGTGGAGCAGCAGCAGAGCATGTCATATCTTATGTTTTATAAACTGTATGATGATAAAAAAATGATAATTTAGAAGAGTTAAGATGTATGAGTCAACTAGTGGTTCATTCTGACTCACCATGAGTTGGACCAATAACATGTGGCAGCAATGATCCAGAGGACGAATCAGGAGGTTGGTCTCACGTGTTAACTCCTTATTTTAACTTCTTTACAACATAAAATGTTCTTGTTGTAGGTGTGACGTCTACCTGAACATTCACTCACAGCCGCCGAACATGATACTGACTCCCATGAGTCTTTTTTTTTCTTTCTCAACATCATAAAAACAAAAACAAATATAAAAAACACAAGAATAAATTGTTCTTTTTCTTCTTCTACTGAACTTGAACCCTTTCAAATGTTTTTAACTTTTACATGGGTTTTAGATTACAGCCGCCCCCTGCTGGCGAAGTGAATGCAGCGCATCCTCATTTTTACACTAACTGCTTTCAGAACACCGTAGCTCATAAAAACACATTTAAACACTTTTACAGGAAATTGTGATATTTAAATATTAAATGATTATTTAAGAAAATAATATATTTTAAAATTCTTATTTTACCTTGTAAAAAGCACTCTTTCTTAGTTTATAGAAAAACGCGGGATCGTAACATTTAATATATATCAAAAACTACAAAAGTAATAACATTGAAATCTAGCTTTGTTTAATTGGTTTAATAATAATAATATTTATAATGATAATAATCAATTGCCTGAACCTTTCCTGGAAGATTCTTGTACTCTACTGTTACTCCACGTATACATACAATTTATCACAGATGAAACCTTTTGTATCAACAATGGTGACACTTAAAGTTGGGAGTAAACTTTAAAAATCCCCTATAATTATTAATGATGACCACAAGAAGAAACCTCACTCTTCAGATGAGGACAAGTGACCACACTTTAACCACAAGCTCATATTTTACCTGGATGCTGTCAGATAGCGGTTATTATCGGCTGAAGTTAAATGATAGCATGTTATTATGCGGCAGACGGGGAACATCCTGCGAAGCCTTTTATCACCTGTCTCAGGTGGGAGAAAGCTTGAGTAGTTATGGGCTTCCTTATTTCTACTACGACCATAAAAAAAACGACTTTTCAGTTAGTCTTTGCCCGTGTCTTATTTCGAGCTTGTGTCCCTCCGTTAAAACCACATGGTCCAAACACTACAATGGCAGCTCTGTCCTCTTGGAGAAAGGATGAGGATACGAGCACATTCCAAAATTGCTTCCTCTGCTCTTTTATTGACCGCTCCTTCATTTTGTTGACAGCATAGATTTGCTTCGCCCAAGTAGGAAATATATCCGGATAAGGAACTAAACAGACACTTTTGCCACTTTGGAACAATAATATGAGTCAGGATTAAAGTACCCAGGGCACTTCTAAGGACAAGAGTATAAAGGACGTATGACTAATACGATTTAAGAGAAACAGGAAGAGGAGTGCAGTTCTTCCCCAGCTCGATATGAATAAACACAGCAGACTCAATGAGCTGATCAGTCTCAGTGTGACCTCGGATGAACCCAGAGGGTCAGCTCACAGCATGCACCTCCGTTCGGGTGGCTGAGCAGACCAGAACGGTGGTGTTCTAGAACAGTCCAAACTTTGCAGATACTTTCTTTCTACTTTTGCCACATTAGTTAATCCAAGAAGTACGAACACAATGCCAAATGATGAAAGCATCCACTAAACTGTACAATATGTAACCTAACTTAACACTTGAAGCGCTCATGCTGCATATATATATATATATATATATATATATATATATATATATATATATATATATATATATATATATATATATGAATGAATGTATGGGGCACGAAAAATTTCCCTTTGGGGACAATAAACTATATATCTTATCTGATCTTTTCTTATCTTCACTGATAATTACATATTTAATTCTCATTCAATCAATCAATCAATCAATCAATCAATCAATCAATCAATCTTTATTTATATAGCGCCAATTCACAACAACAGTTGCCTCAAGGTGCTTTCCAGAAAGAGCAGTTCTAGACCAAACTCTTTATATAATTATCTACTGAGACCCAACAAATTAATTTACAACAAATAGTTTGTAAATGGGCCTGGAATGGAAATGATTCCACAGAGCATATTTATACCAAGGCTGAGTCACTGATGAGAAATAAAGTTGTGATGATATCACATTGAATATCTCATTGTGCACTGTTAAAAACGTAATATTTAAAAACAGTGAATAGATGACTAAAAACAGCAGCATAGCAAACACAGCAAAAACAACTTTATCCACTTTTTACACACAGATGCAGAGGTTGTTTGCTCTAAACCAAACCTCCACATGCTCCCCCTCCTGTCTGTACAGTGACTCATCACCGTGGGAGATTAGTCCCACAACTACCCGGGTGGTAGGCTGAGCAGTCGTAGGTCAGCAGGGTTTACAGCAGGGGGCTCAGGACGCACCCCTGGGGGTCGCCGGTGTTAAGGATGACAAGGGAGGATGAGATTTTGTGGATTCTGTCACTTTGCGGCCTGTTGGTTTAAAAGTGCAGGACCCGTTTGCACATGGGTGGGCTCAGTCCGAGTATTGCCAGTTTGTTCACCGGGGTTGGCGGTTTGATGGTGTTAAAGGCTGAACTGAAGTCCAAGAAGAGCAGCCTGACATTAGTGTCCCTGGTCTCTATGTGGGATTGGGCCAGGTGGGCCGCAGCCGAGAATACCATCAGCAGGGGAGCGGTTCTGTCTGTATTCATACTGGCCGGGGTTCATGCTACGGTAGAGGTGGTCTTTTATGTGGGCAATGACCACATGTGGCCCAGTCAGGCCCAATGAGGGTGCTCCCATACATCTATTGTAAGCTGTTTTGGACAAAGTTACGGATTTATTTTTCGTATAATGAGAATGATGGCGACAACTGAGAGACACCGGGATGCAAATTTCATTTAAATACAGAAAAACATGAAAATGTTTCAATCAAATCCCCGTCTCGCCTTCTTGCCCTCAGCCTAAAAAGATGATGGACTTTTACTGGGCCACTGTATCACAGCAGGCCATAAAGTAAATAAATGCCTGCATCACTGTTTCTTCACCCTTTAACCTCCTCACCAGAAAGAAAAAACTTTATTTATTTGGGGTATTTATTATTCAACACTCTAAATATACCATGAAATGACCAATCGTATGATCATACATATTTTAAAACAGTAAAAAGAAACAGACTTTTAAAAATTATTTCGTGATGACATTTTTTATTTTATGGAAAGGGGAATATTTTTAATGAAACTTCCATATGCATGTTTTTATAAAACGACTTTACCCTAGTTAAACGTTTTTGTTCTCACATGCTGTGATTTGCCCCAAAAAATCCTACTTATGGTTAATGCCTCCTCCTCGGTGGCCCCTTTGACCCATGATGTCCCCCAGGGCTCAGTCCTTAGCCCCTTACTCTTTACACATATATATACTGAATGCTGCCACTGGGTCATGTTAGAAACAGGTTCAATTAAGCGTCAAACATTTTTCAATTAAAAGAGGTGACCCAAAATGAGTCCAGCCAAACAGTTGAGAAATACTTTAAACGATTTTGCAATTCCACAACATTTAACAAAAATGAAAGAATTTCTTTGCAATTCAGAATTTAATATCAGAATTCCAACTGTATTCAGAATCCTGAGTTTTAGGGGACAAAAGTAGGCCAGAACGCTGGAGATCAAAGTCAGAATTTGGAGTTTAAAGTCAAAATTCTGAGAATAAAGTCAGAATTCAGTGAGTTTATTGTCAGAATTCTGACCACGTGTGTCCCTAATCCTCTTCCGTAGAAACGTGTATTAAATTCTCACAGACCTTTTAATGGGTCCCTCGCCTGACCACTTGCTGCTTTCTAATTGGTCCATTCTTGCGGACTCTTGATTGATTGCCTTCATGTTCAGGTGATGTCTCTGTGCGCACGTGAGCAAACGGCACCTGCGATCCGGAGATGTCTTGCAAACATAGAAGAGAATCTTTGCTATTAATTGTAGTAACCGTTTGTCTTCACACGGTTTCAAGTTCGCTGAGTTTAGGGGACGGTTCGGTCGACCGAACTAAGGAGACGATAACAAACCGGTGGAATAGGATTAAACGCAACAACCGGAGAATTTGGCGCGTGGATGAAAAAGTTGTATCAAATCTGCGCAGAGCCACTGACCCCGATCTGAAGGAGCGTCGACCTGAAGCTGCCGTCCTGTCCGGAGGGACGCTGCCACCTGCCAGTGAGCAGAACCCTGGTGAGAACAGGTTGCCATGGACCACCGGTCACATCATCAGAACACCAAGATCCTCCGCTCCAGATTCTCAGGATGGATATCAAGCAGATTCTTCTGGTAAAAGCTACTTTTAGATGATGCCACAGCTGGTCAGCAGCTGTTCTGAAGCAGAAGTGAAGTTCTGTTCGTCAGTGAAATACTTGTACATGTCACGCAGGCGTGTTTGGTGTGGAGCAGTTCAGTTTGATAAACACCGAATCTCTTCTGTTTTGCACCCTGAAGGTTCTACTGGAGTCCGAGGGAAGGTTTTGGCTCCATCTTTTGATCACAGTCCACATTTCCCTGATTGGCAGGCTATGAGGCCCGTGGTGCGGTGTGACGATGACGTCATGACCTTCACCGCCTCTGGAGACGCATTCACGCAACTGTTGGTGGAGAGAGGTAAGATGCGTGTTTTAAAGGTGGACGGTTGCTGTTTAATGTAGCTTAAAAGTTTCTCACGTGGACAACTTGATGAATTCTGGAGATAATTGAATCCCTCATTCATTCAACCTTGATTTTAACTCTAAAATACATTGAGGTAGAGACCTCATTTACAATAGAGCAGAGTGTGAAACAATAAATTAAAAACCAAAACTGCAATAAACATGAAACTGACAGCTTTTCTTTGAAAAAATAGATGAAACCATAGAAATAAATAGAGCAATTAAAGTCTGAATGAATTGAAGACAGGAGCAGCTTGAAGAAAAATACAATGATGCTAAATATTTAAATTGCCCTAAGGATAATAATTATGTGAGTTTTAGGTTGTTCTGAAATGCTTGATGTTTCATAAGTTCAGTAAAAACAAAAAAAAAGCCGACACTTGCAAAGTGACCCAGTGATTTGAGGATGTTCGATAAGGAACTCGCATTTAAAGAAAGCAACAAAGTTATATAAGGAGGTAAAAAAAACACTAAGAGCCTTTATAAAGAAATACAAACCAAACGTCTCTCACGCAGAGATGGCCACCCAACCTTCACCAATGAGAATAGTCCACCTGCAGAAATGGGCGTGGCCTAGAGATGCGCCCGTCCTCCAGTAGATAGGATATTCACCCAGAAATGGCAAAAAAATACAAAAGTACCATATCATCACAATATACAATACAATAAATGACAACTGTTGAAGGTAGAGAGATATTGAGGGAGGGTCTTCTCCGACCCACTTCACCACAATGGCTCACCTTGCTGGCTTCAGGAGAGATTGGATGACCTCTTCTTGTTGGTTCAGAGAGTCGGGAACAATTCCGAGCAAACATAATGGTGGGTTTGCTGACGGTGTTTGTTCATGCTGCTTAAGTCCAGTCCCCACATACCGCCCTCCAGAACATCTGAACCGTTCAACATTCCCTATTTGTTATTGAAGCTTGATGAATGCTTGAACCTTTATCTGAAAATATTACTGCTGCTGCACAGAGTCCGCCTTACCCTAACCCTAATATTTATGTTTATCTCTTTATTACGTGTACTATAAAAGTACTCCCTTGTACTTTTATATTTTTTATGCATATATATGTATAAGCATGCATATTTCTATACACATATATATTTTTTATACTTTATATTTTTCTTTATCTCCAATTTCACATGCGTGTTTATTCCTGCATTCATGTTCATTCATGTCATTGTAGAAAGTGAAATTACTTGTGAAACGTTTGGTCTCTGCAGAGGGTGCCTCTCCTATTTCTCCATTGCTGATACCGTCACACTGCGGTTTCTCGGTGCGGATGTCGTGGAGTGACCTTAAAATGATGGTTCCTTATGATGCGTGTTACATCACACAGGAGGTACAGTCAGCACCGCGGCCTCGCGTCTCCACCACTGGTCGGTCCAGTGGCCTGTGTTCATCAACCCCCTCCTGTTTTCTCTTTCCGTCAGAACGGCAGTTATGTGCTGCCCATGTTGTGGTGGGGCAGCCCGCTGAAGCTCTCCTGCCCAGTGCAGATGGCCAAACCTTCCCTCTCTGCCCCCCCCTCAGTCCTCTGTTCTTACTATGGGATGGCGGTACAGATAGACGAGCAGGATGTAGCGACACTGGGGGTCATGTGTAAGTAAGAAACTAATTCTTGTCTTTATAGGTCGCTGTTTTTAAAGTAGCACATGCTGATTGTAGCGGCAACTTTCTGCCAGATTTAGCCCCAAACAAAAATTTAAAAAAGTGATGTCAAAAAATTTAAGTTTTTTTTTTTTTTTTTTTTTTAATAAAAACCCACATTTACATGAATATTTCTGAACCTAGTCATATTTAACTTCCTAGGACACGTGTGAAATAAAAATGTCTAAATATTAAATCTACATGTTACATCTGAGTGCTGAATACAAATATGAAATTGAAAATTATGTGTTAAATCTAAATATTAGCTTTGAATCGAACTGTAAATGTTTAGAACAAAACTAAATATTTAGCTGAAAAAAGCAACTTTACAAAGATTTCAGCTGAATATCCAAAATAAAAGCTGGATGAGGAAAAACATTGGGCCGGTGACTAACTTTGAGCCGATTCTTAGCGTCGCCACCGCAGAAGAAATGGACCTGGCCCTTTAAATCTGGTGTTTAAGACCAACCGAAAGTTTTAGTTTTTTTTCTCCCAAACTTTATTCACTAATCACAATGGATACAGTGACATTGAATAGATTCAAACATGAATAATAAAAATAATACAAAGAAAAGACTACTGAAATATATTACAAGTACTAAAAAAGAAAGAATGAATAAAGCCTAAAAACGGATGTTGAAGGGCGACTAAAAGCTCGCTGGGTTAAAAGCAGGAAGCGGTGACGTCAGAGACTGGGGGCGGGGTTTTTAAGTAGAGGCCAAAAGTTTTTGTGCTTCATGTTTGAGAAGCCAAAGTTCAAACTTCTTCCTTTGTTGTTCAACTGTTTGGAAAAAGCAACATGTTTTTTTTGTTCTTCGGATACAGGCAAAGTTCACTTAAAAGTGTTTTGTTTTTTCCATCAAACTTTTATTTCGGTACTTCTTCTGACATCAGTGTAAATTTGCATTTTAGCTAAATATTTAGGTTCAACATTTATATTTGTATATAATATTTATATTTAACGCTTAGATTTAGTATTTAGTTTATTTTAATATTTAGACAAATAATTCCTCTAACTTCTTAGAAAAATAAATATGACCTGGTTCATAAATATTGCTGTAAATGTGATAAAGTGACTTTGAAAAATGGATTCTGATTCTTCTTTAGACATTGTTTTAGCTAAAAGTGGCAAAAAGTTGCTGTCAAACTCAAGATTGTGTTACTTGGTAATTGTTGCACCGTTTTCTTTCAATTACATTGTTACCGGCAATTGTTTTGTTTTTGGAGTGTTCTACTCTACATCAATAAGCCATAACATTACAACCACCTACCTATAATTGTGAAGGTCACGATAACAAGCCTGTGATGCAGAGTGTGTTCTGCCACTTTTCTATCAGAACCAGCATTAACCCTTTTAGCATTTTTTTTTTTTTTTTGCTACAGCAGCTCTTCTGTGAGATTAGAAAACACAGGCTAGCCTTTACTCCTCACCTGTATCAGTGAGTCATGGCATCCATGAACCTTTTGCTGGTTCACCACTTGTCCCTTTTAAGACCACCTCGGAGGTGCAAAATTAGCAAAAACTGCAGTTTTAAGGATTCTTTGACCCAGTCATCTTGCCAATTTCAATTTAAGCCTGGTCAAAGTTGCTCAGATCGTCATGCTTTACTATTTTCTTGCTTCTGACATCAACTTCAAGGACAAAATCCAGACTTACTGCCTGATGAATATCCCTCCTTCTGACAGGTCCCAAAGGGATGGAATGGTCGTTCATATGTCGGTGGTAATTTTATGGCTGATTTATAATGCACAGCTTAGTTCCTATAGAATAGGCTTGGATTATAACAGCAATGTTGAATTATAAGAATGTGTTATATTTACAAATTCATGTTTACCTGAAGTATATTTTTTATATTTTTAGTGAGATCTGACCGACATAAAGAAACGTGTGTATTTAAATTTGATTACTTTTTGTCTAACTTATAAAGGATGCGGTTTATCCCCGAGTATATCGATCTCCCCCTCATGACTTTACAACAAACTTTAATCTTTCATTTTCATAATTAAAAGGGTCCCACTTTCTTCAGTGGTCTCAAATGTACTAGTACTTTTTAAGGCATTTCCTGCAGTATCTTCAATTTAAAATAAATAAATAATAATAATAATAAAAATAAGATTGTAAAACAAGAATAGGCTCAGACTTGGTGTATAATTCTCAGGACGCACATAAAATCTCAACTTTAACGAAGCCCATTCAAGTAACGTGTATCATCTATAAATACTGCTCTTCATTTATTCTTAATGAACTGCTCAAATTTTGTGATTCATCTTAATTTTTTTTTAATTTGAACATACCGGGTTTCTTTTTTACAGTGAACGGAGGAAGGGGCCCATTTGTATCTGAATATTGTGCACAACGCATCTACTCCCATCCTGGGAAACACGCCTTTATCATCTCCTTAAGTGCTCCTTGCATCACTCGTGACGTAAGTTCTTATACGGGTTTTCATTCGTGGATTCAGTTATTGGACTGGTTTTGACCCGTGGAGTCAGTTATTGGACTGGTTATGACCCCTGGAGTCAGTTATTGGACTAGTTTGGATCATTGCTGCTGTGTGAAAAGAATAAAACATTTTATGTGATGCTGTTTTTCAGGACGGTTATCATCTCCGGTTTGTTTTAGGAGATGAGGAATACATCCTGTCCTGTCCGGTCAATCTGCCGTTCCCCTATGCCCCTCCTCCTCCCCCCACCTCACCTCCCCCATCTCCTATTAACCCCCACTTTCCCAATATCCCAGAACCTGTTACCACTGTGCCCACCACTCCTCCCCGACCCCCAACCACAGAGGCGACTGCTCAGCCTTCTGAATATCTCAACTATCGCTATCCTGGATATCGCAACCCCCAACTTCCCCAGGTGGACCCTCCTGGCCCACAACCTGCCCATCCCCCCCAACCCAGCCATGGCCGTCCTCCAGGCCCCCAGCCGCAGCAGTTGCGGCCCCTCTTCCCCATGTGGCCTGGCACACAACACTACAGTCCTGGAGATGAGCTGAAATACCCCTCCCCTCCATACCAGCTTCCTGTGATGCCACCCCCTCCATACCAGCTTCCTGTGATGCCACCCCCTCCATACCAGCTTCCTGTGATGCCACCCCCTCCGTCTTTACCAAACCCAAAGGATGGGTCTTTCCATGAAGTCTCCAAACTACCTGTTGACCCTTCTCACTACTCATCTGGTGTGTATTACCCCTATGTGTTCTACTACCCTGCAGTCACACCAGCTCCGACCTCGGCAGCGACCACCACCACCACCACCACCAGCGCTGCTCCGGCCACCCAGCTACCCAGACCACCGTCTCCTCCTGCCTCGCAACCAAAACCACCTCCAGGTCCACAGCTACCACTCAATCCAATGTATCTGCCTGCTTATTACAGCTCTTACTATAATTATGGACAGTTTGCCTACCCTCAACCTGGCCTTGAGGTGCAGCCTGCTTCCACTTCACATGCGACTGTAGCTCCGCCACTTCCCACCACCGCCATTACGACCACTATGACGACTCCCATGTCCAAGTCTCCATCACCAGCCGTGGAGAAACCGCATACTACTCTTGAACCTCTGGAAACGGTGCCTGCACAGACCACCTGTGCACATTACGCTCATGCCATTGGTGGCTACCACCCTCACCCTTATTACCCCTACCCCTTTAACCCTCTTTACCCACCTCACTACCATCAACCTGCTCCTCCTACGCCCGAGAATCCACAGACCCCACCACCAACGACCACGAAAGAGCCATTAACCACGCCCACCTCCACTGCGCCAACGCCATCTCTCTCCACCACAACCTCTACAGCCTCCACTCCAGCTGAGCCCACTCCACAGACCCCTGTTCTCCAGTGTCGGATGGGTAGGATGGTTGCCTTCCTGCCTTCTGCCCATCCAGACTCCATCCAGGTCAGAGGTCAGTGTTTGTGTAGAAATTGAGTTTCTCCTCTCCTCATGACAACTGAATAATAATAATAATAATCACATTCATGCTGCTTTCTGGATTCAGTATAATAACTTTTGACTCTCTGATGTTTCATCAAACCAGCCTCAGGACAAGAAACAAATTTGGAAAATCAAGTAATTCGGTCCGATTCTTCTAAAAGTCATAAGATTTCATCAGCCTCAGCTGTATTTTTTTTTTTTTTATCATTTTGTCAACTGCTGTCATACTAACATGCTAACCTGAGATGGTTCATATGTTTAACCTAAACATTTATGTTTTAACCTACATGATATTAGCTGTTAGTGTTAAGCTTAAAGTGTTGCTTTGTGCCCAAGTACAGCCTCACAATGAGAGAAATAACTCGTTTTTTAATATATATTCAATCAACAAAAAAAAACTAGTGCTCAATCATTCGAGTAAAGAAATGTACTTACGGAAGTTTCAATAGTGCATGGGAACAAGAAAATTAAGGATTTAATACCATTCACACATCGTAATGAATTCTCCAAGTTTGTAGACATTTTTAGTTGAGGCTCTTATTTTGAAAGCCTTATTTTTTAATTTTGCGCACGACTTCCGGGACGGGTGTCCTCAGTTTATTCAAATCGTAATTATCTCTGGTGCAAAACTCGGTGATGATAAACTGGGATGTTGATTACCTTAATGCTGCACTGTGTTCATTTACTATTTTTTAAGAAAAGCACTTAAATCCTGCCGATGACTGTCAATTTCCAGAATCCCCAATTCTCATGGGTCAAATCCCCAAAACACATATTCTGCCAGATTGTATTAATCGGTATTGTAATATGTAGTTGATCGTGTTAAATTGATGCTCTTGTGTTAAAAACAATAATAATTAGGATTTTATTTTGTTATGCCTCTAAAGTAAAAGTGTATTTATACAACATACTGTTTCAGGTCTCTTCTCATCCACTTCCTCCACATAGTAGTTGGCATAGACGCCGCATAAGGGCACCTAGATTAGTTTTCAGGTAAAATTTTTAGATTTTATTGGCATCAAAGATTTAACAAGGTTTTTCTTCTATCACCAGATGAAATGACGTGGCGGTTCCTCTCCAGTGTGTCTCCATCGTGTGGCTACATGCTACAAATGGCTGAGAACTCTGGGATATTTTTTCACGCTCCTCTGCCTGCCTGCCACAGCGTGTCACAGGTAAGATCCTCCATGATGCCTGCAAATGCTGCAAATTCCTTTTTTTTCCCTTTTTTTTTCCTTAAAAAAAAAAAGAAGAAAAGTAAAGAAATTGATACTTCAATTATTTGATTATATGGCAAACTTACATTTGAAAACGCGGAGGGAGATTTACATCTGGAAATACTGCGATAGAAAAATTTTCTGTTTCTGAGCACCATCAAGTCTAACTGACAGGTGCCAATCACTTTATTGACTGTGATCCAGTCATGTGATAGAAGGTTTTTAGGACTTAAACATCACCATCACATTGCAGTTTCTGTGCTTTTTCAGAGAGAAATCCTCTAACTTTCAGCATTGAGCATCTAAAAGGACAAATGTGTCCATTTGTGAACATTCACAATACTTGTGTTTCATTCTACATCAACATGAGTTCATCATTTCACCATTGACTCGATATAATAAAGAAAAATGGAACAAAAGCTAAGCCTGTAGAACATTATACATCACATCACATCTGCCGACGTAGAAGATGACACGCATGTGTCCGGACTATTTTAATATGGGACATTGATGTTTTATCTCTGTACCTGTTATGCGTCTTTGAGTAGCTTTAAAAGCGCTCTTCAAATAAGATGTCATTATTGTGATCTAGATAAAACTTTTCACATATCCCTGTGAGTAACTCTGCATCTGTATTAAATTAGCTAAATATTTGTGGCCTCGTCATGTCTCTACCCCTCATATTGGCTTACTAAGAATACAAAGTACAAATTGTTCCCAGCCAGATATAAACAGTGCCATCCCAAACTATTGCCAGCATTTAAAAAGAAAAGTAAAACCAGATGCAAAAAATTCCTTTATTGCTTATACCCATGAACTTTACTCCAAATTATTCACTCAATCAACCATTTTATTCCGTAACATTCTTAATGTATTTTTCTCTAAAAAGTGTGCGCCACAATTATTGGCTCCCCTTGGAAATCCTGTGATTAAAAAGTTACTAAAGCACATATCCAGTCCTAGTTTCTACTATGTTATATTTTAGATTCACCTGTTTTGAGGAGCAACTCTGAAGTGAAGAATTATTTCCCATTTTAGTGGGGTATAAATATGAGGAGACATAGGCCTAATTCTCTTCGAGGCTCTTCACCCAGGAGGAAGACCGAGAACACAGCGTGACCTGCAACGAAAAAGTTGCAGAGGATACAAGAAAATCTCTCAACTGTTAAAAATGTCAGTTTCAACAGTTAGATCAATAAGTGAGATGTTAAAAATCAGCCTGGAAGAGGATGTCTGCAAGGTCATAGGTCAAATGAGACCCAAATAAAACTTTTTGCCAGCAAACATCTAGGATGTGTGTGGTTGTAGCAAGAAAGGAAGCCATAGAGAAAAGCTCCTCGTACCCACTGTGAAGTCTGGTGGTTGATGAAGCTGTGGAGCTGTTTTTCACCAAAGGCCCTGGACATCTTGTTAAAATACATGGTACCATGACCTCCAGCAGATACTGGTTGAAAACCTCAAAGTGGGCTGTGGTTGGACCTTCCAGCAGGACAATAATCTGAAGCTCCTCCCAGGAATGGTACAGGAATGTACATGATGTATACGCAGAGCATGACTTGGTAGCAGCTACTGTCATTCAGGCGATAACTATAATTATCCATTCTGAATGAACAAAATGATTTTAATTTTAATTACAGTAGTTGAGATCAATGTGTGGCGGTTCACTCTGACTTTGATTTCCCTCTCTCTCTAGTCTACCACCACAGTTTCCTTCCCTCTGAGGTTTTGGGACATCTCCTTGGAAAAATATAGGACTTTGGACCTGCAGTGCCCTTTAGAAAGTACCACTGAAAGCCCTGTACTCGTTACCCCAACAGTATTACCGACCCCACCCAGCACCACTAAAGTCAAGGTCAGCCCACCCGTTGTCCCGATGCCTAAGGTCTTCTGCTCCTCCCATCAAATGACAGTTGAGCTGCCTTCTGGTCCCCTCTCTGGGGTTGTGGTTAAAGGTGAGTTGGTGCATTTTGGTGCGCAGTTGTCATCACCTTGTCTCTAGTTGAGATTTTGTTTTGGAGATCCCCTGGATTTGCCGTACTGAGATTTATCTTTAAGTCATTTTAGGTCTACTCAAAATAACCTTTCATGGTTCCAAATGTGCTTTTTCAGATAACAAAGGAAACCAGATGAACTTCCAGGATACCCCAAAGCACTGTGGGTACTTTGCGAGAAAAGGCAAAGATGGCAAAATCCATTTGAGCCTCCAGTTACACTCACGCTGTCACATGAGCGTGCAGGCAAGCACTGACTCACATTTCACAATGTGCATTTGACCTTTTGTATGATGGACTGTTTCGGCTACCCATAAACTCCAATATAATCCTTTTGTTTTCCGTAAAAGGGTAAAATATACGTCATCACTGTCATCTACATGACACTAAGTGGGAGAAGGGAGTCTCAGTTTTCCTGTCCCATCCTGGTCCCAGGGTCTGGACAAGGTTGGTGGACGTGATATTTACATTTAAACAAAGCTCTTCACATTGACGCTGTTCTTTCTCTGGACCATTCCGAGTTAAGCGGCTGACGTTTGTCGTGTTTTCCCTCAGAGTGCAACCTTCCCAGCGGAAAGCGTCTTCCTTGCGGACCCACCTCTGTGTCCCAACCGCGCTGCCTCTCCCTGGGCTGCTGCTTCAACAAGCACCCCCTTGCCTGCTTCTACCCCATGGATGGTGATACAGTTTTTGTCACGTACTTTCACACAACTTAGCCGAGAACAGTTGAGCCATTTCGGTTTTGATAAATGTGTGTGCGGCAGCTGCTGGATGAATGTGGCGGCATATCTGAGGCCTGTGTGGCCTGATTGAAGCTGGCAGTGACACAGAATGTGGAAAGGCAGCCCTAATATCAATTGCCTACCGAGATTCCTGAACTTTTGTTCACCTGACCTTTACGAAATTGCGTTCCTGTTTGGAATGTGTTTGTTTGTCATCCTCCAGAGTGCACTATTGATCGACACTTTGTCTTCTCCGTGCCTGCCTCCCTCACTGACCCCCCTCTCTCCCCTGACCTGCTGATGGCTGCTGGGAACTCCACCTGCAAACCCGAGAGAGTGACTTCTGACTACGCCCTATTCAAGATCCCGATGGACGGGTGTGGGACACGCAGAGTCGTAAGCTCTGATGAATGAAAACACTGCCCTAACGACTGAAAGCTTGAATAAGGCTCTGACTGAACGAATCGAATAAGAAGACCAACATAAACCCCCATCTCATCGTTCTTGTTCTTCCTGTTTAACTGAATTGAGGCAGTGCCCTTTTACTAAATTGCATTTCTGACTCTCTCCTAACAGATGGTCGGGAAAACGGTGATCTACATAGTGGAGATAATAAACAAGGTTCAGGCACTCAGCCTCAACTACGGGACCATAACGAGGGATTCTCCTGTGAGGTCAGCACATGTGCGTTTAATTATCAGAGCAAAACCTCTTCAGAGGGGATTTCACTTTCACTTAAAAAAATAAAGTGAATAAAAATAGGGGCTGCGTGGGTTCTGTCCGGGTTCTCCGGCTACCTCCCACATTCCAGACGCACACGTCATGGGTGACTTGGTGACTCCATGGTTGTCTCTTTGTGATGAACTGACCACTCATCTCTTGCTCAATGTCAGCTGGGATAGGCTCCAGACCCCTTGACCCTGAACAGGGTAAATGGATAATGAATGATTGAATGACTAAACACAAAATAAGGGAGTCGATCTATTTCACTTTTAGTTGGTTAAATAAACCTGCAGTAACTGTGTTCAACCACTAGGGCACCGTTTATATGATCAGTTTAACAAAATGCTGATTACTGTTGCCGTCTCATTGGGTAGACACCTTATTTCCCAAATTGGATTAGAGTCACTTTCATATGCGGCCTAAGATTGAATACATATCTGATTCATGGCTCTGCTACATGCATGCAAATGGTCAGAATGGATTTCGTGCAGCTTTTTGCAAACATTAATGTGCCAGGAGCCCAGTTAGGTTACGAGAGAGAAAATGAACAGTTTGTGTCAAAGTGTTTGTTGCCCTCCAGAGCTAAAAAGGTCACGACTACATTCAATACCAGCAAATCAATTTCAGCTTTGATACCGTGAGTTGTCTCACAAATGGGACTTTTTTTGTTTTGTTGATAAAGCGTGTCAATGTGACGTTTCAGCCGACTGATACGCTGTCATTGACGCTAGAGGCAGGTCTCTTTTTATTATGAATGTGATCCGTCAAGATAACCATATCTGAGTGGGGAAACGAGCAGAATGAGACGTGTTCTGTGAACTTCTCTACCAACCCCTGAGGGGAAACATGTTTGCAGCTGCTAACCAGCTAGTCACTGTTTGTTGCTGAGCAGGTTGTGTACATTTATTTTATTTAGCATTCTTACAGAAAACTGCTACTTTCTGTTGTGAAAATAGAAAGAGCGAGCCGTTTGTGTATGGATGTATAAAGAAGACTTTGAGAAAGAACAAATTTCCGCTTGTTTGGACAAAATTAGACAAGAAAAAAAGATATGTACAGTTTTTGAAAAGAAAATCTCGTTCCGGACCAAACAATGTTCTAATAATGTGCTATAAAACTTTTAAAAATATAATTGGAGCTTCAGCTGATAAATAGCTTTGACATAAAAGACCATTTGGACATTGTTTTGTTGTTAGTGCTATTTTTCTACATTCTCAAAGAAAATATATTGATTATAGCTGCTTTGAATACATCTGATTTTTGCGAGAGAACAAATATATTAACCAGCAAGACGAAATCGCTCTTACAATAGCTTGTTATGGTAATGAGGGAGACAAGGATTTGTACTTTACTGTTATTAAACCTCTTACTCTGTATTTCACATTTAAGAGGGCAAAAAAGGTCTTTTAAGATACAATGCTTGATCAGAATGTTCCCAGTCCTCTTGTAGTCCACTTGTGCTCCTTGTCCATTCTAGCACACAGTTGTCAAAGACGCATCATTTCAACACCATGTGTCCCGTCTCGTTCTCAGGTTGTTGGTGGAGTGCCGCTATCTGCCAGACACCGTTCTGAGTGTTAGTTACATGGTTAAGACTCCCACCCTTGGACCAGCTGTTCACACCCAGGGGGTGTTTGGAGTCCAGCTCAGGATCGCCAAAGGTAAAGCTTCTTCATTTTGATATTGGCAACAACTTTGCATAATTAAGAAGTTATTATTTTTGGGATGTGTAGTCACGTGCAAAATATGAAAAGTGATGATAATCAAAGAGGATCTAATCAAAGCCACTATTTCAGAAATGTATGAATGCTTAAGAGACTTTGCCTCCTCTCATCTCAGACGCCCAATACGGCAGCTATTTCCCTCAGTACCACCAGCCCCTGCAGATGCTCCTGGGGAAACCCCTCTACCTGGAGGTGCGCCTGATCAACAACCCAGATCCCAGTTTGGTGTTGCTGGTGCACTTCTGTGTGGCCTACCCCCGCTCTGGAACGTCTGTGTGGCTGCTGCTCTACAACGGGTACACTAAGAAACACTTCCTATACGAAGAGAACAGCATAAAAATTCAGGGGGGGGGGGGCTACATATATGATACCCGTTGTCCTGGTTTTCTGTTGGCTAACTCATTAAATATTACTCCTTAGATGTCCCAACCCCTTGGACCCAGCCCCCCAACAAGCTGTGGTCTTTGATCCTCTGCCGCCCTCCCCTCAAGCTCAGACCCGCCGCTTCACCATAAGCACTTTCCAGTTCCTTCCCGATGGTGAGTTCAAGGACCCAGATGAGGAGGTAAGGATAAGCAGAGACCTTTGTTCTATAATTGCGAGTGGGAGGATATTAAGAGATATCTCACTGGCAATAGTGGGCCTTTCATGATTTTCAGTACCAGTTACCTTCTTACTGTTATTTCAAGACGAGTCAAGTCAGTTAATTTATAAAACGCATAACAACCATAAATGGGTTGACTAAAGAGCTGAAAAGATATGACATACAAAAATAATAGCATGAATTATAAGAATAAGAGACGGATCAAATAATCAGTTAAAATCAAGCAAAGGTAAAAGGATAAAAAAAAAGTGTTAAAATAAATATTGAAATTGCAGATTAAATACAAAATATCAAAGCTCAGAAGTTCGGCTGTAAATGGGCAGACTATGCCACAGGTTTGGGTCTGTTAGTGCAAAGGCCCGGTCACCTTTGGGTCATCATTTTTACCGACGATTGTCTGGTCAGTAGAACGCAATCCTCTGATTGGAGAATGCAGGTTAGATAGGACGGTGTTGATCCATTTAAGGCCTTAAAAACAAACCAGTGCTGGAGTTGTGTGAATGTGGTCGTATTTTTTTTCTACATCCAGATAGAAGGAGGGTTTCAAGATTGTGTGATTGACGGCGAAGGGAAGACTGCTCCACACCAACGTATAAGGAGTTAGAATAATCTAGTGGCGAGGTGATGAAGGCACGGATGACTCTCTCCTAATCCTTGGGGGAGAGGTACGCCTTTACCTTGGCCAGGAGCCTAAACTGATAAACTGGGAGACGAGTCATCTGAAATAATTAATGGGGAATAAACAAAAGTTTGGAAAGGCGGGGGGGGAATTTCCTTATCTGGTACTGGTACTATTTTTGTATTTTTTGCAACCAGACAAGAAGAATAAAGCCTTAGACATGCTTGAATAACGAATACCCAAATTGAAAGCAATAAACACCAATCAGCCACAACATTATAACCGCTTACAGGTGATGTCAGCTAAACTATTTTAATGGCATCTATCATTCATAGATGGATATCTTGGGCAGCAAGTTATGATTTTGTGCTTGAATCCGATGTCAGTCGCTCTTTACACCAGCCCATTTTTTCCTGCTTCAAACACAAGTGCCAAATTGTTATGGCTTTGTGACTGGGTCAGAGCATCTCTAAAACTTCACATCATGTAGGACGTTCCCTGTCTGGAAGTGGTGAGCACCTACCAGAATTTTTCTGTCGGGTGCCAAAAATCCCACATAAGAGCATAAATTGCTGAAGAAAAAAATGAACGTTTGTTCAGGAAAAAAGGTATAGAAATACAGTGCTGCTGTGATGGCAAACTTTTTGATTAGCAGTTGACATTGGCACTTTAAAAAAATTGAATAAAAAAATAAATAAAATAAAAATGCAAGGCTCTGCCTCATGGCTGTGCAGAACGACTCTGACTTTCTGTAGTTGGCTTCTTTAGTGAGGCTGTCACAAAGAGATGTGCAGAGTTATTTTCTAAACTGCAATTTCTGGCCAAATTTCAATTGTCAGCAGCTGTTTTTTTTTTCTGTACATCACATTCTCTGAACATGAGATCAGTCCCTGGTGTTTCTGCCTCCTCAGATCTACTTCATGTGTTCCACTGAGATCTGCTCGCCAGGCGATGGACCTTGTATCGAAGGATGCTTTGGCGAATGACCGTAAGCAAAAATGAGCACCGTGTCCTTGGATCACCCACCACACCCCTATGAGCTCTGAAAGATTGCATGAAAAACACACACGACTGAGCCTCATTACAACCCTCCTAACTGAAAGCAGCCTGAGAGCTGCTGTTCCCTACGACAGCAGGACAATGATTTAGTAATGAGTTTTGAATTATTTATCGAGAGCGATCCATTTCCTGTTTTTCAGTTACGGCATGGAAGACGCTTGAAGTTGATGGAGATGCTGGTGATCAGAACTAATACTCCAAAGTTATGTACCTGCACTGCTTTTCCAGTTCTCGGGCATCGTTTGATTCTACCACCAATAAAAGCTCCTAAAACATGCTGGGAATGTGTGCCTTTCTAAGATAAAAAAAAAAAACAGCTTGTTTTGGGTTTCTAGCATGAGCAACGTGTTCAGGTTTAGGGAGATAACAGATAAATTGACATAATAATTATTATACGATGGAGGCAGATGAGATAAAACGCATCAGTATGTGGGTGTAAAAAGGGAGTTAGTGTCTTTTCACCCAGAATTGATCACACTGACGCGGCCTGATGAAATTAGGAGAGAGGGAAAAAATGAGCTTCTGTGCCTTTTTATTTTAAAACCACATTGATGTGCTGCCTTCCTTTGTTTGAATGTTATATAGGCCTGAGGTTACTGTTGTAATTTGATTAAGCACACTTATTTAGGAATATCCACTGTGTGCACGCACATTTTACTACATTTGGGTCTCTATTGAAGATGAAGGCTCAAGATGATTGAATTAAGCAAGGCCAAGTATCAAAGTTCCCCCATGAATACGCTCTCCAAAATAAAATTAATCAAATTACCAGCAGCAGCACAAGCGGAGCAGTGAACCTGGGACTTTTGCCGCGGCCAGCAAGTTCAACTGATTGGCTATTTGAATTTTAGTCCACATCAACATCAACCAAAGAGTCTTTGCACATTTTTCTGGTTAAAACCAGAGCTGTGAAAAAAAAAACAACCCAAAAAAACTCCTCAAATGTATGAGGGGATATTCAAAGGGATTGGACTGTAGCCGAGCAGTTCTGATGAGTGCAGCCCCCTGAAGGATACAGCCTCTGCATGCTTATGTTGGCACTTTATACAGAAATAGCCAAGTGGCTGATTTAACATAAAAATCTGCCTAAAGGCATTGCTAAAACTTTACCTTCAATGCCTTTTTTACTTAAAAAACAAAAACAGAATAAATACAGATAGTACAGCTTTCATGCAGGTTATGAGTGGGAATACTTATTGGCTGGAAGCGGTGACTCCTAAAAGTAACATCAACCACAACTTATTTTTTCTGTACAAATTTAACAAGACACAGTGTGTTGTGAGTTTCAGATGTGCTGGAAGTTGGGATTTTTCCGTAATTAGGCTAAAGGTTAGATGTTTCCCAGTCTTTCGTAGTCTCTAGGCCAGGCTAAACATCTCCTGGGTTTAACAATGAATGAGCCGAACTTTCTGTGATACCTTCCAAATTATTAAGATCCAATTCAAAGTGCTTTGAAATTTGAAACAAAACAAGTGATCAAGTTAATACAAAATGAATAACAAAGATACACAAGCAACATAATAATCAGAATAACCCAACTGATGTAGGCTACATGTAACTTTATTCTATCTCTATAATTAGGACACTCAGATTGCATACCTCTACCGAGGCCAACCAGCTTGTTTTAATACAATTAAATCCTAATCCTAATTTCAAAAAGACATGTGCGCTATCACAACAACTATCAGCTTTCAACTAAATTGTGGAAAATAAAATCATGGATCCACATCTTTATCC
Source organism: Lophius americanus (assembly GCA_037951165.1). Lineage (NCBI taxonomy): Eukaryota > Metazoa > Chordata > Actinopteri > Lophiiformes > Lophiidae > Lophius > Lophius americanus. The sequence continues at coordinate 580,248 of JBBDHG010000041.1, read as the reverse complement.
AGATCAATTCCAAAAATGCAGCAGTCCTTTTGAATGAAAATCCATTGAGTAGTTTAATTGATTAAAGATTTAGGGGAAAAAAAATGAATGTCAAAGTGACAGAAATATGTGGCCCAGATCCACTTCAATGTTTTTCGATGCATTAAAAAGACGTGTCACAAAAAAACAAGTTCAAAAAAAAAATTCCTGGCTACACTGCTTTATCCAGAAATGGGCAGACAAAGTATCTTTGGGGAAAACAATAGTAAGTGAAAATATATAGAGATAACTATCTGCATATACTTAAGCTGTAAACCGTTACATAACAGCCAGTCTGGATATATCATATCCAGCATATGACTTATAATGACTGAAAGCCGCACCTTAAGATGTTTTTGTTCTGCTTTGAGGAAAAGCTAGCGGAGGAGAACCAGGGGATTTGCACAGCTTTACTGATTGATAAACCAGAAGGTACTGATCTCCTCAAACATTATCAGCAGAGAGATAAAGCCTGAGCTACTTCTAAAGTTGCTGAGTGTTGCTTTGATGAACTTCTGCTGTGTCAAAGTTGAAATCTGAGGGAGGATGAAGGTTACAGAAAAGGCCTTTTAGGCCTGGATTTCTTAAAGGCACATATTCAAAGAAACTTTATAATTTGCTTCTTGAAATTACCTTATGAAACATTTGCCTCTCATAGTAACACCTTTTACCACTGGGTGTCATCAAAGCAATAAAAATGCCTGAGGAAGAGAAGGTGCTCCATGCTGTATGACTCACAGCTGGGCTGGAGTGAAGACCTTGGCCTGTGTGTTGGTTGTGCAAGAAGTTAGGAATGAAAAGTTCCATGGCAGGATTTAATGATTAAGACCACCGTCTATTTTTACACCACCATTAAAAGAGAGAAAACAAGATATGTATTACAAAAAGGTGAAAGGTTTGAGTATATCCCATGAGGAACCATAGTAACTAAGAAGCCACCGGCTATTTAAATGCTATTGAAAGTTACTTATACAGCTTAATCATTCATTTACAACCCAGGTTTTTTTGTTATTAAGGTTATGGTCAAATTTATTTAACAATTCTAATGCTTTGATACCATGGGACTTGTTACATTTAGGCAGTTATGAAGTACATATTTTGAACAAATTGATATAAAATAATCTTGTAAAAAAATATCGTTACACGTTTATATTGTGAAATCTGACCAGCGAAGTTTTCATTTGGATATATGTTGTGGAATTGCAAACAATAAAAAAAAAAAAAAAAAAAAAAAAAATGGATTCGTGACCCAGTGCAAAAATGAAAACCCTCAAAACTATGAAGATGGTTTATTTTCAAATGAAGGGGGGGGGGGTATACATCATAAAGCCTGGTGTAACGTTACAGCTCAATAAACAAGAGGCAGCATTTTAAAAATAATGTCAGAAATGTGTTAGATTAGCTCTATGTGAGCTCCATCATAATGTTCCTTTTCGGAGAAATGTCTGCCTTTTAATGGGATCTACTGTGAGAGCGCGCGCGCGGTCCACACGCGCGCAGGCCTCCTCAGTGAGACGTATGGAGGCACTGCGGCAGACTGCGTGTGTTTGCGGGCGGCATGTTCCTGCATTCAAACGGAGAGCGGAAGACAGGAGGAGGAGGAGGGGAATGACTCCACCGAGAGAGTAGGAGGAGGAGGAGGGAGGAGAATTTCCTTTCTGTATCGCACGCTGAAATATCGCACCGGAGCAACTAAGAGAAAGGAAAATAAGAAGAGGCAGAGAGGAAGAACGCAGCCCCGCCGTCCGCCTGCTTAGAGGAGGTGAAACCGTCGTTGTCCGTAGAGCGGAGGATTAACATGGGGGCGAGAGAGCTCTCCTGACCGCCGGACCGACTCTGAGAGAACCTCTGGCTCACAGACAGGAGAGAGAAGGGAAGACATGTTGGAGGGGGGGTTTCTTCTTCAGGTTGCGGTAGGGATTTGATGTTGTGCTCCACAAAAACACCGACGAAAAGCCCTCGGTGACGGGAAATTCAGCGGTAGTTTATTCTCACGAGCCCTGGTTGTGATTGGCGTGGATTTAATTGGCTCGAGCTGATCTGAAATAAGGTAGGCCTCTCTGGAAGCCCCACAGTAAATAAAGACAGCGGGCAGGGACGCTGCCAAGCATTGGATTTTTAATTAGCTTCACTTCTTTTAAAGCGGTGTCCTATTCAATTTCTTTAACCCAAATATTTCAAGAACTGCTTCTGGGCTTCACGAACGCCCATTGAGGAAATCCAACAACGCATTATAAGATTATTTTAGCTGCATTGGAAGATCACCCCTGGGCTGGCTTTCAGCACAAAGGTGCACACCTACAGCCTGTTTCCAAATCACCTCATCCCAGGACTGGGAACAAAAGAAGATTTTTAAATGTTAATGTCGACCGACGTTGCATCCATCATGCTGCCCGTGTCCCGGGGTCTCATGGACCGGGAGAGAGAGCTGGACACCATGGCCGGGGTGCATCCCATCGCGGGTGGCGCTCCAGGGATTGTCCGTGGCATGAAGCGTGGAGACCCGGAGCCCGACGGGCAGACAGCGGCGGCTCTGGTGGACTCGGCCGGGGCGGAGTGCAAGCGTCCCCGCATCGACGGTTCAGGAGGTCTCGGTGAGGTCGGCCAGGTGAGGATAAGCACGAGGGACACTTTAGTCCCAAAAGACACAGCCACACAAATATTGATAGCCGAAGGTCTTTTTGTTGTTTTGGTGCATGGTGACATTATTTAAAATGTATTTATCTTCCAAATACACTGTTATTTCCTTGCAGTTGCGGTTTGTTCATGTGAGCTGTAACTTGCTTGCAAATAGAATAAAAGCATTGAGACCCAAAAAGGCTCGGCATGCCAAATCCATTAACAGCACTGCAGAAAATATCACCACATTTCACAGCTGAATAATGACTTAACGTGCTCTTTCATTCAGCTTTTAAGGGGGATCGCAGACCAACAAAATATAATTTTAGCCACAGATATTTACTTAAACCTGGAGAATCTGCTTAACATCCCAGCCAGTCTGCTGGGATTCCAAACAAGATCCCAGCTGACTGGCCAATGTAAACAAACTTGACCTTTTTTTTAGCCAAAATGCCCTCCACCATGTCACACAATGACATGTGACCTTTGCAGTGAGGGTATATTTGAGATAAATGAAGACCTTTTTGGTTTTATGGGGATCACCCAACACTTCTAATGACTCTGATTCTGTCAGCCCTGCTTTTATCTGCTAAAGTGTTTAGCCTGTTGTTCTGTGATTGGATGATCAAATGTGATGGACTCTATTGACCGGAGTCCTCGGTCAGTAGAATCAATTTAGCTTTTTTCTCCCCTCAGTTACCCAAAACGAGTTAAATATTTGTTAACGGAGCGCCACAGGAGGACAATGGATGCGCAGGATATCCTTATAGTGTATTATGTTGGGTTAAGCACTCCATTGGAGGATAGGAAGGTACTTCTCCTTCACTGAATGCATCAGTTATGTAGGTGAAGTGGCCTGTTTGCTCCTGTTTGGAAATGATAAATGGCTGGCTTCGCATTGTTTTGCAGTCCGTGAGTGCTTGCTGACAGGCTTAGGAACATAATGCACTCAAAATACAGATGTGAGTGGAAGAGTATGTGTTTGTGGGTATGTGTGGTTGCGGGGGATGGAATACAGATCAATAGCCTCAGCTCCTAAAATGTACTGAGCATGAGCTGGCTGGACAGTCCGGAAATGAGAGTGGGAAAGTTGCCCTATCCTCCCTCCCTCCCTCCCTGTTGGTGCAGGAACAGATTTGCCCTATCACTGGCAGTAAAGAGGCTTTGTTTCTAGCTAATGGGATCACATCTCACACTGGAAGGGGCGTTATAACTACACTGATCCTGAGATCTTTATCCAAGGCTGGTGGATTTATAAAACACATTCACGGGACACACAGTATGCTGCAGATTCGTCAACAGAAAAATAATATTCCATCATTTGAACAGCTGGCTAATCCTTTATGCCATTTTAATGTAAAAATACCAAACAATCAAAGCTTACAGTTTTTCACATCTGGAATATAAAGATTTCCTTTTACCCGTGTCTTTTTATGTCTCTCCTTGTTCAATATGTTTGGGTTCTAGGTTGTTGATTGGACTAAACCAGAAATTTGAAGAGGTCTCTATGGGCTTCAATGGCCATTGTATAGACTAAATGAAGGACCAATTATGACGGATTGATTAATAATAAAAAAAATGCTACTTCTTTTTCTCATTGAGAAAAACTATACCAGTGTCCAAGTTCAGCCCCTAGTCCACTTATACACTATTTTTTGATTGTGTTTTTTTCCTTATACATTTAACAACTATGAATCAATACCCTCTGAATCAACACAGAGTAGGATTCAGACGTATTTTAATTTCCCAAATATGCCAACACCATTCATATTCTGGAAGGAAATGGGGCTGAGTGACATCACATTTTCCTCGAGTTACATTAGAGCCCTCGGCTGAAAAAATAAACATCTGTTTAAACAAACACTGGCATTCCTGTAATCCTAATCTTCAGTCGGGGGTGTAGGATGGAAAATAGTACAACACAAAGCAACATTTGATCCCATAAAGAACCCTTCCACTATTATTTTTAAAAATAATTACCAGCATCATGGCAGAAGTTAACCTTTGACTTACAACTGAAGCCAACAATAGGGTGTGGTTGGTTTAAAGAACAATCCCTTTGCAGCCATCCATCCCAATAATTAAATATTTCACATCTGGCCTTTATTACTACTGTTGTTCTCATTACAGCGTGATGTTATCACGATGCAGGGGTGGAAATGCTCCATTAAATCAAATCTACAGCCATCTCTGTACCATGCAGTGGTACATGACTCAATGCTCATTTAACATGTGCATTTAAGGATATGAGTGAAAAGATCGCTGCTGGTTCTCATTTAACGGTATAGATTTTAAAAGTAAAGAAAAATACGACATAATTAAGTCTTTTTTTGCCTTTTAGAGCCGTACTGTGGGAATCCTTATTTTTCTTGGTGATGGGTAGGGAGGATTCTTAACAACGCCACACGTCTTTAGCCAAGATTTGGGAAATGTTGAGAGGAGCTTGTCAGCTTTGATATACATCCAGCATGATGCTCATAGACGGCCCGTACTTTATCACGCTGCACAGGAACCAGGACTGTCTAACCTTATAAGGTTTTGCCCGGGGCAACGGTGGGGAGGACAAACGATTTGCCTCGGCTGTCAATGTAGGTGGATCGCTCCTGTGTATCTTCATCTCAGGCCCGTCACTGAAATAATATGAAAGAAAGATAAAATATATTTGCTTTGAGTTGAGAATATTAGATATTGAGCCTTATTTTTCTGTGATAAATCACCGAAGGAGCGCCGGTAACTGGATTATGGTCAAGAGAGACCGACAAAGAAACCTGCATGCTCGGGGCTCTGCTCAGGGGTAGATCTAATTTGCGTAAAGTGTAATTATTCTTAGATCTCTCATTAATGTGGTTAAAGGATTTTTTACTCTTAGGCGCGGTTTAGACTTGGTTTTAAAATGCGTTTTGGCCGATCATGACCTCCAAGACGTATTGTGATCCGATCACTCAAAGCACTTGCTATGGTGTTCTCGGGCGCATTTAACCACGTAATTTTGGTAATGTAATCGTTAATGTGTCCTGATGCTTCTCCGACAAGGAGGCAAAAGGAAAATATGTCATCAGTGCTGGACGTGGTTGCTATATTCGTAAAACTTTTAAAGAGTGGACTTGAGGAGTAGCTTTGTCACATCAGTCTCAACAGTGTCAGTTGTCCTTAAACTGGGCTTACACTGTATGAGTTTAGAGTCGTGGCTCTTGGATTTCAACTCACACTGTACGATTCAAACGTAGCTGCTTGTTAGCAACATGCTAACAATCCAGAAAACAAGCTGTCTTGATTATTTTTTTCCATCCTGTGTTCGTAAACCACTGATTTAAAAAAATATGCTGGCTTATATGGACTCATAGGCGTCCAGAAGGCCGTAGACGGTATGTCGGGTCTGTTTTGCAGAGAGATTTGGAGGTAAGCGAGCTACGTTTGACTGTATAGAGTGTTAACTCGATAGCAAACACCGCTCTGACAACAAACTGCACTTTCTACTCTGACTACTTATTATTTATTATCCACATAACGCATTTTGTTGCCATGGCAAATCAGACGCCCAGCCACTCTCCCCAGGCACAGTGAGAAAAGAAGGCGCTGACGTCTGCCCATCCAGTCGAGACCCTTCCTAAATATCTAACACACCAGTAAACCATCCGATCTTCCAATGGTTCTCGGGAGCTTTTCATGGTCATGAGCCATGTACACTGTACGACAAGAGACTAACACCGTAAGGCAGCCCGGCAGTCATGAGGCTCATTAGCAAGTGAAAATTGAGCTGAGATCGTACGCCCGACTTTACAGTATTTCTCTTTCTGACTTTCTCAATAAATATGCATTTACCCACTTTTATGCGGTAGAATATAATTTTGGGGCAGATATTACTGGGTGAGGCATAATAACACTGCATACAGGGCATCACTATATCATTAGATGGTCAAGCTTATGATACTATCAGCCATAACATTATAACCCCCGACCTAATATTGTTTACATCTACCTTTTGCCGGCAAAATAACTCTTCAGTGGGAACTGACACGGGTTAGCAGTAACTTCCTATGTGGATGAGTGAGCCTAGGGCTTCCATGTCCATGTCTGAGGGGCCGGGGTTTTTCTTCCTTAGACCACCAGATACTAAAAACTAATGCCCTCCGGGAACACACAAGATAATCTGCAGTTCTGGAGATGCTCTGACCATCTCGACCAGCCAGTTCAATTTGAACTTTGTCTGAATTCATAAGATTTTTGCGAGAACAGCATTTTTCCAACTTCCAACACATCAACATGTAAATCTTTTTCTCTGTCTCCCTAATATGTTCTATTCAGTGATAAGTGCCGTTAAAATGAGATAATAAATTTTATTCAATTGATCTTCTAGTGTTTATAATGTTATGGCTGATCGATTCAAAAGTAGTAATTGATGTAAAAAAAAACATTTGAACACTTAAGCATTAGGTACTAGACAATGAAATTCTATGTTACTGATTTACTAATTACTGATAGTTATTGCTCATATATATGCAAAACAAATATCTCTCATCATCCAATTTTTAATTATCATTAAAATAAATATGTTCTTTTAATCAGACAAAACACAACTCGAGTCATATCTTAGGGGATGTCCACTGCTGCTATCTTAGTAGCAGCAGTGGACATATTTCATATCAATAACACTTTCAAAAATCATAGTGATGTTCTCTGCTTCAAGAACAAAACAGCCAGCATAACATTCACACCAAAAATGGATGTCAGCATTGATATGCAAAGTCCATATTCTCCAGTGTCAAAGCAGTAATATTGAAATAATCATGTCGAGTAATCATGATGGGCAATTCACTTTGTGCGATAGATAATTACACGCTTATTTTAATCTTCTCCAATTGGATGTAAAAATAATTGAGGTGAAAATTACAATTTCATCTTGAGATACACATCAGCGCTGTAGACATCAGTTTGATTAGGTTGCCTGTGATTGGCTACCAGATATTGCTGCGTGAGGATTATTATTATTGTTGTTATTATCAAGCCAGAGCTAACTGCAGCTTCCAAAACTCATTTTGACCGCAGCCAACATCCCATCGCAAAAGCATGTGTAGGTTTACTGTAGAAAGTCAGAGAGATGTGAGAGGAAACAAACTCCACATCAAACGGCTGACTGTTTAGAGGCTTAGCATGTAGGTGCTCTGTGGATTAGATGGATTCGTTTCCTTCTGAGTGGAGGACTGCCTCCCTTTCCACTTAGGTAGGATGACTCTCACAGCAGTGAAATGTAGTTCCTCCTCAGAAGAGCAGCAGTCCCAAAGCTTGACAGGAATAGACACAACTCATGTGACCAAATTAGACGCCACGCATGTGCTAAACAATCGCAGCGACACCTTCCACATCCTGTAGTGCTTGGAGAATGACTAGCAGGGATCAGAGATACCTGTCATTGTGTGAAAGGGTGGCATGAAGGAGAGACTCGGGGAGGTAACAGAGCTTCTCATTCCTCACTTGTTTTTATATTTTATTATTAAAGCCCCGCCCCTCCCCCGCTTTGTCTGTCCGCTCTCCCCCCCTTACCTCTTCGCCATCTGTTGACTTTGAGTCATTTTGTCACTTTCTCCTGATTGTTCACCCAGTCTCTGCCTTACGTATGTTCTGTTATTTTACCCTCGCCAACCCTAAAAACCACCACTATCTTTACCTCCAGACGAGAATCAGCTGTGCTTCATTTGACAGAAAGAAAAAAGGTCAGACGGTGATTAATGTCCACTGCGTTTGGTATGGAATATTTTTTTGTGTCTTACGCACTGCTGTGTTGAGGGTGAAACTTCTTCTTGCGCGGCCCCTCCCTCTCTCATTCCTCTCTAGCTCCTTAAGGAAATTAAGCACATGACTCCCCTCATGTATGAGTCATTGTCTTTGCTCCCTCCATCTCCTTTTTTTTTTCCATTTTTCTCCGTGGTTCTATCCCTGTACAGTCTTGCAAATATGAATTCCAGATGGGCGCTTTTCCAGGCCCCATTACTTCGAGGCAGAATATTCCCCCATAAATCTTTTTTTCTTTCCTCCATTTTTTTGAAACTCTTTTCAGTTTTCCTTTGATCTTCTTCTGCTTCTTAACGTCAGTGTGTTGAGTTTGTAGTTTTTTTCCCCCCTCCCTGTAAAGTAAGGTTTATACTTTATTCATGTTACTCAATCCTCTAAGAGGTGATTCATTATTTATGGCTTCTCCCAAAGCCAGATCACTAAGTACGTTTTTGGCTCTGAGGCGAACTCACACAAACTGCAGTTTTCTACCGCGAAGACATTCCCTCTGTGTCTCTCCCCTCCCCTCCCCTCCGAAACCTACTGCATCGGGAAACATTGTGCTTCATTTTTAGTGAAACGGCCCCATGAGGTCCAGAGTTGGATGGCTTCAGTATTAATCAGGCAAACTCAAGCTGTGAAATGCGCAGAGCAAATTGTTCCCCTAGGGAGCCGAGCAGCAGAGCATATGAGGGACATTGGTTCCAGAAGTAAGGGAGATCAGAAGGAAAGGGCAAAAAAGGGAGGGAGGAGCTGTTTTGTTTTCAAAACTAGTGATTTGAAGCCAGAAAAAAGGCAAATCTGTTATTTCCTTCAGAGCGAGTTAGAATTGCTGTAAAGATACAGCTTTTTATTGGAAGACATTTCCCTAAAATCGTCAACAAAGTTAATGAGATGAAATAAAGTGAATTAAACACTATTTTAGGGTATAGGGTTGAGCCTTGTATTAGTATCTGGTAGATACTAATACTAGTACCTCATGGGTTTCTTTTTTTTTATTATCATGTAAAACTGTAATTACTCACCAGATGTTTGTGGGTTAGGATTTTGGCTGCCAGAACATAAGCTACTTTTACACGACCTCATCAAAACAGGACTATTGTGTCTTGTGCAACGCATACCGCTCTACGTACTAGCAAGTAATCATTGCGCCAAATGGACAGTGGGAGAAGCAGGACGGGGGTTTGACATTTAGAGGTGATATGTATGGGACTTACAAAAAAGACTGTAAAAAAAGCTGCTATTAGAGGATAATAAAAAATGGCATAATCTCAACTATCAATGTCTGTGTTTCCCATACATAGGTTCTACTCGGGCGGCCCGCCAAGGTAAATTAAGACCCGGTAGATTCACACAGAATGGGTACAGCCAAAGGCTGCAGTTTAATTTTGTCCTTTTATTCTGCTCTCCCTGAACGTTAGCGTTCACTATGGCTGATAAAAAGTTCTTTGAATGAGAGACAAAGGTTTCCAGGTGCAGCCCGAATATTTATTGCCCCACAAGAATGGGGAAAAATAATTAGTGCTTGGTCTGTTAGCTTAATGCTTACATAGAATGGGAAATGCCTTACACATGCTAACAGAATTAGCATTGACGGCCTGGCCATAATCAAACAATGAAATATCTACAAATAATTTTTTACCCTTTACATATATTGTCAGTAATAGTTTCTCTTTTCTTGAGAAAAAAAGTCCCTTGAGAGAATTTTTTTTTTATCTTATTATAACTTATCTCGTGCAAATAAGATAAATCACTGTGTCCGTATGCCCCCGCATACCCATTAACTCTGATAGTTATTTATTAACATATTTATTTTGAAATATGAAATAGAGTGAGTCTAAGAATTGAGTGTTTATTCACTCACAAATGTAAATTTATTTTGATGTGTAAATAGTTATTTATTTGTTTCTAATAATTCATGTTGAAATATATTATTATATATTATATTCAGAGTGTTTATCTGTTTGAAAATGGAAATTTAATAATTTTTAAATACTTATTTATGTTGACCAAGATAGAAAATGGTTATTCATTGGCAATAAGTGGAGTTAGCGATAAACTTTTCTTTGTCTAGCTTATAAGTGAACCCATCCGTCACACGCCGCCCGCCAGCGCAAGTAAATTTTCGACCTGTGGGAAACAACAAATGTGGTTTAATGGTTGTTAAAAAAAGAAATACTTTATGCATATGTGAACTGTTATATCTCCCTCCTCTTTTTCTTGTTGATCATATGTATGCTATGTAGAAATCTCATATTGGGGTGGCGTTGATTCTGGACTTACTGGACTACTATATTTTCACTCAAAACTATATGTTGTGCAGTGGTAACTACGTAGTTCTCTCTCTCTCTGTCTCTCTCTGTCTCTCTGTCTCTCTCTCTCTCTGTCTCTCTCTCTGTCTCTCTCTCTGTCTCCCTCTGTCTCTCTGTCTCTCTCTGTCTCTCTCTCTCCCCCCCCTCCCGCCTTCCAGCCCGCCCCATTGTGCTTTTTTTCCACTTAGTCAATGTACACTGTATGATAATCAAATGAACGATAAGATTAGACAGGACTTTATTGATCCTGGACGGAATTCTTGTCCCAGAAAATGCCCAAAATTAAAGGAACAAAAAATACAGTAAGTGAGTAAAAGAAAAATAGAATACAAACATATTAAATGCAAACCAGTGCCTACAAATAACGGCATGATAATGAGCGTACTATTGCAGATAATGATAATACCTTGACGTAATATAATATTTCACATGGAAATAATATTGTGAAGTAAAGTAATAAAAATTATTAAATTGATATAAATTGATCTGGATTTCAATTTACACTGCAGAGGTTGTGTTTTGGGTAAAGTTGTATTTCTATGACTTGTGTTTTCTTTAACACATAAATATCCATTACTAATAATAATTGATCTAAATTAAAAAAAAATATATATAAGAGCTTTTGAAACTCGAAATTGAGATATTACTAGGGCACTGAACCAGTAAAAAATGGGTCTAGCCATGCCGTCAGAGTAAACAAACAATGGCAGCATGGAGGAGGGACTTTTTTGTGACACCATCACAAGATCTGTGTGTTAGAAGAGCTTTTGAGAGGCCGGTTTCACGGTCGCCGACATTGGTGACCCGTATACTGTATGACTTAAGAGCTGTGGTGACACTTTCTTTTCTACCCGTCTTTCATGTCTTGCTCGCATGATCTCACTTGCGCCCCTTGTCACAGAATCTTCACAAGCACACAAAAGGTTCACTAGATGGAAAATTAAGGGAAAATAGCCGAAGTATGTCACTGGTGGACTGAATTTGATTAGAAGTCAGAAACGTCACGGAGCTGTTCTATCAAATATGAAAAGATCACAAGAATGAAGACTGAGTGAATAAAATAAACCGCTTTCCACAGTCTTTGCCTTGTCTTCCCGACCATGAATGCTAAACTCTGCTCTCCTTTCTTACAGAACAACGACCCGTTGACCCTTTACCACGGCTACCCGTCTCATAGTCAGGTAAGAATTTCTTCTCAAAACTTATGTTTCATCACATACTCTTTTGTAATATTCTTCTAATATTATCCTTTGGTCCCATCTGCATGCAGTATGCACAGCAATAATATTACTCAGTACCACTTCTCTCGGCGCTACTAAACATGCCGTTATTCTGATTTTACTGTCCTCAAAATATCATTTTCATCCATGTGAAAAGAAGCAACTATAAATGGGAAATTGCACATGTGGCTGTTTGCTGGTCCCCAATGCGATTACTTGTGTTTGTATCAGACGGGTGATTGTGTTATTAGGCTGCTCAGTTTGTGCGGTTAATCCTTAGATTATCCTGTCTTCATCCACTCATCCTCTCATGCCCTGCCCATAATCCCTTCATTCCTCCTTCTCTTTGCCCGCTGACCTCTGGCTGCTTATCTGCACTTCATCAGCCCAAAGCCTTCACTTGTACGCCCTTAATTTGCTTCAAAATGTGCATTGTTTCTTCCCTGGTTGTTTTTTGAACCTTTTAGTGGACATTTAGCACGCCGTACATTCACTTTAAGATGAAACATTGTTGAGGTATTTGATTATTCCTAATGATGATGACATCATGACGATTTAGGAATATCTCGTTGGAATTGAACTGTTGCACCTTTATTTGCGCCCCACTGTTCTTTATTATAGTAGCAAAGATGTAATCGGGGATCATTGTTATTCCGCCACTTTGAGCCGGCAGTAGAAGCAGCTACAGTACCAAATTGACATTTTTATTAAAGCAATTAATAACTAAACAAAGTATTTTGCCAGAGAGGGCATGAGTCCGGGGGGCTTCTTCTCAGAGATAGAAATCAGCCGCCTTGTAATGGGAAGTTTGACGTTTTTGATGTGTTGTTTTTCCTCTATAGTGTGCTGCTCAGCTCATATAGAAAACTTCAGATTTGACCCAGATGCTGCTGTGTTATGTTCCCAGCCTTCATTGTTCTTGCAGAACAGCAGCGTTATAATTAGAGGTGCGCCGATTGCAATTTTCTTGGCTGATCCGACCGAAAGTTTTAAAACCATAATTGCCCGCATTCATACACGCATAAAGGATGCTTGTGGCTAGCACTGCGCTTTCACTCGCTTTAACCACACTAGTATTAGCCTCTGGAAACTTGCTATGTTCCTCAAGGTGATTCATTCTGAAGTGTCTGATTAAGTTTGTTGACCTGAATGTTTTCGGGGTCGTTCCTCCGCAGTTTATTTTGGCCTTATTGGTGTTACATATGCAAGCTTTGTGTTTTTTTTCATTCATGGTGAAAGTTTTCACGGCTGGGTAGATGTTTTCTAGCCATGGTAGCTTATGCTTGGTGTGTTGATCGGCCCATCAACGTTCATATCAAAATAGCTTCCTGACACACCTCTGATTATATCTGGTGTTTGTGATTATTTACATGACAGTTTGGACTGGCATGCATACTACAGTTTTTTAAAAAGTTTCCAAGACCTTAAGGTATGTCAGTATAGCATTTTCCGTTGTGGCGACATCATGCAATCTATGTATAAAAAGGGCTACTTATGAAACTATTTGTGAGCAAGCCTCTGGCCAGGGGAAAAAAAGCCAGACTTGGAAGAAAACAATGGCGGGCAGAAGAGGCTCCCACAACAGCGAGGTGCTAAACTGTCAACAGGAATGTGAGAATGTAAAAAACGATCAAAGTCTCATGATTGAAGAGCCTGGAGAGCAGCAAAGGCCTTATGTGTGAAGAAAGGGAGAGAGAATCCCCCTTTTCGGACATGGAATATGAAGCTTTTCTAACTTCATTCATGTTTTAGTGTAACGTTTTTATTTCTTTGTTTTTTTAAAATGTAATTACCACATTAAGGTTTTTTTTATTTTCAGATTTGATGGGATCAATAGAAAAAATGCAACAAGGCTCGTTCACCGTTTTCTTTTTTGTTGAGTCGGCGTTTCACCGTTGAGACCCAGGTTATGACAATCATAAATATGGATGGGAGGTTGACGCAGCTTGTCACACCAAAATGTTTTTTTCATAGATTATTACTTACGCATTTATGATTTTCTTTTCAGTTTTTCCTCATTTACACTGAACCATATGGACAAAAACTTTTTTTTTGATTATACTGATCTGATGTGTAGAAAGAACCTACTTGAGTTTTTCTTATTTACAGAATGTAGTGGCTCGTTTTTTGATAGCTATAATATTAGCATTAATATGTAGCTGTTTGCATTCTGTAATGGATCTTTTGTATTTTCATTGTATTGGTTGTAGGTGGAGTCAGCTGTTCATGTGCGAGATAGAACTTACATCACAGGAAACAATGAATGCTTTATTAGCTTCTTTAGGTAAACACTGTTCAGTATGTTCCTGTTTAATTGCATTGTTGGCTGTATTTAGTTAGTTTTAGTTCCAAAAGATGTGATTAATCCTCTCACCTCACAATTTGTTTGGCTTTGCTGTCAAGAGATCCATAAGTTGTTCTTTTGTTAAGTTGTTCAGTTGTAAGTTGTTCTTTTGTTGCAAATCTGATAAGAGAAGCAGCTCAAGGCATTTTCCTGTCCAGAGTGGAGGATTCATGTGATGTTAAATGTCTGCCAAAAATGTCTGGCTCTACTATGATCACCAGCTTGTTAATAACTTTGTCTCTCTGTGGTTTGGTTCTGGGCAGGTAGTATAAACAGTTTTTTTAGAACAGCTTTTTTGCCAAAAACAGCTGTCGTGTGCTGTTGAAATCCAAGCTGATGGGAGGGATGAGGCGTAGGGAGACAAAATAGTGAAGATGCAGGCTGAAAAGCTAAAGCAGTGTGCTGGAAGATGTACAAGTTGTCTTAAAAAGCTGCAGGGAATTGTGGAATACGGTGATACACTTCTGTCGTGCCAGTATCGAAATCAGCATTCAGTTTTAAGCTGAGATAGTAATATGTTGGTTCTCGTGTACAGTCACGTCAAACAAAAAAAACAAATGTAGAATTAACAAAATAATTATGTAACATACTGCATATCGAGAGAGAGAGAGAGAGAGAGAGAGAGAGAAGAACAGATGTTCACTTCCTCTCCCAGTGGTGCCAGCAATCCCAGTTAAATCACCTACACGGAGAAAGAGAACAGACAAAGAGAGAGAGAGGGATGAAGGAGGGACTGCGACATGAGAGGCACGCTGAGGGGAGGGGAAAGTGTGCAGGTGTAATACAGGCAGAGAAGTAGGGGGGGCTTAAGGCTATCTGGGTGAGAGGAGGAGGGGGAGGAGGAAGAGGAGGGGGAGGAAGATGACTGGAGAGGAGACAGTAAAGATGAGCAGGCAAGGGCACAACAGCAAAACAGAAGGCTGAGGGTAAAGGGAAAGGAAGGAGCGTGTGGGAGAGGGAGGGAAAAGACTGAGCGATAGACGAAGAGGGGAGAAAATAAAAGCAAGTAAGCAAGTGCGGAGGGAGACTGACAGGGACAGAGGCCATCGGAGGAGGACGTGGAAGTGGGAGAAGGGGGAGGGAGGAGAAATTGGCATGGCAGACAGCGTGAGCAGGAGCAGAGAGAGGGAGATTTTGAATCTGTGTGACAGAGAAGGGAGTCTTGGTTTGTGAGGTGACACGGGCTCGGAGAGAGGGAGAAAACAGCGAGGTAGCTTGAGAGGAAGAGGAGAGAGACGGAGGGCAAGAGGAGCGAAAACACTTTGAGTTGTTGTACAAAATACGATGATGGGACTCTACTATCCGTCTGTGTTGTCGGTGAGTGTTTATCCTGATATCCTTTCATATCCTCCTCTCTGTGTGTGTGTGCGTTTGCTGCATTTCGTGAAGCTCCGCTGCACTGGAAACGGCATCCAGTGGGCATGACAGCGTGTTAATTAAATAGTAACAGATGAGGACTCGACTTGACCCCTTTACTCGAGCGGTCCGGTCAGGATGTTTAAGACTCTTTGTAGGACTCGTCAGTCAATTGCTGAGAGGGATCTGAACACTGAAACTATTGGATTGCACGGGATGACGGCGAGATTCAGGCAGGAGATTGTGTTGTTACGATTGTTATGATTTGTTACAGTCAAATGCACGGACAGCCATGTTTTAATCACACGCCGTAGTTGTGGCATCTGTTCTTCTGCCCAGAGCATAGAAGCACATGCATTCTGAACATCAAGGGCTGCCACTGCCAGAAACTGTGCTATGCTATATATTATGTATGCTGAGAAGAATCCATGTTGGCGTGCACTACATTTGTGTGAGGGTGCAGCTGGATGCAGCAGTTGAGCAGTAAAGTCTTTAGACATTTTCTGAGGCAAAACGAGTGGAAATGGTGAAGGAATGGGGGGAAGGAGAGGTGAGGGAAACTCGTACTTCTTTATTGCCCTTGCAGCTGTCTGCACATTGCTCAAGCCCATGAGTGAAAGGGACAGGTGTCCCCAGAACAGTTGTCGCTGTTTCTTTCTCTTGCGATCTTCCTCCCTCCTTCTGTTTTCTATGCAGCTAAATACTCCTCCTCACTGTAATGTCTTTGTCACACATTTCACAAACACACAGAAGCTCGAGCTGCAAAGTTGGCGCATCTAGTGCTACGTTCATGTGATTTTATTTGGGTTGAGTCGGGCTCCCTCTCTCAATCTCCGTTTCTTCTTGTCTTTTCTTGAGTGCGTGCTTCTCTTTTAGCTGTACCTTGGATTCCGACTCTCCTTACTATTTGACCTCTTTTCTGCCTCCCCTTGCTCTCCCTGGGGCCCTGGCAGCTGTTATCTCAATGTTTTCCTCCAAGAGCCCCTGGAAGAGGGGGATGGGTTAAAAAAAGAGTGAGAGCAAATGAGAGTATGAGAAATGAAAATTGATTTTTAAGGTGGCGGCGCACCCTCTGGCAGTTCCAAGGCAAGCCCGTGGACCAGAGAGCTCAAATAATTGAGAGCCAAGAAAATTAGCAGAGTTGAGGGAAGGGAATAGTAACAGAGAGACAATTTTGTAGGTCAACTGTAGTGAGCTAGTTTGCTCAGTGATGCAATTTCAGACCGTGGAGCTGACTTTGCAGTTTTGTGTGTGTGTGTGTGTGTGTTTGTGTGTGTGCACATGTCCAGAGTTGTCTTATAACAGGTTTCATTTATTAGCTCTATATAGAGGCAGCGTATGCTAATATTTTGTACGTCCTGCTGCAAAAGAGTTTGAGATTAGGTACCAGAAAAAGCTGAAATATTTTCTCAAGCCCCACCTAAGCATTTGCCCTCAGGTGAGGGAGAGACCTGTACATGCTGTAAAGCCACACACAATCTTCCGTAAACTGAAATCGGGTCGAGAGATGTTAACTCTTCTACCTCTTACCCTCCCCAGATCTTCCTTTACACAATGCTAGTTTTTAAATGATCCTCGGTGAGAGGTGATGCTGTGGCAGATCGTTTTTGTTCAGTTTCTTAGATGTTTGGACATGAGAGGAAACACTCATTATAAGAGCAACATGAGGTGAACAGCTTTTGTAGTATGCTGCTTAAAAAAAAAAAAGCAGAGAGAGATGATTATGAACTTAGTCAAACCTGGTCTTGACATAAGGGTTACTCCGCAGCAATTTGTGTCTCTAATGGCTCTAAAATAACTTTGATGTATGTTGTGTGTATGAACCTAGCACTTTCAGATTTGATCCAAATGTAAAGTGCGTTATAAATTAAATGTTTTATTATTATTATTTACTTTTGAAATGGATAAGGATTATCCATATTGACTCTTTGGATGGTGCGGTTGACAGTGACAAAACCATCCTACAGGTGATTTATGTCAATTTGTAAGGAAACACCGGACAACCACGTGAGTGTCATATTATTTTGGGAGCTCTAAACAAGTCTAACTTGTCTCATGGTGACAAATGATGCATTGGACGAGGCATGTACGTTGGGTAAATACACATCTCTGCAACTTTGTGTGTTCACCTGCACATTTATTTATCCAGGGTGGCGTGTGTGTGTAATATATTCAGACAAAAAATGACAATGCCTTTCAATTTTGGAGTGTTTGCTTTTCATAAAGTGCTGCAGTGGAGTCAAACAGAGCATTGACTTAAGAGTGGAGAGATGACAGGCAAAGTTGGTGATGATGTTTTTATTCCTGCATCCCTGTATGCATGTGTTTGTCAAAGAGAAAACGGGGTGGGACAATTGAGAGGGATTTGCTTGACAAGCAGATACGTTACCCTATAAGGAGATGGAGAATAATGCGGGAGGAGGAGCCACAGGCTATGCCGATATCTTGCTGCAATGAAGTAGATGGCTGTGATTGACGTGCATGGGGGTGGGACGCATGTTAGGTTCCCGT
Organism: Lophius americanus; assembly: GCA_037951165.1. Taxonomy (NCBI): domain Eukaryota; kingdom Metazoa; phylum Chordata; class Actinopteri; order Lophiiformes; family Lophiidae; genus Lophius; species Lophius americanus. The sequence continues at coordinate 562,099 of JBBDHG010000041.1, read as the reverse complement.
CTGGATTTTATGAAGCGTAAAGAGGCGAAGCACACAGCATAGAGAGTGGGAGGAAAGGGAGACTAGGAGCAAGAGAAGCAGCGATGAAGTGCAAGAGGGGGAGGAGGAAGAGGGATGGAGGAAGACGGGTTGACATAGGCTGGAATAATTTAACGAGAGGCTTTACTGGCTCATTCGTACGACACACCACCCCAGCAAATACCATCATCGAGACACAATGTGAGCCACTGCTAACTGTCTGAATCACAGGTTCCATCATCAAGTTTGTTGAATTAGGCTCGTGGCTGGAGGCCTGAGAAAGTACGATACTGAAATGTCATTATTCATGTGAAATGACCCAGGGTTGCCCTAGTTAGTTCCCAGCCATCCTCTCCTCTCCTCCACTGGCATAGTGAGACTGTACTATACAGGCTCATTTTATAACATGCCTCCTCAGACTCACTTGCTGCTGCCAAGTGACCCGAAAGTAACCAGCTATAGCTACCGATCTGAGTCACTGGCTCTGCCTGGCCAGCGCATACACATACAAAACCTTAAACCAGGGGAGTGCATGTGAAATACACATGCACTTTTCACTAACACAAACAAAATGTATCAAAAACAGGGGCTGGCACAATCACGCAACAGTCAGTTTGTCTACAGGGCAGCGTTTCTCTTCAGAATGACCAAGTAAGACCTCCCCCCTTTGTTTTTGTGTTTCTGGTCTAATCATGCCGTCTGTGTATTTTCCAGTGGGTACTTCTATCCTGATGCGAGCACAAAGGCCACTCGCAGGGAACACAATGCCCATAACTTGACAGTAAGAGAAGGAGGAGATAAAGCCGCATGCAACAGCAGACTATTTTTGTACATACCAGGATATCAGATAGAGAGAGGTGCTGTGGGATGCGGCTAAAACGGATCTCCCTTGAAAGGGCCCATCTTTGAACAGAAATACAAGGTTTTGTTTTTGGCCTTGTTCTCTTCCTTCTGTCTCCGTCTGGGAGAAGGGGCAGAAACAGCCAGATTGGTCCGTTCTCGCGTTCTGTAGTTGGTTTCTTTGCAAGAGCAATGACATTGAGAATTTTTTTTATTTGTTTTATTTGTTTTTTGCTTGGAATTGACACCAAGATTTGTTTCTTACCATTCAGTTTAAATCATATCGCATTGTTAATGGACATGATAAATTACAAAGCTCCATGGGCTATTTGTGTGTAACCTAGAAAGGTGTATGGGGGCACCAAAGGTTTAACTCTAGACTGTTCTTAACTCTACCGGCACCTCCTCCAGAGATGAGTAGCCTTCATGAAACAATGGAGAAATAAAATGGTTGAAAGGGAAAAGATTCCTTAAGATACCTGAAGGAGTTTAGGAGTTTAAGTGCCTGACCTTTTTTAGTCTATATTAATCTGTAGTAAAGTCTATACAGCTGATTAGGGTGAATATTTTCGCTGCCGTGATATAAAAAAAACTTCCTAGGAATATTTATTTAAAATCGAATAATGCTAAAATTTATCTAACCAACCTTTTTTTTCAAACACATTGCGACATATTGAAATTATTTCTCTGCAAGTTAATACAAATGACGATAATAATAATATTGATGATGTCCCATTGAGGAAAATTATGTTGAGAGGCAGTCACTTACATGAAATATATGATACAGTTACACCATAACAACGCTAGGCCCAGCTGGTACAAACTCTCATCCCCTGTGAATATACTCTGTGTATTATTATGCTCTGGTGGTGGTTACGACCTTTATTCCCTAAGGGATCATATAGACCATGTGTGACTACAGTAGTAAACAAACATGTGTCTGTGAAGGAATGTGCCGCGGCACCTACAGCAAAGAATGAAGATGAAATCTCATAAATATCCATCCATCCATCCATTCCTTCCGCCGCTTATCCAGGGTTGGGTCGCGGTGGCAGCAAGCTAAGATGGGCTTTCAGTGCAAAACGTTTCAGACATATTCATATCTTTTGTTAAACTGGTCAGCCATGACATTTTAAGCAGAAGTTAACACAAATGGAAGAAGTCGGATGTCTCCTGCTCATCCTCCGGCGCCTGAACTAAACCACTGTGGAGCTGGACCATGCCATTGTGTCATTTTAAATTGCAAGCCGGATGTTGCGTTCCTTCTCAGTTTGAAAGCATTTTTGATTAATTTTCCTCTTTTTAGCTAGCTGCTAACTGCTACAAGATACTTTTAAAGACATCCAGTTGTGAGCTGCCCACATATTTCACTCTGGCTGCTGTATCAGAGGCAGAAAGACTTGGACCTCCCATTACTCCTCCATAGTACTGAGCAGGAAAGAGAAGGCAGAATAAAAAGTGTACCAGGCTCAAACGGAATAGGCTGTGTAAATTGGGCTTGTGACGGCAGACATTTCACTTTGCCTTCAAGTGCAACCGGTTTCTATTTTCTGATATGAGCATAAGCAAATCCTTAGCTTGAGCTGAATGCTAATGCTAATATCAACGTTCATCCTCAGTGGCGATGAACAAACTCGCATGTAATCCACGGAGCGATACTGATCATTTATTTTCCATGTTTATATTTCTATAATAAGCCGTTTAAGACTTCATGTATCTATACGAAAATTTCTACTCTAATGCTGGAAAATATTTTTAGTGTAATAGCGCTGATCCACTAAAGTCATTTCACTAAACCTGGGGGGGGATCAGCTTTCCTTTTCTAACAACATCCAGGAGTAGATCTAGTTTCTTAATTTCTATTTTTCTTCAGATTAAGTCTTCTTGGGGACCCAGAAAGACTCGCTCCGCCCACTATTACTTTTACCCCAACATTAGCCATTCCTTTAGGATTGAACGGTGCATGATTGCGTCATTTAACGTATTATTTCTGTCAACGGTCTGACCTGAATAATTTCTTTGTATTTTTCTCTTACTCAGGATGTCTCTTCAAATGATTGTAGCTCATTTTCACATCACCATCAGTGATGTTACTAATTGGGAGCTGTTAAAACTGCTAACACTTTTCTAGTATATTTTAGAGCTTGTTCATAACAGCTACTACAAACAGAAATTCAAATTTAAAAAAAAAAAGGTAGAATTATTATCATTATAATCCGACGACTGCTTCTAATTTAAAAGTATGTTTATTTATGCTGGTAATATCCAGAATTACTAAGATTTTTTAGAGACTTGTACATATGCAATTGTATATGTTTATTATGGTATCAGAACACAGGAAGGATTTACAGTAATGGATTTAACAGTTGCACTGCACATTCTCTGAAAGCCAGTGTGTAAAATATCTATGCAGCTGTTTGAATCCAAATCAGGACAGGAAGGTGGCTGTGTGAGGGATGTTATTACTTAGCGAAAGTCATTGGGTGCTGCTGGACAATATTTGAAGCGGTTTATATAGCCTCAGGGTTTTGGGAAGTGGATACAGCTGCTTTGAGAAGATGTGAATTAACTTTGACTCTGCGGTGCATAATCAGGACTGCTGGGAAGTGAAGATGGAGAAAGTGGTTTCTATTTTGACTGAGAAGGTGAAGTCTCTTCACCCCCTGCGGAGCAGCAAAGACTTCTCAAGGATTAAGGCATGAAAATAAGATGTGAAACGGAGGATGGCAACAACCTGCGAGTGTAGTGATCAGGGAGAGGAAGGGATGAATTAACAATATCGCTGGTTGCGTAGGTTGGGCAGATCTGTGCTGCAGTTATTAAAGGTTGAGTTCAAAGCCTTTCCTTCAAAAGCATTTGACACAGTTTCCTTTTGCTTTTGTGTCAAACACTGAAAGATAGAAGAGTAATCACCAGGGAAAGTAGTTCCTGGTGGGCTTTTGGAAGTTCTTATTGATTAGACGAATGAGGAACGATGAATAAAAAATGTTGGTGAATAACGTGGCCACAGATTTGCATTGCTGCTGAGAGCCATTCCTGTGAAATAAATACAACAGATTAAATTGAAATGTGTTTTATGTTTGACTTATAACTTAAACTTACTTAATTATTTAACAAGGAAACACCTTTTTTTTTTTACAAAGATATAAATTAAGCTTTTAATGATTAAATAAAATGCTTGAATTATGCGTTAATTAAGGACATCCTAAGTTAATGCATGTTACTCCGATAATCGATATGATAAGTTGATTCTTTTGGTCCTGTTTGTTTATTTATTTATTTGTCTTGAAAGAAACCGGGGATCTAGGTAAAGTTATTGGAGAGGGGGGGGGGGGGGGGGGGGGGGTAATTCAGAGTGAGGATGGGAGATTTGTCCAAAAAAATGAAAACATCATCATCATCATGAAAATAAAATCAACTCTATTTCCAAACACACTCCACAATTTAAATTCCAATCTCTTTACTCAGTTTTTAAATGCTGTTTAGATCAGAGCCCGGTCTGAAATGACCCAACAAATTCCCCTTTTACACCAACACACCATTGCATTGACAATAATAATTCTCTGGCTCGAGCGTCTCATCCTCCATGCTGCCGCCTATAATTCACATTGAATCACTGACTTCACCCAATGAAGGCCCATGTGAGGACGTTTATCCAATCGATATCTTCACCACGTTTGCTGCATCACTCCATCGTGTTCGTGTGGCGAGGATCTGCAAGTAGATTGTTGAGGCCTTGGAGATTGATCATTATCTGAAGAAGTCAGATCATCTTACATACTTTCCTAGCAGATATACGGTAGGATACATTTGATACATATTGCACATGTTCTTGGACCAGTGACATCATGCTAAGATATCTTACCGTTTATATGCTTAAAATTTATACAGGAAATTATATAGACTTTTAGAAATATTCAGTGTAATAGAGATAGTCCAGCTGTATTTACTGTTATTTACGAAAAATGCACTATTTATTAGACTGCTAAATAATCAGCCTCATAATCTGGAATCTGCTGTGACCAAGAATGAAATTGTAGCCAATACTCCAAGTAGGGCTGGTATAATGAAGCCTGTATATTGTTATTAACTCAACAAGGACCGTAGTTGGTAGTACACGCCTTTAAATTGTTTTTTTTTTGCGATCTGCAAATACACAGAGAAAAGTAGAATCAGAACAAGAACTGTGACAAGAGAGCAAAACATTTCTCCAGGGCTGATGTTTTTTTTTTTTTTTTTACAGTTTCAGAGGAGTATAACATGAAAAACTGTTTTAACCCATCCATTAATAATTAAATCATCAATCTTTGCTCGCTACAACTTGGCATTTATTATCCTCCAGTGTGCAAGAACCACAGGGTGTGAACGTCTCTTCAGAATACAAAAATTGTGAAGTCATCAGTTATCTCGATGGTACTGGTTGAGTCGCAGAGATATTTTTACAGTTTTTCTGCAGTGAGTCGACAGTAGATGCTCCCGTGTCCCAGTATCGATGTGATATGTGTCAAACGTTTGCATCCCCTGCTTTCCTGTTGAGACGAGGGGCTCAGCTCCTGCGTCACAGTCAGAAGGGTCTGAGAAAGGTCAAAGCTGGGAGACAAATCACACACACTTCCAAACTCTCCCAGTGGGACAGAGATATATTATGGTGCCCAGATGGGCATCGCTGCGCGCACACACACACACACACACACACACACACACACACACACAATCGTAGCCATATTGATTGTAGCCAAGCAGATGTCTTTTGAGCATTGGATATCCGTTTTGTTGGTGGATGAAAATACAATGAAAAAGACATTTATTCATGAATTATCATTACTGCCTGTCTAATATAATGATGGTTTGAAATAACTAAAACAACAACAAGATTAAGATAATATCCATACTGCATATTTTAGTTCTTTCACATTCTACCCACTAGAGCTACCTCCTTTTTCCATTATCTCTTGCCACAATTACGTCTGCCGAGGAAAATAAGTCATCATTTCAGCGAAGCCAGTTTTTCTGCCTGTTAGCGGGACTACACAAAATATACTTAACAGATTTTTCATGAACTTTGATGGGAGGATTTGTGTATGTAGCATAGTCTCAAAGAAGAAACGTTTGTATTTGAAGAAAATGGGGGTAGGAACTATTTTTTCTTGTATCCTCTAATATTGTGAGAACCCTAAGGTCCCTGGTGGAGGTATTTGTTCTACTTAGTGCATCACAAGTTTGTTTGTGTGTGTTTAAGTTTGCCAGGCTGTGGGTGAGATTACTTGAAAACGACTTACAGACTTTGAAACCTTAAAACTTGGTGAAATGGTTGGTCACGCAGCAGAGAATAACCCATGAAAACGTTTGAGTTGATCCAGAAAAAGGGGCAAGTTTAGGATTTTTTCCACTTCAACTTTGTTTATTTTCAACAACAATTTACGGGCGTGGCCCTTTTAGTTTCTATTTTTTTGTTTCCATGGTTACAAATCTAATTTTGGTTCTTTATGTGAACTGACTTTGCATCAGATGAGAGTTTCCTTATATTTAAATGATTTTACATAGGTTTTTTTTTTCTCTAAAACTGTATATGCACATCTCCCTTGCAGTGGAGCAATACATGTGATATTTTTGGAAATTCTAAGCATTTTATTGTTGTTTTTTTGTTGAGATTTTTCTTGGTCTTTGGATATCGATACAAAAGTTGCGGTTGACAATGACAAACCAAATAACATCTTCCAAACTTTGTCTTTTCAATAAAAGGAACCCATTGGACGAGGTCTTTAGCATTTCATGCTTGTTCTTATTAAGGCTGGGTTAATAACTGGAAGTCTGATTTGGGTTTACCTGAATTAAAAGCATGTGTTTGGCCTTAGTCGACGAATGCATTTTGCAGAGTAGTATTTTTTTGTTTTTAATTTTGGGAGTGTAAGTTCTGTAGTTCTTTAGCTTTTATCTTCTTGTATGTCTAAAAGTGAGACAGTGACTGCCTGGAAGTCATTCTGCCTCTTACAGTCTAATACAGCGTGATAGCAGAATGCCATGACTTTGTGCGCACGCTTTCTCAAGGTGACATTATAATAAGTAGTGTCATCACTTCCAAAATAATGCCGTCATCATGGGAAAAAATGTAATGTGTTTGAATAACTATAGAACTAATATCATTCCTATTAGCCCGTACTGTTTGTTTTGTTTCTTATTAACTTAACATACTAGCTCACGTAACAAATGCTGACCATGGCAAATATATATTAGCATGTTAGCTTTGTCACTCCAAACTTCTTGGCAGGCTGGTCTTAACATTTAGCTCAATTATAATTTTTTTATTATAATATTGTGAGTAAACCAGACCGAAATAGTTTCTCAGTCTTGTATTTGCATTTCTGTGCCGTTAGTCGAAGAGACTGATGGTTGCCTTATATTTTGCAGCTTTATATCAACACAGGACATGCCTCCTCTGTCATCACCTTTGATAGTCCACCCCCCCACTTCTCTTCCCATCACTGCTTCCTCCAGCTGCCCTCTGTCTGTTACCATTAAGGGTATCCATGTCCCACTTACAATAGAAAGGGGTGTATATGAATGTGTTTGTGGGTGCCTGTCTCGTCCCACATTCTCTCAGTAACATTTAGTCATTTTCAGGGGCTGATAGTGAGCACAAAATATCTGGACAGGGTCCAGTACTAACAGTTGATCCTCGTGTGAGAATTTGGGTATGTGGGTGTTTGCGAGTCAAAGTTGCTTGAGTGCCGAGGCGTTTGTGAGTGTGTGCAGGCGCCAAGACACTCACCATTGTACAACACTGAGCACGGAGGCATCTGACCCTCAATAATAGATGGGACTGCAGTGAATATTTAATGTTTAGGGGGTGTAGATGCATGCACGGGATGACACATACACACACGTGGAAAAGGAAAGATAATATCCATGCCCATATGACTGTAAGAATAAAGCTCTTGGGAAAGTGGTCTCCCTGTGGTCAAGTGATGCTCTCAGTAAAAGATACTCTGGAACTCTGCCAGAGGGCTACTTAAGCCTACACTGCCTCCTCACACTTCTCACTCTTTCTTCCAACAGGGCTCTCAGGATAGTGCTGGCGGTCAGGAAGGACTCGTACCACCACCTTTCTCCACATTCCCTCCACCACCACCACCACCGCCACAGAACGGCTTGGCCCTGGATTTTGGGGGCAACCTGTATGCAGCGGGGGCTGTCCAGGGTCCTGTGGAAGCCGGCGGAGCAACTAACAGCGCCGCAAATGCATCCAGCAGCCTCAGTGCTCAAGTGAGTTCCAGCCTCTTCCTCTGTGTACAACCCACTTCAGGTCCCTTGCTTTGAGAGGCTGCCAAGACCTGGAAGGAGGACAAATATTTGTCAAAGATAAATGCTAATAATACTAAGTATCCAGGAGCAACAGTCTGACATTCTTTTGCATCTGAATTCACATTGGAATTCACATTGTGAATTTCACAATGTGAATTCAGATGCCCCCAACAGTCACCTGAGGTTGTCCTGGCCATTACTGATACCCAGTGTTTCCCATACATAGGTTCTATTTGGTCTGCCTGCCCAACTAAAATTAGTCCCGCCCAGGTAGATGCACACAGACCCGCAGACCAATGGTTACTGCCAGAGGCTGCACTTTAATGTTGTCCTTTTATTCTGCGCTGCTGAACGTGAGTGATCACTTTGGCAGGGAAAAAAGAGACAAAGGCTTCCAAATGCAGTCTGAATGTTTGTCGCCCCAAAATAATGTGGAAAAATAATTAGCGCTTGGTCCGTTAGCTCAATGCTAACATATAATGGGAATTGCTATTTACATGCTAATGAAATTAGCATGGACAGCCAGGCCATAATCAAACAATAAAGAAGGATGTAAAAATAAATGATTTCACTATAAATATATTTGTCAGTTGAAGAATATTCTGTGCACACCTGTATATCTTGTGCCGACAAGATAAATTACTGATAATCCGTATGTCCCCGAGACTTCATAGTTGTTGGCTAACAATTTTGTTATTTAAAATATGAAATCTAGTAAGCGTAATATACTTATTTTGAGTGTTTATTTATTCGGAAAGGGAAAATTATTTCGTTATGAAAATAGTTATTTATTTGTTTTATTTATTTATGTTGAAAATTGATTTTAAGGATAAATATTCATTTGCAAATGGTAATTTATTTTAATTTGTACATATTTATTCATGTTGATCTATATATATATATGACAAAGATGGTTATTCATTTGCGATAAATGGAGTAGGTGATAAACTTTTGTTTGACAGGTTTATTAGGGGAAGCAATATTTCACACGCTGTGCTGCATCCACCACCGCAAGTAAATAATCAACCTGTAAGAAACACTGAATACTAGTTAAAGATCTTATCCTGTCCTTTGTTCGAATTAGGAATCCAAAGACCTCTCAGTTCACTGACCAAGATCTCTGATAGCAGGATATGTTAACTACAAATTGATTATTAAATGGCAGCTTATTTGAAAGATGCAAGCTAGATACCATTATATATATACAGTTATACAGTATTTAATTACCACTATTCAGAGTTTGATGCTCTCAATCTGTCCAAATTCATCCTTGTCAATGTAAATTATATAGCACATTTACAACAACTGCCGTTGATCAAAGTGCTGAACAGACAGAAAAAAAAACCAGTTGATTAAAAAGGCCGAGAAAACAAACAATAATTTAGTCTCTCTAAAAACAGAAGTAAATATTTGTAAATGGGCAGCGGCCTTTTTGATATAGTGATCTTTTATATATTAATCAATAAAGGATCACAATCTCAATTCAGACATATATGCAACATAGTTTCTGAAGTACAAAGATTCTGCAGCATTTTAATTAAAAACATAAGCTGCAGCAAAGCGAGCGCCTGCAATCTTCTCCATCAGCCAATGAGAGCGCTGTGTTAGATCACGTGACGCTGAGATGCAGAAACAAAACTGCACAGTGAGCAAAAGACGGAGGGACCGGAGGAGAAAACCTGTCTGCCCATGTTAGTGAAAAATACAATTTAAAAGACAAAGTGAATCCAGAGGAAAAATCCTGCCTCACATTCTGAGTGGCAGAGGTTTTTTAAATTCAAAGAAGACGATGAAACTCAAACATGTGTGTTGCATGCAAATGTTTGCCAAAGCGCATAAATTCACCTTTTATATATATTTCAGTGTAATATAATTGACCTGCAATCTCTTGGTCTTCGTCTGACAGTAATACAATTTTAGGAAAATTTGTTTTTCACATTTTATAAGATAAAAACATTATCTGAAAATGATTAATAGCTTCAGATTAATGAGTAAAGAATAGAACTTTGAGTAGAATGCCCACTGATACCATATTGTCAACACAATAGGAGGAAGAGGAAAACAATAAGTATATCATGGCTTAGAATATTGTCTTTGCCCAACTCCTCCAGATTTCCCGTTTTAGATTTCCCTCAGCTCATGTGCCATTCTTCCTTTCCTCCTCGTCTTTCTGCCCCTGCAGTCAGATGGATCCTCTCAGATAGACGGACAGTCTGGGGTTGGCTCAGGAGGAGTTGGTGGTGGAGGGACGGTAGGGGTCGACGATGATAAGGGGACCCCCAAACGCCTCCATGTGTCCAACATCCCTTTCCGCTTCCGAGACCCTGATCTACGGCAGATGTTTGGGGTATGTACACCATAATATTACCACTTCTTGACTCAATCTTCAGATAACAAATCGCACATGTGGTTAGTCAAAAAACACGTAAACACACGGTTTATTGACTTTCCTTAAGGGGCATTTTAAATGAAAAAGATTTGCTCATATCTACTAGAAGAATAAAGTCTTTTCAAAAGTCCAATTTTAGGTGACTGACAACTTAAGAAAAACACATGCAAATAGACAAAACGCAAGCAAATAAATAAAATATCTTCATCAATTTGACAACACATTCAAGTAAACAATCTGCAAAAAGCCACAAGACAACGGGAGCATTTACGAAGAACACTTACACAATTTTTTTAATGCTTCATTTAGTGAATAAAACACGTATGATATACAAACATTTGTTTATATTATATATAAGCCGTATTAGCTTTGCTTAACTTCTGGGTCGTGCGGTCATGTGACTCAGAATAAAACCTTATTCAACATTTTGAGAACAACAAATACACTTAGTAATGACTAACTTGCAAAGTGTCCAAAGCAACAACACAAGAAGTTTCGTGTCTGACGGTCTTAGACATGTTGCCATGGCGACGCCTGAACTCAGAATGATCGATGGTGGTTAAGAGTTTTCGTCTTTGGGTCCTGTCTATGCGCGTTGTAATTATTAAGTTTAATGTTTTCATAATGTTGATTAAGGTTTTATTCTGAGTCACAAGACCATACGACCCAGAAGTTTAGCAAAGCTAACACGGCAGATGAAAAAAAAATCATAAAATGTTTGTGTATTATTTTTATCATATATTCACTATATATTCACTATATGAAGCATTTCAAATGGATGAACATGTTTTCTTAATTTTTTGTCCTTAATTTTATATATATATGTGTATGTGTGTGTGTATATGTATGTGTGTGTATATATATATATATATATATATATATATATATATATATATATACACATGTATGTATGTATGTGTGTGTGTGTGTGTGTGTGTGTGTGTGTGTGTGTGTGTGTATGTATATATGTATGTATATATGTATATATATATGTGTATATGTATGTATATATGTATATATATATGTATATATATATGTATGTATATATGTGTGTGTGTGTGTGTGTGCGTGTGTGTATGTATGTATATACTCAGAATGATTGATCATTCTGAGTTCATTTGTATATATATGTCCTATTATATAGTATGTCTTACATTTTTCTCACCTTTAGAATGTCTGTTTTTTGGAGTAGCAGTATAATAAAGTTTCTGTCCATCTATTTATCTATTTACATGTGTTTTTCTTCAGTCGCAGTGGGTTTGCCCCTTACTGCCACCATTTGCCTGAAAAGAAACCAAAACTTCTACATGTTGTGTAATCTTTTAGACCGGATATTGAAAGTCAGTCCTTGTCGGGCCATGTGTTCGGTTTGTTTGTAGAGTGATTGTCTCTGATGTGTGAAGCAGAGGAAAGAGCAGAGGAGGATATGGTGGAAGGGAAGTCTGGCACAGGTGGCTCAGCACCAGATCATCATGCTTGGGCAGTGCTGACACCCCATGGCAGTATGCAGTACTGACTAACGCTCGTTCTGACTCTTTATTTTTCTGCTTTTTTTCCCTCAGCAATATGGTAAAATCCTTGACGTCGAGATCATTTTCAACGAGAGGGGCTCCAAGGTAGGAAATTGGAAACGGCTTGAAATTTCAGGAATGTTGTGAATCCAAATGAGCAAACAGCTGTTTTTCAACTCCTCTCAATCCCCCCTAATATAGCTCTTTCATTTTCCTCTCTCCTCTGCTTTCAGGGCTTCGGTTTTGTAACATTTGAGACGAGTGCAGATGCAGAGAGGGCCCGAGAGAAGCTTCACGGTACACTGGTGGAGGGACGTAAAATTGAGGTAACTCACTGCCCTCGCACCCTCTACCGTTTTTTTGTTTTCTTCGTTTTTGTTCTTTTTAGGAACTGTGACCATCTTCTCCTCTGTTTCCCCACCATGTTATGAGATTGAGTTTGTCCTGGTCATTTCTGTCCTAGAGGTTTCCGGATGGGTGAATGTTCAACTCTAACCCCTCTGCCTTCAACATAGTGTGGGGCAGAGGTACCGCACACATAGATGTCTCTTTTGACAACACTCCCTGTCAACCTTTATGCTCTCATTGCTGTTCTTGCTGTTGATGTCTTGGGCTGTCCATTGCACCTTGATCCTGAAGCTGCGTTATTTGCAAAGCATGCTGGGTGAAGTGGCTACACAACTGGCATGGCTGGAGAGACGTCACTATTCTAGGGTTGCTGACGATACCGCTTCTGTTACATGGCATGTAGGATCCTTTGGTTTGTTTTCCTGCACCTTTTCTACCATCCTTTCATTTTGTCTTCCATGATCACAAAGAGTGGCCGTTTATGGTTTTGTTTTATTCGTTCCGGTTGTGTCTGTGAGTGGACGGGCCTCGCAGACATAAGTGCTTGATGGTTTCTGCAAGAGTTTCTGCATGGATGGGTCATGAGGTTAAGGGTGGTCTCTGGAATCCTTTGCTCTTTCAGTTAATATTATCCGAACGCCTCTGGGTAGTCTTTTTTTAAAATCCATGTGTAAAGTGACTGATGCATGATGGGGGCAAAATTCCAGGGGGCAGTATTTGGGAATGAAACTGCCGCGAGGAGAGCGGTGTCTTTTCACATGCTTCAATAAGAGGAGTGATTACAGACGTGCAAGACTGATGGTTTACAAAGTGTTTTGTGGACGCACACACACTTGCATCCACCCCTCCTAAAGAAGAACACAAGATCTCAGATCTCAAGGAAGTGCATATTGCTTTGACATCTTTCTTTTTTTATTTGTCAGCATGAGCTCGGGTTTTGAGTTGGAGATCAAACACACCATGCCTTTGCCATTTGTTCAGGTTCTTGACTTTAAAATCACACTTTTTTTTTTCTTTACTTGCTACTAAAGCTCCTCTGCATGGTCTTGAATATCCTGCACTCTGTTCTGTCTCTGTGTGTGGGTGTGGGTGTGCTGAATTAGAAATGTGGAGGGTTGTGAGAGAATGAACATGTGAACAGACTGGATTAGATACCTGTTGTTCTCCCTCCTTTCCATTTTTTAATCGGTTCTCCTGCGTTCTCCACTGTTTTCATCAGGCCAGTCTGCCTGTCTGTCTGTCTGTCTGTCTGTCTGTCTGTCTATCTGTCTGTCTCTCCCAGTTTGTGTGTCCCCATGTTCACCTGCATTTCTACTTTCTATCCCTCCCCCATAAATCTGTCCATCTCCCTGTCCTCTTGTGATGAAGTCCGGTAGCGTCACACCAGATGAAGATAGATTTTGCGCGTCAGTTCTTTGATTGTAATCGGAGCAATCATAAACGGTAGTTTAAACTCCCCAATTAGATGTTCATTTTTTACACTTTCTATTTCCATTTGTTTGCTTCTTTATTCGATTTTATCAACTGTATTTGTGGTCGGTTTTTAACCAGTCGAGTTTAGGTTGTTGTCCAATGGCTGATACTTGTAGGCGATTGTTGACATATGACTTGTTACATCACTTCCTCTCTACCACAGGGTGGGGGTTGCTTTTCATTACTTCGTTTTGTTTGTGTTTTCTTTTTTTTATGTTTTTTTTATTTTGGTTCATCATTTCTTTCTTACATATATTTTCTCTATTTCCCTGATGATTTTTGTATGTTGTTGTTGTTGTCAGTCTCCACGGTAACCGTTCGCGTGTCCTCACGCCGTTTCCCTGGCAACGGTAAGTTGTGTACACATGGCATCATCTTTTAATGACCCCTCCCCCCCACCTCATCTGTCAAAAGTTGAAATAAAATGCACCCAACACTCAAATGATGGACTCCTTTTACTGGAGGGCGCTTGATCGATTGATTGACCAAACCCCGATTGGCTAATCCTGCGATTGATTGGGGAGGTGGTGAATGAAAGGATTATGAGATTAGCCATTGACCGCATGGAATTGTTGTAAAGGCCACTTCTAGAAGTGAATGTACTGCATCTGTCTGCAAGTGCAACAACTATGACAACCACTTCTCATGCATTCATTCCAATCACCTCTCTAACTGCATTCAGCATTTGTTTTCAGAGCTGTATCCTGCATGGTTTAATCTCTTTCTCGTCATCTATATGACGTCATATAGTACTATGTCATCTCTCTTTGTCATGTGTCAGCCAATAGCTGCATTTTTGCACCTTAGTGGGAGAGCATGCAGGAGCATGAGTGCGATGTTGGCTTAATGGAGGAGAGGATAATAGTTGTCTGTGTATGACGGTGCACTGCAGTGGTTGATAATTACCTACTGTACGGTTTTGTACAGTGAAAACAGTCGTAGACACTTTTATCCAAAATATTAACATATGTGGATGATTAGTGTGCAAGCTGAATACATCCACCCTGTAATATTCACAACTTTAGCTTTTCAGAGACAAAAAAAGCAGCCATGATATCATTTGTAGAACCCAGCAGAGTTAAAGAATTAAAAACAGAAGAAGGAAATGGTGCCACTGACAAAGTAACGACCGCTTTTCTTTGCTCTGATTTCTGTCAAGGGATTTGATTTCCTTTTTGATCAGTTTGGTCCTGGATGCTGTGTGTTGGTGGTCGTGTGCTTTTGAGGTCTTTCTGGTGTGTAAAACTGATTTTTGAATGCCTGGCAGTATTTCACATTTATGATTTATTTATTTATTTGTCTGTTTAATTATTTATTTTTGAGGAATGATGTTTGCATCCCCCATCCTCTCTCTGTATCTCTCTCTCTGTATCTCTCTCTCTGTATCTCTCTCTCTGTATCTCTCTCTCTGTATCTCTCTCTCTGTATCTCTCTCTCTGTATCTCTCTCTCTGTATCTCTCTCTCTGTATCTCTCTGTATCTCTCTTTCTCTCTGTATCTCTCTGTATCTCTCTCTATCTCTGTATCTCTCTCTCTCTCTCTCTCTGTATCTCTCTCTCTGTATCTCTCTCTCTGTATCTCTCTCTCTGTATCTCTCTCTCTGTATCTCTGTCTCTGTATCTCTCTGTATCTCTCTTTCTCTCTGTATCTCTCTGTATCTCTGTATCTCTCTCTCTCTCTCTCTGTATCTCTCTCGCTCTCTGTATCTCTCTCTCTCTCTGTATCTCTCTCTCTCTCTCTGTATCTCTCTCTCTCTCTCTCTGTATCGCTCTTTCTTTCTCTCTCTCTCTCTGTATCTCTCTCTCTCTCTCTCTCTGTATCTCTTTCGCTCTCTGTATCTCTCTCTCTCTCTGTATCTCTCTCTCTCTGTATCTCTCTCTCTCTGTATCTCTCTCTCTCTCTCTCTCTGGATCTCTCTATCCCTTTGTATCTGTATCTCTCTCTCTGTATCTCTCTTTCTCTCTCTATATCGCTCTCTCTTTCTCTCTCTCTCTGTATCTCTCTCTTTCTCTCTCTATCTGTATCTCTCTCTTTCTCTCTCTCTCTGTATCTCTCTCTCTCTCTCTGTATCTCTCTCTCTCTCTCTCTCTGTATCTATCTCTCTCTCTGTATCTATCTCTCTCTCTGTATCTCTCTCTCTCTCTCTGTATCTCTCTATCCCTTTGTATCTGTATCTCTCTCTCTGTATCTCTCTCTTTCTCTCTCTGCATCTCTCTCTCTCTCTCTCTGTATCTCTCTCTCTCTGTATCTCTCTCTCTCTCTCTCTCTGTATCTCTCTATCCCTTTGTATCTGTATCTCTCTCTCTGTATCTCTCTATCCCTTTGTATCTGTATCTCTCTCTCTGTATCTATCTCTTTCTCTCTCTCTCTCTCTGTATCTCTCTCTATATCTCTCTCTCTCTGTATCTCTCTCTCTCTGTATCTCTCTCTATATCTCTCTCTCTCTGTATCTCTCTCTCTCTGTATCTCTCTCTCTCTCTGTATCTCTCTCTCTCTCTCTGTATCTCTTTATATTTCTCTCTCTCTGTATCTCTCTCTCTCTCGCGCTCCATTCACCATAACTCTGATGTACAGCAAGATACAATGTAGGAAAATGGTCAGATCTGTTTTGTATATGTGTGTCGCATCTTATCGTTTGTTTTTGTTCATTAGAGGAATTGCACATTTGGATGGATTGTTCACTCTCTATGCCTCTCTCTTCTCCACGTCATGTACGTGTTTTTCTGTCTCTTTTCATGTGGACTGGCTCCTCCTCCTGCATCCCTCGATCTGCCATGTGTCTGTTGTTCCTTCACCCTCCTGTCCTCCCTTTTCTGTATCGTGTGTTTTATAGGGAGGGCTGCCGGCCTTTTTTGATTGGTCTCTTGCTGCATTTAATGCTTGCTGATTGGCTAGTTTGGCTCACCTCTGGTGATGTGATGCGCTCTTAACTGGCTCTGTGTAATTTGTGTATGAACTCTTTCGAATGATGTTTTTTGCATTGTTTACAAACGATGAATCTGCCGCTTAATTCACCTTCTTTTCCCCTCTTTTTTTATTTTTTTTTAAGGTAGCAGTAAAATGGTCTTGGATTTCTTTTTGAATGCTTTCGTTCTGAAATACTGTCTCGTTTTCTTTGTTCTGTGTGCCAATGGTTGCATTGTTTGTATGCAAAATTGCCTGACTACTCACCAGGATCTTTATTTGTAATGTATTTCTCCTTCGAAAGAAGTGCATGCCTCCGATACCATTGCTGCTCATCAACAGAATTAACCTCTTCCACAAGTAAAGGCTCTTTAAATTGAAATGAAAAGCTGCACTCAATGCTTAATGTGAAAACTCTAGCTGTATGTGAGGTACTTTTCCTCACGTGTCACAGAATATATTCAGTCCTCAACTTAAAACACACCCGTTCGATACTCCCTCCCTCCCTGTTAACATATTAAACTGGGTAGCCTTACCTGTTTCTCTGGTGTCCAGGTCAATAATGCCACCGCCCGAGTAATGACCAACAAGAAGATGACGACCCCTTACGCCAACGGAGAGGGTCTGGCAACTCTGCCATACGGTAAGGCAATTTTTATCGGCCTAAAATTGGTATGACCACATAGACTAACATGGAACTCATTTCAATAGACCTTTTATAAAAGTAACTTACTTTTTAGTCCTGGTTATGAGGCTTTGGCTGAACTTTGCCGTACAACAAGAAGCTAATAGGCCTTTGCTGGGAGTCGTGCAGCTTTGATGGTGCAGAGGTCACCAGGGGTCACCTCGTATTTAGTATTTAGTGGTAGGATCATCACTTGCAATTATATCGTCTGCATAGACGCTTACTGATATTACCGATACTTTTACGCAAGCGGGTTCTCTTCGTCACTCTGCAGGAATCGGCTTGCAGCTGCTAGATCTCCTCGAGCTTACTTTATCTTTGTTTTATTTGATGATTTTTTTATTGTCCATCTTAAGATCATGTTTAAAGCTTGTTGATTTTACATATCTTTTTAAAGAACGTCGGTGAACTGAGGTTGTTGTTAAATGAGCTGTATAAATAAACTTGACCTTACAGAGCAGCAGACCATAGTTTTGATTTGTCATCACTTACATTTGAGAATTATCACACCATTGATATGGCTTTTATGTTGAGTCTTATAACTTTATAATTACATTTATATTAGTTATTATTTAAAAAAAACAACGTATTACTTGATTTTATTCCTATTTTGGTCTTGATTGCATTGTTATTAACTTTTATTAACTTGGACTTTACTTCATTTTATTATTTATCCCTTTTACTTTTTATTATTAATTTCACTTTAACATTTTGCCATCTATTAATTGGCTTTTTATTTCATTTATCTTGTCATCTTAATGTATTATTTTCTTATTAGAAGTATTCTTAGTTTTATTGTCTTAAATTCACATTTTATTGACTCTGCTCTGCGTGTATTAGTCTTCAAAGTCATTGCAGTGTCTCTATTTCACTACTACGTCTTCATTTTACGGTTTCTATTCTGTTTGTCAATGCACTCTAACGCACATGGAATAACATTCTATCTGTTTTATTGATTTATTGCTGCTCCTAAAATGACCTGCTAGACTACCAAAAGTGAATGCTACATTAATGTTAATTGGTAACGTTATTATAAAGTGCTATTGTCGCCAAATAGAGGTATCATTGCCATAAAATGAAGTTGTTGCTACAAATTGGTATTGGATGTGGTTTTAAGAATACAAGTATACAACTTATTCTGGTAGTCTCAGAGATCCATGAAGAAAAGCTCAAGTTTGTTGTAAAATATTGCTTTAAATATATATTTTTTTTCTCTTGCCTACAGCTGGATGGAAATTAAGTCCCATGGTCGGAGCAATGTACAGTCCTGAACTCTACACAGGTACGTCAAAAAGGATTAGTTTCACACTTAACCAGATAGGTCGCATAAAGATAAAGATCCGCAAATACTATTCTCATGTTGAATTTTCATTTTTAAGAACGTTTTCGTTCTATCTTTGCTGGCTTAGTACCCGGGTTTCCGTACCCAGCAGCAGCAGCAGCAGCAGCCGCTGCCTCCACCGCCGCCACCTTTCGAGGTGCACACCTCCGAGGTCGTGCCCGACCCGTCTACAGCACAGTCAGGGCAGCCGTGCCCCAACCTACCATCCAGACCTACCCGGGGTAAGCACACTCACACACACCAAGATAAAAGCTGCTTTGCACATGAAACTTCTTAAGTGCATGTCTGTAGTGAAAAAAAAAATCATCACAATTATGCATGCTGTATGTTTTTAATAGTTTAAGATTGAGATATTGATATTCAAGTCTGAAATACCATTTCCTTATACCTCTAATGTAAATGATTTGACACTTAACTGTGTTCAGGATCACATAGATTAGTATTATTCTCTTCATAGTGTGTCTCAGTGTCCGAGGTAACAGTAGTGTCACGCTGAAGTCCATGCATTTGTTTACAGAGAGGTGGTATTTTATCTTGCATGTTGCACGGTGTGTAATAATCCCACCTTTCTTTCTCTTCTCTCTCACAATCTGTTTTGGCACCACATCCCTCCCTCCTATCTGTTGTGTCCTCAAATGCCCACACGGTGGCGCATCACACCATTCTTTTTCTCTTGTTTGTTTCGGCCTTCAACCTACACCCCTCTACACTTCCACTTCTCCGTTCTCTCTCTCCTTTCCCCTCGCTCTCTTTGTCTCTCTCTCTTTCTCTCTCAGTGTGATGGCCTATCAGGATGGCTTTTACGGGGCAGCTGATCTCTATGTAAGTACACCCCCCCCCCTCTCTCTCTACTGCCGCACCCCTCATCTATGCCCCCCCCCACTCTTGCCTGTGGGTTGTGAAGTGTGAAATGGCAAAGACCAAACCTGTAGGGAGTTGTACTTTTGGGTGTTTCGATTCATCGCACCTTTGCATTTTATTTCATCTCAAATGATCTTATTTTCTTTTTAAAGCACATATAAATTGAAGTCATTAGTTTTCCTGACACACGGTACAACCTGAATGTGTAAAGCTCCTTCAGTAACGTCTAAAAGCAGCCGAGCACACGCAATTTGATTCAAGTCTTCATTCATGAGTAGACTCCTGGAGGGTTTGTCTCTGCGTTTGTGAGTTACTCTGTACTTTGTGATTATGAGTGTGCGACTGTGTGCTTGTGTGACCGGGTTGACAATAGCTGTTTCTGTTCTCTCTGTAGACTAGTGTTTCAGGACATTAGTGGCAGATTGCCCCAGGTAGGGTTTACACATTCTGTGTGAGAGCCAGTGTGCATCCTCCTCGTCTCCAATGACTGCGTGCTGCTAGACATTATTGACCATCTGAGATTGAACTGCCTTCTCTGTCCTGTTCTACTAACTCACTGGATTCTGACATGGGTGGAGTTGCGGAAGGGGTAACACCGAATTGGTTTGAATTTGAAATCTTAGAATAAGCTTGCACCAAATATCTACAGGAGGGATGTGTGTGTGCATTTTATGATAGATTAGTTGATGGTCAGTGACTTCCATGATAAATGGCTAAATTACTACATTTTATACAAAAGCTTATTCTTTTTGCAAACGCGTTTTGTCTCTGTCCCAAATTTGCAATGAATTTGAGATGTTTCATTTACCTATTGAGACAAGAAAGGATTATCTTTCATTTAGTGTTTTCTTCACACACATTTGTCTATTTCAGATCATTAAAACATAACGGGGATTAAAATTGTCATGATGCAAGTGAAGAGGCAATTTTTGGTGAACATTTTTTTTATTTATTTGCCTTTAAAAGATATTATTGTTCACAAACTAGGCACGTATATCCTAGTTGGGAGAGGTAGACCGATCAGCCATAACATTATAACCACGTACGGGTGAAGTCGTAATAGAACTGATTATCTCCTTACAATGGCGCCTGTCAGTGGCTGTCACATACACGGCCGCAAGTGGACATTATGTCCTCAAAGTTGATGTGTTAGAACCTGGGGAAGCGTAACGATCTTAGGAATATTGGCTAGGCGTCTGGTTCAGAACATCTCAAAAACTGCAGGACTTTTTGGGGGGCCCTCTGTCCACAGTTGTTCAAAGTGTTCTAAGGAAGGATGACTCTGACGGCCACGTTCACACTAGTGCTCAATTCACATTTTTCTGAGATCAGATTATGTAGTTGTTCACGTTAATCTGAAAATGTGCCCTATGTCGGTCCACTAAAGTTAAATTCAATTCTTTGTTTTATAGTAAAAGTGTTTATAGCGATTTTTATACTGCTTAAAGCGATGTTTTCGAGTGAAAAGCGACTTGCGTCGGCGCTGCTTTGTGACGAATGTCAAGGGATGTCGACTTAAAAGTTGGATGAATTCCTATCTGACGGTTCAGACTGGGGCCCCATTGCAAAAATTCCGACCTGTGTCTGATTCAGGACCGCACATGGAACTGATCCAAATGGGAACTGGAAAAGATCAGATTCCACTAGCTTTGTTCTGTTATAGGAGCAAAAAATCCGACCTGGGCCACATTTTTCCTGCAGTTTGAACATTAATATGCACGGTGAGCGAAGGCTCGCCTATTTTGTCTGACCCCACTGAAGGATTTCCTCGCAGCTTGCTGAAAAAGTCCATGGCGGTTCTAATAGAAAGGGTCCAGAACACAGGGTGTACAGCTGGGGTTATTTGGCAGCAAGGAGGGCCCATTCAATAAGGCAAATGTTTTTTAATGTTATGGCTGATATGAATATTTACAGACGGGACACACAGTAGACCAGCGTTGACACTGGACCCTTTCTCATGGTCTAAGGGATACCCTTTTATGTCAGCAGCTAATTCAGACCCCTTCCAGGAATCTCCTGTCTGTTTCACCTGTGGCATGCTAACTGAATCAATGTTGGCATGCAGACACTTACAAGGCTGACCCCCCCACCTTCCCCTTCATCCCCTCTTCTTCATTGTAGTAAACCCATCCTTTCCTATATTTTAACTTCATTTTACCATTACTGTACCTCACTTTTCTTTCAGATCCATAATTATTAAAAGGGGCTTTTCACTATTAGAAGGTTATGAGATATTTGCTTCAAACTCAGCTATTGTCTACAACTCATTGGCAAAGATCGTAAAATCAAATAAAATCGTCACTGGTAGATGATTAAATAATAAGATCCAGAATAAAAAGTAGCAGGAACTTTGCTTATTCAGTCCTACGTCAAATCTGATGGATCTACAAAAGTTACTGAGCTACATCCTGAAGAAAACTACCGTTCCCTAAAATATAATTTTTCTTGAATAACTAACAATTATACCAAAGTCATTCCAAATTCTGGTCAAGGGTTTTTATGATGGTACTGGTTAATCTATAATGGGATTGTTGCTTTTATGACATAATGGGGAAACTGAGCTGCCTCTGATGAGTTTTGCTCCCCCTTTAGTTATTTTTGTAGCCTTCACATTCTCTCTCATTCTTCCACTTCATTTCCTATGTTCAACATCACCTCCTCTCTTTGTTTATGACTTCCTTCTCTCTTCCTCCCTCTCCTCCCCCTCACCTCCCTGACTCAGCCGTCCTCCTATAGCAGCAACTGTGTGGTCCTGAATGCGGGGACTTGGTCCTGACTGATCACATAGGGTAGAATGCAGCGGTGTGTGTTTATTTAATACATACAGGGGTGTTTGGTCTAATACTCTGTACAATCTGAATTTTGGAAAGCATGCCGTCTCTGTTAGTGATTGGACTCTGGCCGTGTGAGAGACAGTGTCTGTGAGTGTGTGAGCCCTTTTTTAATCCAACTGGCTGACTGTCCTCTTACACCTGTAGTTTTTTTTTGTGTCTGTTCATCAGCTATCCATCCAAATGTAAATAATGACACAATCATCTTTGCCACCCCTTCCCCTCTCTTTGACTGCGTGTTTTTTGGTGGGGTACCCAGGGGTTGTCCACATTTATGGGTATGAACTCTCTCCCCCTCCATGTCCAAGTCACAGTGGGAAAGATAATGAATTTTAATGGTGAGCAGAGGAGGAATGCTGCAAACAGTAAAACACATCGTGTGCAATTGAAGATGTTTTTTTTCCCCCATTAGCCATGGAGGGAGAGACCCACACCGAGCCTGAGCTACATCCTTGTGAATGCCGTACTGCACCAGATTAGCCGGTTTTGCTGACTGTCTGCTTGTTAATCTCCCGCTCTCTTCTCAGCAGTTTCTCTCACTACATAACCCTTTAGATTCACTGCTAGTCTTTTAGTGTCTTGACCAAATACAGCAAACCCTTAACGAGAATTTATTTGTATTTCTGTTTCGTCCCACCTCTCCCTCCGCTGTGTTTTTCCCTTCTACCACATCTTCCACCCGTGATTCCTTCCCGCTGCTGTCCTCCATCTCGCTCTTCCCACAATCGCCACGGGACAGGGTGGCTATGCGGCGTATCGTTACGCTCAGCCGACTGCGGTAGCGACTCCTGCAGCAGCGGCGGCGGCTGCAGCGGCGGCTTACAGTGACAGGTGAGAAGATTCCTCTGTTGCCTTCACGCTTGCGGCGCCGTCCTTAATTCATTTTGGTCGTCAAATCTATACATAAAGCACATTCAAGATAAGATATATAGTGAGATTAACAACCTGCTGTTGACATTCAATTTCAAATACAAAACCACAAAACTGACTCAGCATTTTTGAATGGCAAGAACATGTGATCTTATGGTGTGGATATTTCTCTCCACATCACAAGATAAATAGTCTTGAATAAATGAAATTGCCCAAAATTTCCTTTATTTCCTTCCCGTCATTCTTCATGTGTTTGTTTTTTTCTCGTAGCTACGGACGAGTTTATACAGCAGATCCCTACCATGCTGCTCTCGCCCCGGCTGCCTACGGTGTTGGAGCCATGGTAAGCCCTGAACGACCATGTTGATATCAATCATTCAAATGAAAAACCACAGGATGTGGCGTATTTATATTATCGTTAACAGTTCAAAAAATCTCAATACTCTGCTTTCTAGTCCGACCTCACAGCTCCCAGTAAACAAATGTATCGTTTTGTTAAAAAAGGCACAATGCTCCTTTAATAGCTCGGCTATAAGTCATTTGGAGCAAACATTACATTTATTGTAAAATTATTATTATTATTTTGATTATTATTAAAAAAAAATTGTACATTAATGACCTAACTTAAATTGAATTTCAAACTATGCCTCCTTATTCGGCATGAATAATCACACACCTGAGAAAACGGAGCCTTTAAGTTGGTTTTAATGTGTAAAAATCTAGTCTAAGACTAGATTTATTTGTTTTTACATAAATTACCACACCATGAAATTCATTGTGATAAATCAAGTTCTCAACTAGCACAACTGTCATTCACTCAATGTGTCTGGAATTTTTAGCCAGTAAAGAAAATATAAAACCTTTTGGTGTTAGTAAACAACAATGACATATGTTGTGGGCGGAGCCAGAGTGGTGGCAGAAAAAGACAGCTCTGCAATACCGGTAACATCAGGAAGAACAAATACAAACTGGAATAAGAATCATCCGGACGCATTCACCGACTATTTCAAGGGTTTTCCAACAGGAGACATGTCTTCTTACAGTAATCAGCTAACGCAGCATATTAGCATAATACTAGAAATAATAAAAGGAAAGAACTTTATGAATCTCCATGGGGAAATTTGGGCCTTGCGACATCTCCGATGTTTCTAAAGTGACAAGAAAAAAAAAAAGAATAAGACATATAAACACACACAGATATATAAATAGACATGCATTAAATAAAGATAAATATTTAGTAAAAATGTTATTTTAAAGAATAATTCCCTCACTAAGTGTTTGTTTTGTTTTCCACAGGCCACGCTGTACAGAGGAGGCTACAGCAGATTTGCCCCTTACTAAGAACAATACATTTCCCAGGAGCTCCTCTCTTCCATTGAATTTCTCCAAAAGAGCTCCCTCTGTTGTCGTGGAGATGGACTGCACCCAGTTTTAATGTGTGGAGTAGACCACAGCGAAGATATTTCAGATCCCACACCTGAGCAGTCCCACATGTTCCTATATACACTACTACAGAAATAGAGGAATGCTGTATTAAAGGACGGATGGCCTTTACTATAATAAAAAAGGAGGAAAAAAAATACAGACTTTAAACGGCCACCTTCCCAATTGCACGACCGAAATAATTCTCCCCCTCCCCCCCCGCCGCCGCCGCCCATTCTTTTCCCCCTCCGGCATTCAGCAGCACAAGACTTGGGATGGAGCCCAGATGTTCTTCCAAAGGATGTATGTTGACAACTGGAATTTGAAAAGCCTTCAACCGTGTATGCGAGCGAGCCGAGCGCTTTGTGTGTGACCCGCTCACGCTCGGTGTTTAAGGAAAGAGAGGTAATGAAGTGTAACGTCCACAAAATGTCAGGTGGGTAGGAGGCTGGAGGGCACATCAAAAAGTGGCGCCTTGACCAGAATGACGAGTAAATATCATGTTAGAAAAAAAGAAAACCCTCAGTGATGGATATTTTGAACGACAACCCCTCTCCCCCCCATCCCCCCCTTCATGTGGACAGGTAGTAAGGGCAGAGGATTTGTTTTGGCAGAGGAGACATGGCGGCTCGGAGAGACGATGTGACGGCTTGTAGTGCACCAGAAATCTCATCCGAAAGCTGAAGAGGGAGGGGCTATTAGAGACGTTCCTCACCTCGAGTTTTCTTAGTGCGTGGAAATGGTGAACCTTTAAACTTAAAATTGTTATGATATGCAAAGAAATTAGTTTAGAGAAAAAAAAAGTTACCAAATTATTATTGTTGTAATTAGCCGCATTATTATGATTATGATTATTATTATTATTATTATTATTATTCTAATGAAACCATTTTCTGTTTACCTCAGCAGCCACCGGTGTCACCGGGTTAGAACTCTGATCATCTACAGTACAAATGTTCAATAATGTGTCGATGAGACACAACTTTATTGTGCACAGGATTCACCACCACTTAACACTAAAAATAAAATAAAATACAATTTCCACACTACACTAGTGCTGTTTGAATTTAGCTTAACCCTGGGGCTCCAGCATTTGTTGATCCTTTAATGTAGAGATTGATTATTTGGACCCCTCCCCCTCCTCCTCCCCGTCACGCTTCATCTTTCATAGCGCAATGTACAACATTAAATTGAGTCTTCCAACATGCTTAAGTTGGTAATTATGTTCAAGATAAACGCCAGGAGCAACTGCTGAGCATGACAAAATACTCATTGAGTTCATGAAAGAATATTTAAATGCAAAACACCTTACTATTGTGTATATTTCTATACCGCTGTATTCTATATTTCCAAATTGTGGCTTTTTTGGCTTTTGTTTTTGTTCCAAAGATTTGTAGAAAGCACATTTTTCTCTCGTATATATGAATATATTATCTTTGTTAGCCAACGGTTGTCATCATGATCCTGAAGAATCCGACTTCTTTTCAGCTTCCTTTTTTTCCTTTTATTAATATTCATAATTATTCGCACCTTTCATCATTGAGGTGCAAGTTTTCCTTTTGGTTTGTTTCAATGTTTGCTTTGGAGTAAAGATCTCGACACCTGAGTAGTGACACAATCAAGGTATGCATATATTACACCTTTATTATTATTATTATAATTATTATTATCATTTTTGTTTGGTTGGTCATAGGATCCTCTAACGTGACATTGGATGATATTTCAGACTATACAGGAAGAGCTGTGTGGGTTTTTTTTCGGTCACATACTGCAGGTGAATGAGAAACATTGGAATGAAGGAGAAGTAGGCCTGTAGCACTTTGGGTTCAAACCAAAGGTGTTCCTTCTTTCTCAACTTATCTGTTTTGTTGTTGTTTTTTTTAGCAGACTTTAGTTACATTTCAGTGATTAAATCCGTCAGGGTATCCAGTACAAAGTCTGAAAGTGTTTTTGCTCACATGTACAAGTGGATTAACATGGTGAAAAACAGAATGTCATTGTGGGATTCCGTTCAAGTTCAGCGTCAAATGGCGACTTTGTTTTTCTCTTATTCTTTTTTTTTCTTTTTTCTTCGGTTGTCAGATTTCAAAGCTACCATTGCGGTTTTCGATTTGCACCCTTTTTTTTTTTTTTTTTTCAAATTAAATGTACAGCTGTCGGAATTAAAAATTTCCTTTTTTTTTTTATTTTTAAATTTCTCCAGGTTAGCCTGCTGTAGATTGTGCTCTTGACAAAATGGGGGTACGAGGGAGGGGGAAAAAAAAACAGTAGCCAAAGATGCAAACTACAGTCCCCAGCATGTTCTGGCCGGCTCCCAACCTGAGACGCTATACACAGATGGACTCGGAGCCGCTGAAGGCATGAATAAACCAGCATGAGCGAAACTCGTCAAGTTTGAAAAAGAAAAACAAACAAAAAAAAAAACTCCTTTTGCATGAATCTTGTGTCTTTGATATTTGACTCCTGAGCAGCCGAGCCCAGTTTCATTCTTCTGTACCACTAAATTGTGTGTAGAATGACGGGCAGTTAGCCTCGCGGAGCTAGCTCACACAACCAAGAGCACAGCGCAGCGCAGTACGGCGGCGAGGCCGGGCGACATTCTTAAATGGCTGTTGCACAAGAGAACTCGTGTCGGCTTCATTTTCCTGTTATGGTTTTCCTGCTACTGTATTATATTAAACTATGTTGCAGTTCTTCATGGTTTCTCAATGATCAGTCCATTTCCTATATCATGTCTATATTCCTCTTGACTGCCATTATGTTTTTTTTTTAAATAATTATTATTGAATGTGCATATAAATTGTTTTATATAAAATTGTTTTGTTGTGATTAAGCTGTCAGGTTGTGGTTTTTTTATATTTAGTATTCTCTTCACTGTGAGATCTCGCCGCAGATCCTTGGTATTAGCGCGATAACTCACAATCTTAGCGCGAGGAAGAACTGGGCTGATTTTGAGAAATATCCGTTGTATTTTTCTGACACCAGGAGGAGTTTTGTCTCAAAAATTATCAGGACATAATTTTGCAACCGTCAGTCCAGTTTTGTGAAAGAATTGACGGAATCGATTAGATATATCTTGTATATAAATCATATTTTACTCCTCCTAGAAAGTTCTCCTCCTGCCCACTAGGGGAGCTTCTTTTCCTTTATGAAAAACACTATTTTCCAAACATACCTCAAAAAATATTTTGTGGATCACTGTTACACTTTGTAACCCCATAGACTTCAGTGAGAGGAAGAACTGAATTGATTTTGGGAAAGGTCAGCTTCATATATCTGACACTAGGGGGACCTGAACCTCCAAAAGAATTTGATCCATCTTCTTCCACCAAGTTTACTCTTCTTTGTTTACAGGCTGTTTTTTCTGCACGACCTCCATATCCTCAGCGGTTAGTTGCCGACATTGTTTGTTTTCCACAGCCGCACAGATAAGAATGAAAACATCAAAGGTTGCAGTGAGCAGAGTTTTAACATCTTTTTAGCAAAGAGAGGTGAATTTTTATTCCGTTTGATCTCGCTATCATGAAAGGTACCAATATTATTGTTAACATTATAAAAAAAAAACATTATCCCTGTTTTAAATGCAACTTTTAGTTACGGTCAACTAAAAATAAGAAATGCAATCACGTTCAGTGTGAGCAGAAAGTTTGGATGTTAAAATGACGCACAAATATCAACAACAGCGTCTTCAAATAAAGCTTAAACAGCCTGGGAAATTCTTACAGTTGCTCATTGCAGCTGTATTAATGATATTGGTTGAGGAAGACCGAATAAATGGTTTTCAATGAATTTGTGAACTTTTGTGAAAGGCTACGTTTAAATATAATCCATCAAACCGATTATTTGTACTCATATTTGGGTTCTTTGCTGAGAATAAGTGGACAACATATCTGTGGGGAAAATATTTATTCAACATATCTATTCAACTCACATCTTCCCTAATGTTAACGGTCACAAATTCACATTTATGGTTCATATAAATAAAAAATATACATATATAAATAGATTTATCATGAGCAGCTGTA
This sequence comes from Lophius americanus, assembly GCA_037951165.1. Lineage (NCBI taxonomy): Eukaryota > Metazoa > Chordata > Actinopteri > Lophiiformes > Lophiidae > Lophius > Lophius americanus. The sequence continues at coordinate 533,278 of JBBDHG010000041.1, read as the reverse complement.
CATAAGGAAGGAGGCGCTTTTCGAGGAGGTGGTCATGGAGTAGGAACAGGCCGGAGGAAGGATTGGAGGATTAGTTGGTCAGGTACCATGAAAACAGTCGTAGAAGCTGCTTACAGAGGATTTAGTCCAGATTCTGTCTCAGAAATGAAATAACCAAAGAGCAAACGTTCCACTTGTTGCTCAAAGCAATGGAAACCTCAGTGAAGTGTATATAGATAATTATATAGTATGATCACTTGTACTGTAGTTTTCATCATTTTGGGATATCGTTCATTTTGTGCACCGTCTTCCAAAAATCCATTTGGGTCGAAGAGAAGGACCGACGTGAAGTCGGGTGTTCTGTCAGGAATGGAGGATTGAAGGAGGAAAGGAGGGGGAAGCAGGATGAGGCGATGAAATCTCCACGCAGGGAGGTGTAGAGGTCGTCCCGAAGAATCGCTGGCGTGTTTTAGACAATTCCATATTTCGCCAGGTCGCTGAGCTCCATGTCGCCGAAGGCTTCCCAAGGGCAGACCACCGTGATGTCAGTGCCAAGACCCTCCATGCCCGGGATGTCGTCTCCAAATCTGAAAAAGAAACGAGAGCAAATCTTGATTTCATGGGGATGGAGGTGATAAAAAGAAGAATACTGAGCGTAATATAAAACAATTCAATATTCTAACGAGGTTTGTTTTAAGTAAAATCATTTTCTGAGGAGGGACTTTAATCAAACGCCATCGTTATTTGAATGTTGTGGCGCTGAGAGTTTATGATTATATGAATATAATTCATTCAAAAATGCAAGCATGAGGAAAAGCTTATTTGCTTTCTGCCGCTTGGAGTCAGACTCACCCCTTCTGGCCCGGTTTAGGGGCCTTGCTCTTGAAGGTCCGCGTTGTCCTCTGCTTGAACTTGGGAGGTGCCTTCCTGTCGGCGGGTGCTGCAACGGCTGCGTCTGCCATCTTTAACGTGCTGAAGGGAAAACAACAAGCAAATAAGTCTTTATAGGTAAGACCCTTATCCTCATCCTCTAAGCCCCCACTGTACAGATCTTCGGTGATATAACCCCCCCCCCCCCCCCCCCCTACGCCCCTCCCTCTGTTGTTGGGTCAAATTATAGACCACCGACTGGCTTGGCCTTAAAAAATCTCCTTAAAACACTGTTACACAAACAGCTTTGTCTAATTTTACACCTCGGCTTTAAAGATTAGTTACAGACTTTCCACCGTGAGACCAGAATATTAGAAGTTAACCTAATTCCATACTTGATTCCAAAACACATGCTGTAAGTGATAAACCCTGAGATGAAGGAGATATGAACTATGACCTCACACTCAAAAAAATTTAATAATAATTACATAGTTAAAATTTAAAAACTTGAATCCTGTTTGATTTTTATTAAAATAATGATGTTTTTAAAATGCATGTATTCAAATTTCATGGAATCAGCATGGGTTTGTTTATTTTGGAAAACAATCAAATTAAATCAGTTAAGAAAATATATGAACAAGTTTTAAAAAAGTTTTATTTTAGAACCAGCAGGATTCAATAAATTAAAATTTGTGAGATTGGTTTACAAATAATTTTCAGAAAAATCTTATTCTGGATGGGAAATTGATGTAAAACACATAATCAGAACTATTACATAAATATTATTTCTACTTGTTTCACTCATAATTGAATGACGAAAATGCGTCACATTAAGTTTCTTAGTTTGTTTATGTTAAAATGATGCAATCAAAATTCATGTATTTAAAATACATGCATTTCAGATATTATTCTTAAATGTTTTTTGAGTGCTGTTATAATAATTATTTTACAGGAAATAGTCTTTGAGTAAAAAAAAAAAAAATCACTTTTGGGATTTTGTGTATCATTAGGTTTCTGCTATCTAGTTAATTATTATCTAGTTAGTAATTACCTAGTTAGTTATTACCTCCACTGAGGAGTTTCTGGTTTTCTGGTTTGTTTGTTTATGTCCAACAGAACTGGATTACTCAAAAATTAATGGATGGATTTTCACATGTAATTTTTTGAGAGACATTTGGTGGATAATTCATTTTTTCAGAGGATTCTTTTGGTCGTTTAAATTTATTTTTTCATTCTAAATTCATGGATAATGTCTGCAATATTTGGACATTAATTATACCAATCACATGTAACGCACATCTGAGTCTGATCTGGATCAACGTGACATACATCCTCAGATAAATCCGGTAGAAAAACGCCTTTAATGGAAAAAAGTATTCCTTAAAAATTCAGTGTCATTCAGAATCATTGGCATAAACCCGGTTGGTTTCCTGAGAGTTTTAGCAGTAGCAGCAGCATTTATGTTTTTCACAAATAGTCGATTTACATAAACTACCAGAGATCCAACATTTTCAACAAACTCCACGATTCAATAATCCGATTAAATAATCTTAAATATAAGCGTTTTGATCATTCTTACAAACTTTGATGAAAAGAAAAATTCAACCGAAAATGAACTGACAGTAAAAGTTTTAGAAAATATCCTCAGCCTTTCACATAATCCCTCCAAATGAGAGTTAATGACACAATAAGGCCGTGTGTGGACATAACTCCTCCCCTTTGCTTATTTGAGTCTTGTCCAGAATGTAAAAAGTCACTCCTTAACTTAACCCAAAAATAAGTTTCCCTTGGAATACATTAGAAAGTGTCTCACAGAAGGGAGAGAGAGAAAATAGAGAGAGGCTCCACAGACCAATAACATTATGTTCACAATTCAAGGACACAAATCATAAAGTTTAAAGTTAGAATCTGGAGGAAACGCCAAAGAAAAACGGTTTGTTTTCCACGTTCCTCTGAAATATGCACCGATTCAGCTTCTTTGAGAAAGATCTGAGGTCGCTTCTAAGAACTGAACACATACTGGAGTGTACGAAGGATTTATGGTCGCACAGTGTAAATATCGCTCCCCTCACATCATCCATCTGAAACCTGATCTCCCATCACATCTCTGCTCCTTCATACATCTCTGCTCCTTCATACATCTCTGCTCCTTCACTCATCTCTGCTCCTTCACTCATCTCTGCTCCCTCAAACATCTCTGCTCCCCCATCACATCTCTGCTCCTTCACACATCTCTGCTCCTTCATACATCTCTGCTCCCCCATCACATCTCTGCTCCCTCACACATCTCTGCTCCCTCACACATCTCTGCTCCTTCACACATCTCTGCTCCGCCATCAAATCTCTGCTCCTTCACACATCTCTGCTCCCCATCACATCTCTGCTCCCTCACACATCTCTGCTCCTTCACTCATCTCTGAGAATTGGATCTTACCTGGTTTCTGGTGTCACCGGCTTCTGGCTGATGTTCTTCTGGTCACTTTGTGTCTTCCTTGTGAGAGAGAAGCTCTGGTCTTATATTCTCCCTCCAGCTAATCCCTTTGACGTCCTTCTCCAAATCTCTCAGTCCTGTATTTTTACCCCTCTCCGTCTGATTTGCCCGCCTGCTCTATTAGATTAAGTCGGGGCTCAGAAGAAGTTCCCCGTCTTACATAATCGAATGTACCTGTGTGGAACTCCTGTGAATGTGTCCGTCCGTTTGTTTGTTTGTTTGTTTTTTTGTGAGCAACATAACAGAAAAACCCCAGGACGGATTTGCATGTAGGTTTTTTGCATATCCTAGAGGTTATTGCATTTCGGTGAGGCATTTAGCATTTAAGATAAGATAAAATAAAACAATAAGCTGTTTAGAATGGAGACTTCACTATGTGACTATTGCTGCCTTTGATCCTTTGATACCTTTGATGTGTCGTTGGGTGTGGTGCGCCCATTTTCTTTTCAATTTCAGCTCAGTTTCAAGGGTTCCTTTGATGTTTCTTTGGTTGTGGAGGTGGGGGCTCGATTTCAATATTTCCTTTGATTACTTTGATGTTTTTTGGGTTATGGAGGTGGGGGCGCAATTTCATTATTTATTTTGATTCCTTTGATGTTTCTTTGGTTGTAGTGCTGAGTGCTCAGTTTCAATAGCTCCTTTGATTCCTTTGATGTTTTTTTAGTTGTGGTGGAGGTGGGGGCTCGATTTCAATATTTCCTTTGATTACTTTGATGTTTCTTTGGTTGTGGAGCTGGGGGCTCCGTTTCAAGAGTTCCTTTGATTCCTTTGATGTTTTTTGGGTTATGGAGGTGGGGGCGCAATTTCATTATTTATTTTGATTCCTTTGATGTTTCTTTGGTTGTAGTGCTGAGTGCTCAGTTTCAATAGCTCCTTTGATTCCTTTGATGTTTTTTTAGTTGTGGTGCTTGGGATTCAGTTTCAAGAGTTTCTTTGATTACTTTGATGTTGAACAGAGACGCTCAAGTGGATGGCTCAAAAAATGAGCTGGCAAGAATTCAGACATTCGTGGGAGAATGATATTGAAGTTTTCCTAAACTTAGGGTACGGTTGAACCTTGTCGGAGGTTTGTGCTCTCTGAGTGCTTTAACAGATTTAATACAGTTTTTACATTCTACATAGACTTTTTCAATTGTTCTTGTTGTTTTTATTCTGTTATTTATATGCGGAGAGATTTTGTTGGAAAATTTGTAACTACAGATCCAATTATATTTTTTGTCAGCTCTTTCCCACACCTCACAATCTGAATAAGCTCATGAAAATATGAGACTGCTGGGGGGAAAAGGAAGTGGAGCGTAAGTTATTATCATTTACAGTGTCTTTGTCAGATAATGTAAATAATGAAGATTTGGGCGCGATGCCAAATAGTGGAATGTACCTTTTGATATTTGATCTCCCCCAGATCCTCTTTGTGTCTTATAAGCATAATCACACAGTTGAGTGGGTAATTGGTCAGCGTGTTTTGTCTCTCTTTAACCGGGGTACGTGTCATGAGGCGAGGGATTAAAAGCTGAATGGTTAAGTGGTCACTGAGTGAGCTGTCACCTGCGTGGAGCTCAGAGTTTTGCTGCTGTCGCGTCACATGTTCCGGATCTTTGTAGAGTCTGTCAGGACATGTTTGTTTGTAAATAAGAAGAGAGTGTTCCTGAGTCAGAGTGTTCCTCCTGAGGGCTTCTGGGAGTTACTCAAAATATCCTTCACATTAGAGCAGTTAAACTCTTTAATTCTCGTGTGTGTGTGTGTGTGTGTGTGTGTGTGTGTGTGTGTGTGTGTGTGTGTGTGTGTGTGTGTGTGTGTGTGTGTGTGTGTGTGCGCGTGTGTGTGTGTGTGTGTGTGTGTGTGTGTTATGTATAGATAGATAGATAGATGGATAGATACTTTATTTATCCTGAGAGAAATTCCAGTATATATATATTTATTTATTTATTTATTTATTTATAGATATATATATTATATAAAAACAATAACTGCTTGAATGATTGTGTCCAGTTTTATTTTAAAGAGTGGGTCCAACTGATTATGCAGTCATAAAAATTACCCAACCAATTGGGAGTTTATTCACCCCAAGTAAACCTTAAACCTATGTCATAGTGTGGAAATACTTTCCATAATGAAACTAAATGGATTCAAAGAATACCTGTTGAAGGGACGAAACGTGAACAATAACAAAAACTTAAGTTTAAAAACAGCCCTGACAAAAAAATTTTTCAAAAATCCTACATGATGGAATCAGCTTTAAAATTTAAACATGACATTATTTAATTAAAAAAAACAAAACATGTTATATCGAAGTAAATGTAAGAACCAGCTCATTCTCCTTTTTTCTCTGACCGTGGAAAAAACGTAAACGCAACCAATCCTGACGCGGCAGGATGCAGCATGTTTGGGTGAAACAGATTTTTTTTGGGGGGGCCGAACTTCATAGTCACGCAAATAAATGACATTTTTAAAATATCACCTCAATCGTAGACTTAGTGGAATCCCTGTATTTATGTCTTATCCTTGATCCCATCCATGGGTGGTTGAGCTGATGGAGAGCGGGAGAGAATTAGAACATCACAGAATGAGGTAATAAACATTTGATGGGATTAGTAGCTCAGAGGAGTTTATAAGGAGGTTCAGTCCGGTAGGACAAGCAAGACTCATCAGACAAGAAAACAGACAGAGACATCAGCAAAAGGTAAGACGAAACTCCAGTTTTCAACTCTGGTCCTGAGGGGAAAGGATTTTATTGTTTTTTTTAAACATTAGACACTCAAACTTTCAGCGGTAATTGGTTTTATTTCTTATTACTATATATGAAGTTTAAGATTCTTACTTGATTCTTCTTCTCCGGTATTGCAGATTTTTCTACTTGAAGGATTTGGAAGAGCCCAGTGGAGTTTTGATAATAGTTAATTAATCTACACTCTAAAAATTGAATTTTTTAATTAACTCGTAAAAAGGACTTCAACTGGTAATAATAATAATAACACTGAATCGAATTAGATGTTTACAACTTGAATTAATTAGCCGGACAAAAGACACTTTATTTAATTGAGGTTACTTGTTGAAGTTCGTCACGACTTTTCTTTTTACAGTGTTTGATTAGAACCTCAAAAGCAAAACAAAGAAAAAAAAAATCGCTGATAATTCTTCAGATCTCTTTCAGAAAAAGTTTTTTTCATGGTTTCAAAGTATTTAAAACGGGAAAAATAAATATTTGTTTATCATTGAAAGATTGATCATCTGATATTATTCTAAGACAAATATTACACACTATGAAAAACAGCATTGATGGTGAATTTAAAAAAAAGTCTTCCCCTGATGACACATTTAAATTAAATATTTTCAACTGAAATTTTAGATTCAATAATATTGAATTTAATTGTGTTTCACCAGCGAACAACGTTTCTTATTTTCTTTGCTTTCTTTTACAGTGCAGTAGTGGAGATCAACTACTGCTTTAATGATTTGCATCTATATATTTGAAGAGGATGAGAAATGCAATTTACAGAGTAATGTTCTCATAATTCCCAGAGAGGAATTGTTTTATTGTAATAACACCTTTGTAAATGTGTAAATGAGAAACATGCTTAGTCGGTTTTTAAATGACCCAGAATTGAAATATTGACTTCTTTTTTCCCCGTTTCTTCTTTCAGCACATCACAGAAATGGCAGACGCAGATATTGCAGCTCCCGTCAGAAAGATGGCGCCTCCCAAATTCAAGCAGAGGACTGTCCGCACTTTCAAGAGCAAGGCGCCCAAACCTGGCCAGAAAGGGTGAGACACATAGAAATCACGTCTTTATTTCACCATTTGAGGTCACTTGCCATGCCCGTCAGGTTTTCATTTTTTTCCCCTTCTACTCTCAGGTTTGGAGAAGACATCCCAGGCATGGAGGGTCTTGGCACCGACATCACGGTGGTTTGCCCATGGGAAGCCTTCGGCGACATGGAGCTCAGTGATCTGTCAAAATACGGAATTGTTTAAACTTCCGCTTCCCCTTACATTCCATTATCCTCCTGCATATATTCGAAATGTTGACTAAACAAGTGAAAATGTGGTTCTTAGGTGATCTAGAAAGGAGGCAGCGTCGAATGATTTAGAGCTTTTTGACGTGGAGAAAGATAAAAACACCCTCATGTTTGACCATCAGTTTCCACGGATTCTGCCGCGTCCCTGTGATCAAAGCTGCCGAGTCGGCTTGCGCAGATGTCTATTTTGTGTAATTCTAAAATCTAAATTCTTTGTGAGAACTCTGTAATTCCCTTCACTATTCAGAGAAATAGATCTGCTCTGTCTGTTCTGTCAGTAAAGAAAAACAATTCCATGAATAAAATAATGTTACTACTCTCCATGTTTTGGTCCTTCCTATAATTTACCCTAACTGTTAGACTGATGTCGCTGTTTTAAGTGCTACGGATGCTCAGCCAGTGGAAATTATAGACAGAAACGACTGCTTGCATGCTGTTTGGATGGATCTGGATTTACCCAGATGCAAAGTATTTATATGCGTAATGACTGAATGGGTTTCAGGCGCTGCTGTAATCTCACCGAAAACAGTCACATTAATTACTCATGTGGCAAAAAATAATTCTGCTTACATTACATTTGGTACCAATTCCTAACAAGTTACCAACTATGATATAAATCTGCAATTTTATAGACTTCTTTTTAAAGAAGTAAGAGCTTTAATAAGGTAGAACCCTCCATCTATAACATATAACATATGGAGGGTCTCCCAGGGCAGGTCACCAGTTCATCATAGGGGGCGTCACATGGATAGTTAGATTTAAAAGTTAAGAATTAACCCGTTCACCAAACCCGCATGTCTTTACATTGCGGGGTTAACATGCAAACTCTAAACAGAACAGCTGGATTTGAACCCGCAACCTTTTTGCTGAGGCGACCATCACCATCCTGCAAACACACCACTGTGTTCCCGTAAAGAATGAAACTAAAACATCATTCTTTAACATTCAAATGTAGAGCCTCAACTTTCATCAAGTGAACATGTGAGGAATAGCCAAAGACACAAATCAAAATTTAGAAGAAATATAGTATAAAGTAGAAAAAGAACTTAGAGAGCGCAAACCCCCGACAAGGTACAATAGAACCCAAGATTTAGGAGAAACTCATGCAGATTTCTCCATTAATGTCTGAGTTATTGCCAGCCTCTAAATCTGCCAACAACACCAAAAAACTATCTGAGTATCTCTCACATACTCTGTAGCCGCTCGTCTCCTGCGCCTTCCACTTCAGGGCCTCTGTTCAGCCCACCGAGGCCCCAGCTCCACCTCAAAACGAAAACATCAAACGAATCAAAGGAACTAAGGCTGCCATTTTTTTTTCTTCTTTCTTGTCTTCCTAAATTTCTCATGCGAGGCTTAATAAATCGTTTTATTTCTTCTACCTTCGGTATTGTACGTTTGGTTGAAAAAGCCGCATTCGAAGTAATTAGATAAATAATAATTATTAAGCATAAATAAATACATTTTAAATGTATTTTTTTGGATCTGAATCTTCCCTATTTTCAATTCCAACCCTTCAAGTATGTGTGTGTGTGTGTGTGTGTGTGCGTGTATGTGTGTGTGTGTGTGTGTGTGTGTGCGTGTGTGTGTGTGTGTGTGTGTGTGTGTGTGTGTGTGTGTGTGTGTGTGTGTGTGTGTGTGTTCAGAGAAAGAGAGAGAGGGTAGAGTCCACATGTGAAACATTCACACAGGGATAAACGTTGTGTAACGGCTGCTTTGAGAAACTGCGGGAGCTTTGAGGGGGACGCACCACCTGTAATCCATAAGCCCCGGGTTTACCTGCGTTACGTCACTGATCTCACCACTAAACTCTCCGTGTGTTTGTAAACTCAAAGGAGGTCGTGTCTCCTGAGCTTATTTGAAAGTTTTAAAATATCAAATGGTTGTCAAGTGTTTTTAAAAGAAGATTAAAACTGAATATTGAAGCCTGTGTCGTCAGGCTGTTATCAAAGATGAAACTCACGTTTGGCTTCTTGTAAATACATGTTATTCTACTTTATTCATCACAAAATGAATTGTTGAAGGAACCTGCTTCCTCTTTTAGACTGTGGTGATGTTGTAATATCGTGTAATATAGTTTTTCGGACAGAAATACCTTAACGTTGGTTCGATTTACTCTATGTTTGTAAAATTACAAGCACATCTATTTTGTAAATATTGTATTTTACTCACTAGGGAAGCTTTTTTTTTAAATTAAAAACTCTGTTAGGGAACGTAACTCAAAAAATGTTTCTTGAATGATTTTCCAATTTTATACATAAAGACACCTAAGTGAAAGGAAGAACTGGATTGATTTTCGGAAAGATAGGTTATATAGCTATAGGGAGCTTTAGCTTTTACTTCAAAAGTGTCACTGGGGGCCTTTACAGGATACACCGTCAATCCCCACAATTATCCACAATTATCAAGATAACCACAATTATCTTTTTTCTATTGACTTGTCGTGGTATGTCATGGAACCCCCCCAACCCCCCCCCCCCCCCCCCCCCCCTCAGAGCCTGTCAGAGCCTGCAGGAGCAAAAAGAACTTGGAATCTGTTTTTGAAAAAAAAACCTTCCCAGTTATCCTATTTTTGTCGTGATTTCTAAAGATGTATTTAAGTACCTCCTAAAAACAAGTATGTAACCCCCTCCTTCCCTGAGCTTCTTGGTTTATAGGTCCCTTATTTCTAAGTTGGGACTTTAGAGAGTTAGAATATGTGAGCTGTACTTCCTCTGTTCACCTGACTGGAGTTGCGTGCAAACTCTACATGTTTTTCTGCTGTGACGTCTTCATTCGTCAGAAGTCGTAAGTCTATGACAGAACAGTGTTTAAACCGATTTCCAGGATTAATGTCGCCGCCTTGCTCAGTAATCCCTACGTCAGTGTCCAGCTCACATGGATAAGATGAGACCCTTCGATGCATGCAACCGCAGGTGTTCCATTCTCACAGGAAGTTAGTCATTGCTGTGTTTTATGTCCCCGCTCAAGGTTTATGTGTGAATATTAGTATTTGAATACATTTGTCAATATTACATCCACCAAGGTAGGAGGTCGTGTTTTCACTTCTGTGCATTTTTTCTGTTTGTTTGGTTTGTTTCGCATCATTTAATACAAAAATAAAACTAAAAAAAACACTCGGACCCTTTTGTTGTCTGAGAGCTGATGGTCCTTTGGGTCTGGAGATGGGGGCTGTGTTTCAAGAGTTCTTTTGATTCCTTTGATGTTCTTTTGGCGGTGGAGGCGGGGGATCAGTGCCAAGAGATCCTTTGATTACTTTGATGTTTCTTTGGATGTGGAGGTGGGGGCCCTGTTTCAAGAGTTCCTTCGATTCCTTTGATGTTCTTCTGGCGGTGGAGGTTGGGGCTCAGTTTCAAGAGCTCCTTCGAAGCTTATGATGATCCTTTTCTGTGTGGAGCTGGGGGCTCAGTGGGCTGAACAGGGACGCTGAAGTGGAAAGTGCAGTAGACGACCGGCTACGTGGTATCTGAGAGGGGCCGAGAGAGTTTGTTGGAGTTGGTGCCTTGGCGGAGGGTTTGCGCTTTTTCTAGTTTTCCTTATTGTTTGGTTTGAGGCCATATTGGGGTGTGGCTCCTTTTGCAGACCCTTCAAAATCTCAATTATTTAATGCAGAAAATTCCAAACATTTTTGATTCCCAGAGTACGAATATTATTCAGCCTTTCCGGAATGAGACTAAATCTTTGAGATTGCTGTCTCATTTGAATAGTCTGCAAGTCTTATCCTCATGTATGTAATAAGAATTGTCTGTCTTATTTTTCTAAAACCTTTAAAACGACTACAGGTATAACTCAGTATTCCTCTTTTATCTTGTCGCTATGAGCATAAGAAGATATTTAACTTTGAGAAAGAGCTTTGTGTGATATTTTTGATTCACAATTGCAACAGACTTCACTTTAAATATTTCATATTGCTAGAAATATAAGAAAGTCTTTGTGTTTTATTGACTCATATAAAACTAAAATTCCTTCCCTCTGTTTTCTCTGGGCTCTGCGTCTGGCCACACTCTAACTTCCCTACGTTCATTTAAACAGATTCCTTCTGTGTGAAAAAAAACAAAACAACCCCCATTCAAAATCCCCCGAGTAAAACTTAAGCTTCTATAAAGTTTAATATCTGTCATAGCGCTTCTACAAATACATCTACAATCTTGGAGACTTTTTGGGTTTTCTTTTGACATCTACACAAACGACAGCATTTCTGTGGTCGACGTGGTAACGGCTGTTAGTTTTTTTCCGTCTTTCTAACATGTTATCTAAGAAAAATGCTTCGCGTACCTGTTTTTGTTTCTTGGGTTACCAGTCTTAGAATTCTTGGAAGTTTAGACGTTATTTTTCTACATTTTTCAAAAGGAATTCAAATTTTTTTTACAATCTTTTGGCTGTTTGATAAACTCAATCATCAATTTACTATAATAAGATAAAACTTTATTAATCCCAAATCCTAAAATTATAGTTTAAGCAGCATACAAGTATGGCAAGTAAATAAAATAAAAAATACATATATTTATATACATATACAAAACTATATGTAAATATTAATGTAAAAAATATAAACATGGCAGGATATTAAAAACAATTCCACTATCTTAAATCTTAACGACTCATTTTGTTACTTAGTTAATTTGATTTCATTATTTCACCCATTTCTGGACATATTTTGTTCTGCAAAATCCTTACCGGATAAAAGAAACATTTAAAATCGATATCAAATATGTACAAGTATAATGAAGATGAGAAAATAAATGTAATAAAATGTTGATATATACTTATATATATATATATATATGTGCATATATGTATGTATATATCTATATATAGTTAAATCATCCGTTCATACAAAACTCAAACCTAAAGAAAACAAACAATGTTACTGCTTCAGAGGCAAAAACTGTACCTCTACTTTGTTTGTTCATGAATGTATTTGCTTGAAGTTGAGCCCCTCCAGTGGTGAACGTTGTAAAATGCATCTTTGTTAATCCCAGCTGATCAACCTTTACAACATTTACCACCATGTTCTCTGATAAAACCAAAAAAATCCTCCCTGATGGAACTGTTTAAACTGTGTTTTTTCTTGAAAAGGCTTCCCCTAGTAAGTAAAATGTGAAATATTAGACTAAAATATGATATAAATACAAGATAGATTTCCTTGAGTTGATTCATATGAACACAATTTGGACAAAATTAGAAATTATGGCCCAAAAACTTTTGGAGATCTCCCCATAGCGTTGAAAATATACAACCAGACTTTTCCAAAATGATTCCAGTTCTTTCTCGCACTAAGGTCTACCTGGGAATAAAATTTGAAGATGATCCATGAAATAGTTTTCGAGTTATCGGGTTAACACGAAGGATCTGCGGCGGCGCTGACGATTCCATAATATTCCAGACTTTTTGGGGATATAATTATGTCAACGGATCATAATTAAGTGGAAAAAGTTGAGAAAGCTAAATTACACGCATCTAATTATGTTGTGCAACATACAGTTATGGTAAATTTAATAAACACAATTGCATAATCCCAAAACCTTTTAGTGTTTCATTTAGGCAATTCCTTTCTTTAATTTGTTTTTATCGTCAAACACACAAATTGACAGTTCTATCAAACTCAAAAAGTAATGTCATGCAAACAGCAATCTTTCCTTTTCTTAGATTGTAGTCCAGACACACACTTTTAGGTGCGCTGTGGTGAACAGTCACACAGTGTTCCACCATTTATCAATAACACCTGGCTGGTTCCCAAAAAGCCACCAATCACATTCAAGAGAGTCGCAGACGGCTGCCATGAGGCGACCCCCAGAGACCCAGCAGAGGAGACCAGACTCTCACGGCTACAGAATACAAGCATTGCTGGATTTCTTTCCTTCACCTGCCTGTCAGCAGAATCATGTCAGACATGCTGGTCCTCCTGGTTTGCTCCCTGCTGATTTCTTCTGTCTCTGCCACAGAGAAAGGTAAATGGGTTTGACTATGCTGTGTTGTGTTTACTGCGTCCACCGTCCTTCTTTTTGCTTCCAATAATTTGTGCATTTTAATCGATTAACTATCGAAAATGTTGATATTGTAGATATTTTACAATGGCCGTGTGATTTTGTACAATGTCTATACTATGATATATTAATTATATTAGATAAATCAGATATAATAGATTATTAAAGAGACAGTTCACCCAAAAAAGCAAAGATTGTCTCTCGTGCAATTTGTGCATCTAGATTGTGTTTTATACTGGCTGATAATTTGACTTTTGGAACTCAAAGTGCAATAAAATGACATTTGGACGTGACGTCACAACCTGGTTAAAACAACAAAAATCCATCAATCTTGAGCAATTTTTGGTTCGTACAATTATCTTCCTACCGTCCCTCAGCGCATGAGGAAGTGTTCGTTGACTCATGGACTAGACTCTAGTCCATGAGTCACTAGAGAGAAGACACGAGTCTCTGGATACGATGTAACGCTTTTAGCATTCGTAGTTGTGAAGTTAGCATTTCAATCAAGAGAGTCAAGAGAATAAAGATAATTGTTTATTGAATGTCTATTTCAGATGATTTCTGAAAGTCTGTCAGGTGGGGTTTAGTGTTCAGTCATCATTATATCGGGGGGAAGTCGGTGGATCATTTTCAAATTTTACATTAACATAGACTTTAGTGTGAGGAAGAACTGGAGTGATTTTCGGAAAGGTTGGAAATTATGGGGATTTTTATCTCCAAAGATTTTTCGGACATAACTTCCTAACCGTTGGTCTGATTTAGTCCAAATCTGGTGCCTATGAATCAACCCAAGGAGATCTATCGAGTGAATGTCATACTTTATTTGAGTAGTTCATACTTTACCCACTAGGGGGAGATTTTTACAAATAAAAAAAAAGTTTTCCGGACATATCGATATCGGTAATATCGGTGAATATGAATCAAATCGATTAGTTCTATCTTGTTTATATCACATTTTACTCTATTAGTTCATATTTGACTCACTTCATGGAGCTTTTTTAAAAATTTTATTTAAAAAAGAATACTGCGGACATAACTGCACGTTTGATTTGAATAGTTCAACCTGGGGGATTGCTTGTACAACGCATGGGATTGGGACCTTTCGAGGATATACCCTTGCACTCGGGGACGAAAGCAATCCAATATTGTCCAATATTATGTTCTTTTAATCAAATACCTAAAACATGCTGCCTCAGCCATGTTTTGTTTAATGCTAATTAGCTAATGTTAGCATGCTAATATGCCTAGATTAGATGGCTAACATATGTGGCCTTTTTTCATTGTACGTTAGCATGCTGACGTTAGCTTTTAGCCCCACAGCTGACCTCATGCGCTTATCTTGCAGCGTGGCCGTAGCGTCTCTCTGACAGCCGCCGGGACCGTAACACAGAAACCATGTGGATTTAGTGCATCTTGTTTTTTTTACCCTCTCAGACGCTGCCTTACCCCGGCTGACTGACACCAAAGCCGCCGAGGCCTTCATCGACTCCGCTGAAGTGGTGGTCATCGGATTCCTGGAGGTCAGCATGGAATTTGCATGTAGGAGAGTGTCTCCACCAGAGGCCCAAATAAGCCCTCAGACACCGTTTAAACGAGACCACAGGGTCGTCGCTGACCCAGTTCACGTCGCTCGCATACATGCGGCGAACCAGCTACGATCAGGCGCATTAGCTAAGTGTGAGACTGCGAGGCCTCCTTAAATACAACATTTGTTTGCACCCTGGTATTGGCGATGCAGAAATCACAAATAGATTTCTGACGGGGAAAGTATTTTCTTAGGCCACACCTTTGGCAGCGCTGCTGCCGCGAGGACAGAGTTTGAGCTGGTTGTCCCGCAGACGGCTAACCTTTTTGGACAGACTCTCGCGCGGGGGAAGAATGTGGCCTTCTGGTTAGGAAATACATTTGCATCTGAAGATCTGTGGGTACTGGCCTCATTGACCCTCCTGTAAACACATGCTTACAGGCAGACGGTTCATGGGAGGAGAGAGGAAGAGGAGAGAGGAAGAGGAGAGCACATGAGGATAATGCACAGTAGAACTGTTGTGTTCAAGGCGGAAAGGAGACCAAAATACTGGCGCTGCGCCTCACTGGGAATCAACAAATGTTATCGTCTGCGAAATAATAACGCAGATGGCCGGAGCTCTGTCAGAAATAGCTTTAACTCACCTCCCTCAGAAGCAGACTCAACTCTTTATGTTGAATCGCTCAACTTATTTTTTCAACTTCAGGAGGAAGATTGATGGCAGCAGGAAAGCACTTCAGCTTTTAATGTTCAAACTCTTAAATTTGTCCTTAAAGACTCAACACTGTATCCACGTTTATGATAAAAAAAATACATTTAAAAAAAGCTATATAAAGCGGTGGCGCGGCTGTGCAAATATTGTACGCAGAGTGTATAGACAAAATATAAACACAGTCAAATCCAACATAAACATTGTGCCAAAAATATAAACAGCAACTTGAAAAACATGGCTGGTTTCCAGAACGGGAATTTGTGAGTATCGATGATAATGTTGTTTAAAGTGAATGAATGCAAGATATATTGTCTCATAATGTAAAATATGACACATCCAGGTGTGAACAGTAATTATATTTTATACAAAACAAAACAGACAAAGCAAAACAGCTAAACCTTAAAACGTGTTCTTATAAATGAGTAAAAATGCCTACTGTACATAAAATGCCTTTTTATTGCCACATGAATACGTGAGAATTTACCTCCATAAAACCTGATATCCCATATTGTTTGCAATAGAAATTATTAATAAATACTTATATAAAAAATATCAATAAAAACCTTTAAGATATTTCTGTTTTCGTAAAAGCAGCAACTCTGTTATGTCAGTAAGTCTATAAAAGTATTTTCAACAAAATGGACTTCAGTATGACGTCGTCATGTTTTTGTTTTTTTCTGTTTATATTTTCTACCATTAAATACTTTTTAACGATGAATTTATATGTAAGCGATATATTAATGTTATGCCAAGTCCAAATTTTAAAGGTTTTATATACTGCAGTTTACGTTTGAGTCAAAATAATGAATCATATTTACAAAAATACATCATTTCATAATTTATCTTTGAGATCTCAAATAAAATGATAGGATTGTCAGATATTAAAAAAACTTTGTAATAGCAGCAGTATTAATAAATAGTAATAATAACATAGTACTGAAACACCAATGTACGATATGATACAAACAAGATACAATCCAATACCAACTAAATTTAGACCCAATTGGACCAGCGGTTAGGAAGTTATGTCCGAAAAACAGTGTTTTTCTTAGAAAAGCTCCCCCTAGTGATTAAAGTATGAACTTTTAGAGTAAAATATGACACATGAAAGATAGATCTCTTTGAGTGGATTCGTATGCACCTTATTCCACGTTTGGAAATAAAGCCCCCCTAGTGTCGGAAATATACAACCGAACTTTCCCCAAATCAATCCAGCTCTTCCTCGCACTAATATCTATAGGGTTGTTACATTTGAATATGATCTATATGATAGTTTTTGAGTTATCACGATAAACCACAGATTGACGGACGACCCATTCTAACCCACTGATTGGCCGCCACCACTTCAAACAAACTTCAAAGAAAAAAAAACGACCTCAGATTTATTACACACGACATTATCATGAAAAACTAAATATGGGGGAAAGCACAGTGTAAGATGACACAAGTTCAAACTCTCTTTCCTCTTTTGTGTTTCAGGGAGAGGAGAGTCATGGCTACCAAGAGCTGGTCGCTGCTGCGAAGCGAGTCGACTCAGTTCCCGTAGCCGTTTGCACCATGAAGGAAGTGTGGGCCGATTACGGCCTCTCCTCAGACACCATCACGCTTTTCAGAAAGGTAATCTACGCCATCACGGCTGAGCATCATTTTATTTGCATGAGGTATCACTGAAAAGATGGGGATTATTACGCGTGTCCTGTGAGCCAGGTCGATAGCAACCGGGAGGACCTTGATCTTGCCAAGGTCAAGAAGTTAGAAGCTGACGGTCTTGTGAACTTCATCACCATCAATGAGGTCCGATTCATCACGGAATACAACCAAGTGGTAGGCCTGACTTATGTTTTCATTTCAATGTTTCTGTGTGGCGGTAAAACTGTCATTTATCACTTAATGCTTGAATTTTCTCCTTCAAATGCAAAATGCATGCGATAATCAAAAAATGCCATCAAGAGGAAAACCAATATTTGAATGGATAGAATTACACTTTTTACATTTTAATATTTCCTATTAAAAAACCCTTTGAACACCTTCAATAATCCCTTTTATTCACTTTATAAACCGTATATACTTACCTGTTATTCAGATTTGACACATGAAAGTAGAACTCAAGAAGAAGGATCCTTGCCATGCAATTTTTTATTTTCAATTTATTCATATTTTTACGTGTTATAGTTATAATGGCCGACGTTCTTTGCAGTCATGCCGGAAAAAATAATTCAGTATCACGTTATAACCTAATAACTTTCATGCTGGTAAATTTATGGTAATTATCATGTTATGACGTAATCATTTTTACTTTATAAACGTGACACATTTCTCGTTTTCACATGATAATTCTCACGTTATAACATGATAGATAACTTTTATGTTTCTACGTGATAATTTCCACATTATAACGTGATAAGATTAACGCTTTTAAATGATCATTTTTACGTTATAATGTGATAAACTTTTAGATTGTAATTTTCACCTTATAACGTGATAAGTTTCATGCTTTTAAATGATAATTTTTACGTTATAACGTGATAAGTTTCATGCTTTTAAATGATTATTTTACGTTATAACACAATAGTTAACTTTTAATGCTTTTACATTGTAATTTTCACATTATAACTTGATAAGTTTCACGCTTTTAAATGATAATTTTTACGATAACGTGATTATTTTCCTGTAAAAATGTGAAAACTATCACGTAATAATGTGAAAACTATCATGTAAGAACTTGAAAATGATCACGTTATAACATGATACTGATATTTTTTATTTTATGGCATGACAACAAAGCGCTTCTGTATGAGATAAATGCTGACTCCTTTCTCTTGGTATACATAAAGCTCTACACCAGTCAGAAACAAAATGAATAGCGGATAATGGTTCTAATGTTGCGGAAGATTGTGCATCAACAGTTTCTAAAAAATATTCATGTTTCCTGTCAAACTGAGATAAAAGACAAACATTCAAATAAATCACAATATTACAGCGTCTTATATGACGAAAGTTGTTGAATACACCAATCAGCCAAAGCTGGTGTTAATGTTATGGCTGATGGGCGTATTCGATCTCGATGAATGAAATGGTGAGTATAGGCACAATGAAGGTACACAAGCATCAGCACAAAAGAGTGAAACACTTTATAAGAAGCCTGTTGTTTAGGTGAGACGCCTCTGATAAAGAAGATAGTGAGTGATTATTAGAAACTTAATTTCTCCCGACTCAGCTTCATTCTTGACGTTTGCTGATCTCTTCGTCCCTCTCAGACAGCAGTCGGCCTCTTCAACTCTGACGTGAAGTCCCACCTCTTGCTCTTCGTTAACAGAGGGACTGAGGAATTTGCTGAGCTCAAGGCACGACTGGGAGCTCTGGCTCCAGAGTTCACAGGCAAGGTGAGACCTCTCTCCAGCGGGATCCACCTGGACGCGTTTCCCTTTTATATCAGACTGTGTGATTCACAGAACAGGACTAGTTCACAGGGAGCTGTGAAATGGCTCAGTTAGGGATTTTTACAAAATGAGCTACATTTGTGCGAATGACTTTGTTCCAGTTCCTGTTTGTGCTGATTAATGGAGCCGTCAAGTCCAACTCAAAGTCACTGGGCTACTTTGGCCTCAAGTCCCAGGACCTGCCACGCGTTGGCATCTACGACGCTGACTCTGACATGAAGTGGCTCCTGCCTGAGGGAGAGATTTCTGCTGAGCGAGTGCGTGACTTCTGCCAGTCCTTCCTCCGAGGAGAGCTGAAGGTGAGCGGCCATCAGAGCTGAGCTAAGATGCTGCAGTTTTTCTGACCAAGTAATCAGCCGGAGAAGGTTTAGGTTCTCTGTGGTCTTTCCGATGAGCTTCTTGTAACACGTAGATTGATCTTTACACAATTTACAGTATGTTAGAGTGGTACAGGATATGTGTGAGTGAGGTGTGCAGTAGGAGTGACAGATAGGTTCTAGGTGGAGGTGGGACTGCACCAAGGTTCGGCTCTGAGCCCTTTCCTGTTTGCTATGGTGATTGACAGGTCGACAGATGAGGTTAAGCAGATGAAGATGAAGGACTAGAGGTGGAGAATGTGCAGGAGTCTAAGGACTTGGGGTCAACTGTTCGGAGCGATGGGGGAGTGTGGAAAGGAGGTGCAGAAGCAGGCAGTGGGGAGTGGGTGCAGAGAAATGTGAGGAGTTATCTGTGACAGAAGGTTAGCAGCAGAAGTGAAGGAAAAGGTCTACAAGATGGTAGCGAGGGCATCTGTGCTGAATGGTTTAGAGACGCTGGCACTGAGGAGGACAGGTCCAGATGGAATCAAATGACCCGCTGTGGCGACCCCTGAAGGGAACAGCTGGAAGAAGAAGAAGAAGATTGATGGAAGAGACTTCCCTTAAAGAGTAGAATGTACACCAGGTTGAATATCATGAAGCGATTATGGAAAAGGACTGAAGCGTTGACAGAGTGTGAGGCTCACATGGACAAGAAATCCTGATTTGATGGAGGTGTAGGATGTACAGAAAAGACGCATAAATGATGATGACGAAATGCAAATGCTGATGCTGAGACGAATGGAAAAGAGGAAATATGTTGATTAGGGCATAAATGCAATCAGTGGAGCATACTAGCAAACAAATGTACTAATGAATACACAGTCTTGAGGTACCCTTGTTTCAAGTGTCACATGTTCTCACTGGGCTCTATTGTCTGCTGTATCACTCATTACACTTTTGTGTTTTTCAGGAGGTGAAGCAGGCGGGGGCCGGAGCCAAAACAGAGTTGTAAGACCACAAAAACAAATGTAAAATCATTCATATATATTAAATAAAATAGCCCAAAATGGTCTGATGTGGCTTCTTTCTCCTGCGAGGAGAGTTTGACCACGTGTTGGTTTGTTTCCTGTGTGAAACTGTGTAAGGTGACGTTATATCAGCCTTTGTTTTTGTCTGTTTACGCTGGTGGGAGCCTGTCTGCGGTCTGCTTACCAAACCACAGGTCACTGGCCACAAATTGCTACAAGAGTTTGTTAGTCCATCCACTTAAGTTATTGCCATAACCACAACACAGCGGCCTCAGAGAGAGTGACAGAGAGCACACAGGGAAGACATGGAAGTCAAGGTGCAGTCACATCTTGTATGATTCATCCTAGTGGGAAAGCGTGGCGAACAACATCGTGCGCACTAACACGAAGCCTCCAACGAACAAGTTCAGAGGCGGCGATCACACAAGGTCAAAAGCAGGTCGTCAGATTTAAAAATGAATCGGGTGACTTAATACATACATATCGGTCTATAAATAGGAGAGTATTAAGCAATAAAATGTCTAGAAATAAACAGCAGATGGACTTTAAGGATCATGGGTGAAGGAGTTTGGGTTTACCCCAAAAATATTCTCTCAGGCTGGAAGGGGATTTCAAGCTCCGGCTGGATCCAGTATAATTAGCGGTGTTGTTCTGCCAAGCAGATGTATCCGGCAGCATTGGAAAAGCCTGGCAGGTGGACGTTTCTCACAGGCCAGATGGAAATACACTGTGTCGCCTGCCATCTGGGTTCGTCGACGGACTCAGCCTGTAAGACTAAAACAGAGAGATAACTAGGCCTATTCTGTCGTCCCCGACGGAAAGGGTATATCCCCGAAAAGTCTCCAATTCACTACATCGGACAAACAATCCCCCTGATTTAACGCCTCAAATTAGATTTCAAGTAATGTAATCTGACAAGTGTGATTTGTCAGGCTGTCTCTCTGTAGAAAGTCTCTGCATTTTGCTGGTTTGAATTTTGCTTTTTAACTGATGCTTATAAGGAAGCCAGAAAAAAAAAATCAGTATCACATAATTTTCATGTTTTTGCATGAAATGTTTACGTTTAACTTGATAGATAATTTTCATACTTTAGATGTGAAAGTTTTCATGGTACAAGGTGAGAATTTTCATGTTTTATGTGAGAATTTTCATGTTATAACGTGATAATGTCACATTTTTACGTGATAATTGTCCTGTACAAATTGCTCAAATAATTTAAATATTGGATTTTTCTTTAAATAAAATCAAAGGGGATGGTTGGTAAAATGTGCAATCATGCAAAGTACCATAAAAATATTTTTTTAAGTAAAATCAATGATTACACATTTAGATTAATATAATTTCAATAATTATTTGAAATGTGTGGTAATAATTAACATTATAATGAGGAAGTTGCTTGTTCACAAAGACATTTATGTCCTATTTTATTTCAAACAGTACTTCCTGGTAATGTAATGTGATGTGCATTTTTTCCTATCAAAGTATAAGACCCCCTCTAAAAAAAAAAAAAAGTTACTAACTTTTAGAAAAATTAAGGTAAAGATAATATAAATGAAGATAAAATGATGTATACATTTATAATATTGATTACTTCATATATTGATTATTGATTTATTCTCTTGATGTTTTATATTATTTGTACAGGAAAACATTATGTACATATTAAGGTCCTTTATTTTGCCGGTACTGAGTTTTGGACTCAGCATGTTCCGGTAAGTGTAAGTGTCTTTCGCTTAACTTTATTTTTAATATATTTTTGTTTGATTTATTTTTGGAATCATGTTTTTCTTTTCCAAAACAACGTGGACTTGGACTTAAGGATGGAAAAAAATTTGTTGTCATGGGTCTAGATGAAGTCTGACGCACTAAATGGATTTTAGCCCCTATCGATCAAGAATCCACAAGCTAATCACAGCAAAATGAGTGAGTGAAGCTTTCACATGATATCACTTGTAGCCACAACATCTCAATAAACTTATCCAAATTTGTTTTGTAGAAGTCATACAGGATACGCTCTGACACAGACTGTATCTCAGTCTTCTATTCCAGTATTCCAGTCATCTTTACTTAGAATGAAGAAAGAGTGGAAATAAAGTTAATTGATGCTAGTGCTAACAAGCTAATGCTAGCAAGGTAACGCTAGCATGTGCGTACTAATGTTTGTTGATGTTTATTATGATAATGTTTGACTTTGTTTGTTAATATCTTTGTGTTTGTGGTTTATGGTACAATATTAATGTATTTTAGTTGGGATTATTCACAGAAGTCTACAGACAGTTTTATTTTATTTTACTCCTCTTGTAGTTAATTACGAGATAATATGTCACAATTTCTTTTGTGATGAACAAATTGCGCTTCCTTAATTTCAGAGAATTATGACTTTTCAAGAATATAATGCTGTTTACAATAAAGAAACTGATATCCCTGTTCCCCTATCACACTCTATGATCGGAGCGCAACTGTGGATGAAGAGATCAGTTTAAAGGATTTTCTAAAAAGAAAGATCTACCACCTTTGATCTTTAATGTTATCCACAATCAGTATCAGTAACCCCCCCTCTGTAATTATATAAATTATCAACAAAAGCCATCAACAACTTTTCCAGACAAACGAACAAAAGTGACCACATACATAATTTATTCCCACCAATGCAGGGACCTTTAGTTTCTATCCTCATTCAACAAAAATTCGAAAAAAGCACATTTTGACCTGTGATGATGACTGATGAACTTATGTCAAAGATGTTTATTTAGCCTACTTTATGAATTTATTGCCATGCTTATAAAAAGGATAGCATCGATCATATTGTTTGTTTGCATTTTTGTGTCTGTTGCACAAGCAGAAAATACGTGAAAACGTTAAAATAGGTAGATGCAAAAAAAACCCCAGAGTGACCTATATACCCTTGCCTAGCCGTTGTAATTCCTGCCCATCCAGGGATGTTGTGGAACTTGTTTTGTCCGGCTGCGTCCCCCATGCACTGAAATGCATCCTCAAAAAGGGATGCTAGAGCAGACATTGAAATTACACAGCGTGTGTTCCAACACAAATACCAAACACCAGGAATAACATTAGGAATACGAAGAAGACCAGGGTCATTCTGCAGCAGCAGAGAATTCTGACTGCATGATAGATGAATGTGTCAAGGGGCACTCGGAGACAATTATGTGAGGTAATATGTCTGCTTAAATGTTTAGTTATCTAGACAGTGTTTAGGTTACAACAACATTCAGGTCTCCAAAAAACACTTTTGAAATTAAAAACCACAGCTCAAGCCAAGCTTGAACAGTTTTTTCACAAACAGAGAGCAGCATCCAAACCCACATGCGTAATGCCATGCATCCCAAACATGGGGGTTTGCCTATATTTAGCTGTATATACTATATGCTGAAATACAACAAGCGAGGCATTGGTTTGCTCGCTGGCATTGGCAAACCCCGGCCATGGCTGGATCTGGTCAACAGCTGCATGGAGCGGGATGGGTCTGTAAATAGGGACTGACTGCGGTTCTGGTGGGACTCCGCAACACTCTAATTAAGCTCTGTCACATTACGAGGCTCACTGCAGCTCTGTGTCGCTCGATTAGTAGCTTGTGTTCAGCCCGGACTATAGTTTGAGGTCTGTGGGGGTGGGAGATCACATTTGGGGCAAGGAGTGTTGTAACATAACAGCAGTCACAGAACAGACAATCCAAGAAAGAGGCGACTCTACAGCGGGTGTCCCTGAATAGAGTCCAGTCTTATTTTAAGGATATTTTATAGAGATCAATCACACCTCTGGTCTGGACTTTCGGGGCTTTTTCCTATATTATTTATACTCCATTGACGAGAGCGAAGAAACTTGAAGGGGTTGCATGGATTTGTAAACAAGACAAGAATAGAACTGATTTGGTCTGACCTCAGAAAATTATTGGCAGGGAAATAATAGCATTTTTGTTGGAGAAAGGATGAGAAAACACCCTTCAGTTCATCCTAAAAACACAGAGAGAGCCTATTTTAAGACCTCAGTTCTGCAACTCTGCTGAAACTTTGATATGAGCTCTTAAAAATGACGGTTGAAATATTTATCAGCGTGTATGTTTGTGTGTGTGCATGTGTGCGTTCAGTGTGTATGTTTATGTGTGTTCGTGTGTGCGTTCAGTGTATATGTGTGTGTGTACGTGCGTATAGAGAAGGGGAATCCAGTGATGTCACGATGTACTGTAACGATTCTCCAGTTACTGCTTTGGAATTACCTTCACGTCAGGAGAAGTACATACATTCATACTTACATGTTTACACAGCGGATGTGCCCTATATGTACAAGTGGATGCCACGAATGTTTGTGGTGGACTAACTTTATGTACGGGTGAATGAGTTTTTGGACTCTGCGCCAGAGCAGCGTGGGTGTTTCTGAAAGCTTTGATGAAAACTGGAAGCAGAAGCATTGATATTTGATTCCCCAGCCAATCAGTGAGTTGAGGCATTGCATGGGCCTGGTCTGACGGAGGAGGAGGACTTCAGTATATATTGACCCTGAATTTGGTTAAAAGTCAGAACAAGACATCGAAGGAACGCTACGAAGAGCAAGCAGTTGAAAAAGCATCTCGTCTACAGCAAGACACCACCTACAAGGCATCATGAAGACTCTAACTCTACTCTTCATCGGTGCTTTCCTGTCAGTGTGCTGGTCCATGGGCGGTAAGCAACAAACCCATCTCAGCATTGATTTGATATCTAATGATGTCCTCTACGCTTTTCTGGAATAATGTAAACACTTATAGCAAAAATCAAACTGTCATTTTCTATCATCCTCAGCTGTTGAACCGGAGGACGTTGTGGACCCCGCTGACGACGATGTATCTGACCCCGCCGCTGAAGACCTTGTAGCAGCCGATTCCTCCTCAGCTGCTGTTGAGGATGAATCATTCCCCTCATCCCCAGATTCGGATACTTCCTCCGTGTCCGATTCATCCTCATCCTCGGAGTCCGACTCCAGCTCCTCAGAATCGGATTCCAACTCCTCCTCAGACGAATCTTCTCCTGATTCCTCATCCTCTGAGTCCTCTTCTTCTGAGTCCTCTTCTTCTGAGTCCTCTTCATCGGAGTCCGACTCTGCGGCCTCCGAGTCTGCCTCGGATTCGTCCCCTCCTTCATCCTCATCTTCAGAGTTGGCCAGCACTGAAGGTAAGCAAAATTTTACTTTCCCAACTGAATTATTATTGCGTTGTGTTTGAGAGAAATTTGACTTTTCTGCATGAGTGTAAAGTCAGACATTCTGAGTTTGTGACGTCTGTTCCCACAGCCCCTCACGTGGTCATGAAGAGAGACTTGGCTGCTGTGATCCTGAGGAGAAAGAGAGCTCCAGGAGGAGAACTCTCACTCCTGCAGCTGGAGAGGTACACTTATTTACTTGAATTGGACAAAATAGATACACTAGGCCATAATTTGCCGTATGTTCCACACTCTCTTAGCTAATAAACTGTCAAACGTGGTGCTTGAAAGGTCTCCTAAACCAGCTTTTATCTTCTGCCACTCTAGTCTGAAAGAGGTGTGTGAGCTGATCGACGCCTGTGACGAGATGGCTGAGACTGCAGGCATTGTTGCTGCATACAGCGCCTACTATGGACGCCTCCCCTTCTAAGTTCTAAGACTCCTCTTTCACCATCATTGGAATTTTCTTTTCATATGAAAGAGCAGAAAATCAAACACACAAAAAAATGTGCATGTTATAATGCTAGATGGATTTTTTTTTTTTTTTGAAGCCACAGATCCCTGCACAAGCGTCCATCTCTGGTGGTCCTGAATGGAAAAGCCTCCCCCATGCTTTCTGAGTGAGGCATTTATAAACACGAGCCTGTGAAGATGTAGTAGCCACTACAACATCATTGTTGTCATGTTTGTTGTTAATATGTTATTCTTCTTTATTGTATATTGCAGTGAAAGATGCTACAAGTGCAAATGTATTCCCTTTAATGTATAGATGTTTGTATATGGTGCTTTAAACTTACTTTAATGAGGATAAAGTAATTCTAGTGAAAGTGGGAGGTAGAGTAGTGACACCATAGAGGTACTGTTGTTTTAGCAGTAGTGAATTGATGGTGGTTAGTGTACAGTGAGTGTGAAATGCAAAGCAGAGCTGCAATTATCTGTCATGTCTGTAACCACATATTGCCTTTGCGTTTGAGGAAAAATAAATTATTTTGATTTGTGGAATTGTTGTTTTGTTCTGTTTTTGTCAGTTTTATTTATATAGCACATTTACGACAGTGGGTCATCAAAGTGCTGAACAGACAGAAAAAAATACAGTGGATTAACCTTCTAATGTCCTCAAAAAGAAAAAAGACTACGGTAAAAATGTTTCTTTGCATATCTTAATTATTCCCCCCAGGGTACCATCCTCGGCCCCTTACTCTTTAGCACAAACATGTCGCCACCGGCTGATATTAAAAACAGGTTCGGTCAAAAGGCATTAATTTTTTAATAAGAAATAGATATAAAAAAATGTGCTAACCATATAGTTAAGCTTTAAATGCTTAAAAAGACTGCATGCCAAGCACAGGCAACAAAAAATAAAAAAACACTTCTTATTAAAAACAAGTAAAATATAAAAAAACAAAACAACCTTAGTTAAAAGCCAAACATGCCTATAAACCTGCACTCACTCTTTTCTGACGCTTCAAATAATGGAAACAAGCTTTAAACAACATACGTAATGGCAGCTCATGAAGATGATGTGGCGGTCCTGGTTAAATGCGCCATGTGGCTCATAATTACACGTACTATCATCATGTGGCAATATTCGGATTTATGAGATATTTCTGACTTTTTGAAGTTTATTTTCGTTGAGCTTTTTACTAATTCCTGGAGAAATATTTAACTTTTTAGAGTTCGTCTAAGCAACAGGATTAAAAAAACAACAACATGACATCCATCACGCATAATAATTAACAAAAAATACGAATATTTAATCAAGAAAAAAAACATTGAATTGAACTAGATTGAATAGATTTTTTGAACATCAGCAATCAATGTAATAAGGACAAATAAGTAACTAATTAATACTTCATAAAATCAAAAATAAGTAGTTGAAGGTAAAAGAAAAAGAAAAACATTTAAGAATCTATTTATCAGACCTTCTGAGATATTAGATTTGTGGCAAATGCAGTTTTTAATGCCATAGCTGAGGGTTTCTCTGGTAGTGACGTCATACAAGTACAAGCCGTGATGTGATATTCAGTATAAAAATATTAGCTGTCCTTCCTATATGTAAGATTCTCTTTCAGACAGTGAGCATGCACTGAATGAAAGAATTACATAATCGCCAACAGTCTGTTACAGCATTCAACTTTTAGAAATATAGAAATAGTCACGTGGTTTGACTTCTTTGGGCTGATGCGTTCCTCATGTGTGCCACTAGATGGCAGCGTTGGCCAGTCCAACGGATTTGCGCTGACGTTTTCATCCAGTATAATCCGAGGCAGCGCTTCAACAGGACACATAAAAGATTATATACTTTCAAAATGCCAAAATATATGTTGGCAGTTTAAGGTCCGCTTGAGATAATTGTCCTTCTGGAATGTCCAAGGACGCCTAAGCTTCAGCTTCCTCAGAGATGGTAGGACATTTTCTTTGACGTTCTGGGATGAAACAACCACATTTTAAATAATGTGGCAGGAGGAAAAAAATGAGGCATCTTCTAAAATAACATCATACCTGCAGTAATAAACGGCGGGTGCTGGAAACCTGCGGAATGCAGAAAGTATGATCGATTCAATCAAGTATCAGGAAATACTCAAAGGAAATTTTTTTTCCATCTTCATTTCATTTCTCTGTGTTTTTTGTGTTTGATTGTTTAAAAGTAACTATAAAATAAATAATGTGTAGCGTGTGCCAGTTAGAGTATCAGATATTAATGCAGAAACTGCCTCATGGTTGTTCTTTAAACGTTTGTGTAACCTCAGTAGTGACATATTGATAATCTGCACACGGTATGGCGACATGTGACAGTATGACAGTCGTTACAACAGTTGTTTCAACAAAGCGCCTCATAGAACCAATAACTGAGTATCAATCCATCAAAGGCATTAATTGCAAAAAACATTTTGAAATAAAAAAAACTGATAATATGAAGGTCAGCTACGTTTATGGTGCCTTGCGCTAGAGAGCGGAGAGCTAACTCTCCTGACCTCTACTCCGTTTATTTTGGGTCATAATTCTTCATTCCCCCCTGTTATCCTCAGAAAAATCTTTAGATACCACTAATAGTGTAGCAATAAATATTCTCCTGTCATTCCCGTATTGCAGAGTCAGCAGTTTTGCTAATGAGGGGATCATTTGAAACGATAAGTGGAATGTTTTTCTGCCATGTGAGCGGAGAATCGTTCCAACAGCATGATATTCACTCTTTTATTTTAAATACTCACATAGGTTGCCGTTGTTGCACCGAGCACAACTCAACATGAAAAGTCAAAAAATACATCAGTAGATGAACATTCATCTAAATTACATCTACATATTCCTTGAATACAATTATCCTTCTCAATTACAAAACAATTTTTACATCTTAAAACGATGTGATATCAATGTGTTTTTCTCTGTAAAAAAAAAAAAAAAAAAGAAAAGGAAAAACATGGGAACGGTCAGTCGAATCAAACTTTTACTGTGTGAATCTAATCCTAACTGATTTTATTTATTCTAGTTTAAATTGAATGCAGAAATGCTCCTAAATCCTCAGGAAACGTTAGAGAAACATCAGAAAGTTTTCCTGTCCACACAGTCCATTAAGACCTAATTAATTAATAACCCCTTATATGTCCCGATCAACTGTTTGCCTTAACATATTTTGTTTCACTATTTTTTATTTAAAAAGGGGACTGAACCTGTTCTTAATATGAGCCAGTGGCAGCATGTGTATGCTAAAGAGTAAGGGGCCGAGGATGGAGCCCTGGGGGACACCACGGGACAAAGGGGACACCAAGGAGGAGGCATTAATCACTTCTATTGAGAAAGTCCTATTCAATAAGTAAAATGTTTTTGGCCCATTAAAGCATGAGAGAACTTCCTAAACACAATTATGTAAATTGAAAAAAAGAAAAATTAGACCTTTTTCTAAAAAAAAGTTTAATAATAGTCATATAGTTTTTCTAAAAACAAGTTTTTGCCAAAATTTTGATCTAATTTAATTTTTTATAATAAAATACAAAAGTTCATCATGAAATAATTTTATGAATCTGATTTGAATAAATTCAATGAAATAAATTTTGGTTGAATTTAATTAAAAATGATTTCATTTAATTAAATTTTTTTTAAATGTAACTAAATGAAATTAAAATGAATTGAATTCAATTGATTTTTGCCGAATAAAAACATGCTTGCACCAAAAAAAATGATCATATGTTGGTCAAATTAGAGTTTCTAGGATATTAAATTAATAAATGCTCCAAAGAAATAAAATATGAAAAGATATAATTTTATACCAGCAGCCCAGAAAGGTGCTTTGAGATGAATTCTAACATTAAACCTGCTTACATACAAATCCTAAATTGGGTTTTATGTTTACCATATGCTCAGTATTATGGTTAAAAATGGAATCTTCATCTCTGAATGAACAATATTCCATTAAAATCAATACCTACAAATTACAAGTTCTCTGGTGCACAAAACTCTGAACATGTATATTTGTGAGTTCTTGGGATTTACAACTTCAACAGGAAGTTAAATAAGGTTAATAAGGTCTGGAAATCATACAATATTAAAGGATTGGACTAACCCTTTTCATGGGATGCATTGGAAATAACAAAAAATATATTGCATTATCCTATAAAGGCAACATCAGGTTGCACTTTACCCAACAGTAGGTTTCTTACCATGAAGTCATAATATGTATAAGTTAGAATTTGATCTTCATGATGAAATAGAATACAAAGATTGTTTTGAACAAATTTGAAGCGGTGCTTGAACTTTATGCCTCAGGGTCGCCAGTGGATGATCGTAAGAGGCCGCTGAAGTAGACACCCGCACACTGTGCAGATGAAATACTCATATTCATACTCACACATTATGGATACTACTCATTAATAAAGCCGGAATCTTGATTCATTACGAGATGGAATTATCCTCTGAACCCTATTCTAAACTGAAGGATCTACTAAACTCAACAACACAAATGTTATACAAATTTAAGATTTTCAACTAATTTTGTTTTGTGCCACGACCTCAAATCACTTTGTGCACAACATGCACAAAAATCTCAAAGCCGGGTCATTTTGGTAATCTGTAGCTCAATCTTTATCTCATTTTCCACCTCCATCTCCGCACTCATTGCCGGGTTGTCGTACACCTCTGTGTGGAATTTCTCCTTCCGCTCCACGGCGTCTTTCTCCATCTGCTCGTGGTCGTCGGCAGCAGTGTGGCAGCATTTGCAGCAGCAGCAGCATTTAGCCGTGATCACACCAACTACTTTGTCCCAGGGTGCGAGGGAGTGGGCCCAGAGAGGCAGGAAGTCCCAGGATCTCAGTAGTGCGGGCAGACACTCCGGTTTCCACTTCTGCAGTGTGTTGATCACTGCGACGATGATCAGCAGGAGGACCAGAGGTGCACCGACGCCAACCAGCGCCGGCCAGCCAGCCATCGACAGGCCGAAGACGAAGAGTGGTAAGATGAAGAAGCAGGATATGATGTAGATGCCTGCAAACCAGCGGTAGGAGGCGGTGATGTTGCCCAGGCCTTTAGCCAGCCGGATCGGGATGCGGGTGAAGGGGATTGGATACCACAGAAGGATGCCGGAGATGTTGAACAGGAAGTGCACGAGGGCGATCTAGAGAAACCATCAACACATGTTCTTCAGAAGTAGTTTTTTTCTCCGCTATTACAGATTTTCTTACAAAATAAAACACTTGTTTTACTCGTAGCTTTAATTTTGCCATAGAGTTTTCCTGAAAAAAAAGAATGTGTGCTCTATTTTGAATTTCGTCCATTAAAATTCTATTTCCAATAAACAGCAGGTAAACTTTTTAGCTAAATTAAAAACAATTATTATACCTAGTTTTAATTACTTGCTATTTTGAATAAATCTCTAAGAAAAAAAATATGATATGATATGATTCAGTCATGCTTTCTTCTTTTTTTTGTCATTATTTTACATAATATATAAAATAAAACATTTTTTGTTTGGATTCACTTCATAGGTGTATTATTGTCCCTTAGAGTTCTGAGGGAATAAAGTATGCACACTATATCAGGTATAAATGATGCAACTTCCAACACTTTCTTATGTCAGGTCGTCAGTGGACTGCAGTGAAAAAAAGGTTTTGGTGGTTTCAATAAAATAATCCAATTTCCATGTCACTTTATGTGTCCATGATTATTTATGTGAACCACTGACCTGTAGGGCATTAGGCAGTCTGTCCCCGGGACTCGCCATGGCTGCCAGGATCGCCGTAGTGGTTGTGCCGATATTTGCCCCCAGAGACAACGGGTATGCTCGTTCAATACTGATGACACCAATACCTGTTCAAACAGATGTGACATATGTTCTACTACTCATACCGTAATCCTCCAGTACCACTTTACACTGAGACTACCTTCACAAAGGGTTTATCAATGGTTTAGAATTAGGTCATAAAATAAAGTCGTAAAGGCTTTATAACTCATTAGTTAACGTTTATAAGCAGCTTATAACATAACTCTCAATTTATCAACGTGGGTCATTATTTGGCAATATCACGTTAGCAGTACAGATAGGTGTGCTCACTATTTGGCAAGCATCAGGTCTCTGATACCCCTCATATCTAATGAGTTATGGCAACTTTAAAACCCTTTAAAGCCCCGCTCAACAGTTTAGTTTAGCACATTTTGAGTCACTATTTCTGATTGAAAAATGTGTGCCACATGACGGAACATGTTTATAATATGACCCAGTGGCAGCATGTGTATGCCAAATAGGAAGGGACCAAGGATGGAGCCCAGGGGGACACCACAGGTCAAAGGGGCCACCAAGGGTGAGGATTTAACCTTGGCGATAGTTCTATTTGAGAAGTAGGATTTTTTTCCCCCCCTGGCATGTTAGCATGTGACTAACATACTTACTGAAAACCAAACAAGTCTATAAAATAATTAAGTAATAAGTCCAATAAGTGTCATTTAGTTTTTAAAAAAAAACATGCTTTTACTAAAACCTTGAGCTGATCTAATTAAAAGAAGGACTATATGGACTATTTCCATGAATTTCAAAATTTGGTCATATAATTTGGTCATAAGTCTGATGTTTTAGAAACATGTTTGACAAAATAATTTGTAATTTGTAAGATATTAAATTAATAAATGCCACAAAGAAATCAAATATTCAAACACATTTTTTCCCCCCAAAACTACTTTCTTGGTGAGGACACAACAAGTGAAGAGCGCGTTTCCCCTAAATCAAATAACTAGTGCTTTAAATGTTTAACTAAAATCCTGAACTGATCTAATTCAAATTGACTATTTTCCGCGAATTACGAAATTTCGTCACAAGTAATTTTTTAAGTCTGATTTATTGTTTTACTGTTAATAAAAAATATGCTTGACCGAACAATTTTTAATTTGTGTTTTTTTTAGGATTTTAAAGTAATAAATGCCACAGAAGAAGAAATAAAATATGCAAATAAATAATTTTTTTTTTGCATCTAGCTTCACCACAACTTTCGCTGATAGGACAAAAAAAGAAGATGAACCGACCAGTGAAGAGAAGAGATTTAATTAATAATGAAAGATGAACGTCCTCACCAACAAGCGGAGTGATTGCAGACGTGAAAACCGAACTGCTCTGCACAATGAAGGTCATCGCTGCTCCGACTAAGATGGCAATGTAACCTGTGACCCAACCGAATGGAAACGGGAAATCTGCAAACAGAAACATTCTACATGAGTCTCCATAATTATTGCATTTGATTCCAATGCAGGTGTCTCTGCCGCTCACCTGTGTTGAGGATGTTTTTGATGATTGAGGCCACCTGTCCCTTGAGCATGGAGTTGAGCAGCTTGACAATGAGGATCAGGCAGGAGCACAGAACCAGGAGGGACAGAGCCAGCAGGATCAGACCC
Source organism: Lophius americanus (assembly GCA_037951165.1). Taxonomy (NCBI): domain Eukaryota; kingdom Metazoa; phylum Chordata; class Actinopteri; order Lophiiformes; family Lophiidae; genus Lophius; species Lophius americanus. The sequence continues at coordinate 499,872 of JBBDHG010000041.1, read as the reverse complement.
ACTGCCATATCAGACAGACTCACGTCCACGAACAGATGCTTGCCTGCAGACGCAGAAAAAAACAGACTTCATTGTTCTGCAGAAGTGACCGGTGGATGCAAAGGCCGTCTTAATTGATGTTTTCCTGGTTACTTTAACGTAAAACAACGTTGCCAAAACATTGAGAACTCCTAAACGTTGAAGGCCACCGAGGATGACGTCATCTTAAACAACGTGAAACAAAGTCCTACGTCAGGATGTGAAGATTTTGCAGAGATTTAGCTTTTCAGCTTTCGTATTGAGCAGGAAAAAAAGATGCTGATCTCACATTTCTGGAGGTTGTATGTTTGAGAAACGTTCTTCAGGGTGTAGGTGTAGTCGCCATCGACCCAGCAGAGGGACGGGGAAGTGCAGTTCTCTGGACCGGGAACTGTGACGTTCATTATAGTCTGGAACACAGCGTCGGTTTGACAGCACAGACGTGAGGTTCGGGATGTTTAGGAACATTTTTGCGCGTCTGTCTGCGGCTGAACTGTGAGGTCTTACTGTATTGGTGAAGGTTTTGCACCATTTCTTGATGAGACTCTTATTTTTGGCTTCCGGGTCTCCTGTGGCGATGGCACTGATGACGGACTCATCCAGCTAAACCAGAGATAAGGGAAGAGAAGACGCAGGAATGTACAGCTGTTTTATTATTATGGGGTGTTATCTTATTTCTCTGAAGCATTTATGAGTTTTGATAACAAGGTACAATCTCACCATCGCACAATTTATGGCTTATTCTTGTAAAAACAAGAGATCCAGAGATTATTTCGAATGAAAGTCTCCTGAACATGAGACTTCATCTCTAGTTACGTTTCTCTCATTTAAATCTCAGTTCGGTATCTTTATTTATTAAACTATGTCTGAAATCTCACATTTTATCCTCAGGGGGGTTTTAGGAACCGAATGGAATGATCTCAAAAATATAAAGAACTTTTCTTTTCTTTTTGTAAACGAATGAATAAATAAATAAAATAAATAGAATGAATGAATGAATGAATAAATAAAATAAATAGAATGAATGAATGAATGAATGAATGAATAAATAAAATAAAATAGAATGAATGAATTAATGAATGAATAAATAGATCAACAAAATAATATAAAAATAAATTATAATGATAAAAATTAAGATAAACAAATTTTATTTTATTTTTTTAAATGAATGAATGAATAAATAAAATAAAATAAATAAAATAAATAAAATAAATAAAATAAATAAAATAAATAAAATAAATAAAATAAATAAATGAATGCATGAATGAATGAATAGATAAACAAAATAATATAAAAATAGATAATAATGATAAAAATTAAGATAAACAAATTTTATATTCTTTTTTTAAATGAATGAATGAATAAATAAAATAAATAAAATAAATAAAATAAATAAAATAAATGCATGAATGAATGAATAGATAAACAAAATAATATAAAAATAGATAATAATGATAAAAATTAAGATAAACAAATTTTATATTCTTTTTTTAAATGAATGAATGAATAAATAAAATAAATAAAATAAATAAAATAAATAAAATAAATGCATGAATGAATGAATAGATAAACAAAATAATATAAAAATAGATAATAATGATAAAAATTAAGATAAACAAATTTTATATTCTTTTTTTAAATGAATGAATGAATAAATAAATTTAAAAAATAATATAAAAATAGATAATAATGATAAAAATTAAGATAAACAACTTTTATATTCTTTTTTTAAATGAATGAATGAATAAATAAAATAAATAAAATAAATAAAATAAATAAAATAAATAAAATAAATGCATGAATGAATGGATAAACAAAATAATATAAAAATAGATAATAATGATAAAAATTAAGATAAACAAATTTTATATTCTTTTTTTAAATGAGTGAATGAATAAATAAATTTAAAAAATAATATAAAAATAGATAATAATAAAAATTAAGATAAACAACTTTTATTTTATTTTTTTAAATGAATGAATGAATAAATAAATTTAAAAAAATAATATAAAAATAGATAATAATGAAAATAAAGATAAACAACTTTTATTTTATTTTTTTAAATGAATGAATGAATGAATAAATAAATTGATATAAAAATAGATAAAACGGAGAATTAAGATAAACAACTTCAAGGAAAAGACAATTCTAATGAAATAGGGTTCTTAATTAAAAAACCCCCCACACACACTTTAAAATACTCACTTTCACTTCACACATAAGAATTGTAAATGTTTATCTTCATATTTTGAACAGGCCGCTGATAAAATTGATCATTGAGGGATGGTGGAGCTAGGAGCTCAGTGGGCTGAACAGAGACGCTGAAGTGAAAGGCGCGAGAGACTAAAGGGTACAGCGTATTTTGAGAAATACTCAGACACTTTGTTTCTAATTGTTTTTGATCACAACAATGTTTACTTTTGGTTCTTTTTATAGCTTTTTTTAAGATGACTCTCCTGAAAGCAACATGTTTGCTTGTGCTTCCCGGAAAGCCTTGGGAAAATCCATGACCCTTCCTGCCCGTATGGTTCCTGCGGTGGATCTTTTACAAAATCCGGTGTTTCCTTCTCAAACCCAAGCCTCACTTTTCCACTAAGCCCCATGAAAATCTGTCAAGTTATTTATGTGCAGTTGACAGAAATGCAGAAAAATAAAGTATTGCATCATTTTAAAGGGAGCAAAATTCACTTCATGCCAATCCACTTCCTGCTACATGGCCTTTGTATGTAGGCGTTTGCAATGATATTAAAATCTGTTCCTGTGGGAGCCGGCTCAAAGATGAACCCAAAAAAACGGACCGGATTGATCACCTCATCTCCTACAGACGGCGATAACAAACGTCTCAACATCATCTCCATGACGGTGGAGAAAACTCTCTCAGGTTTCATTAGCTTGTGACTCTTGTACCAACGTATGGCTAAAACAGGTGTAACAGCAAAGTCTTATCTGTCTTTTATTGTTTCTGAGATTATGGAATGACCGTGTTGTGGTGGAAGGTCTGAGACGACTGCCTGTGTTAATTGTTCCCTGTCTTGCAAAAAACCTATAAGTAGAATTTACTGTTATGCAGTGTTGCTACTGGGTCACGTTAATTTCCTGGTCTGTTCTGATCTTTAGCAAGAACGTCTAATTCATGCTTGAAGGAATGAATATGGAAAAAGTGAAATATAGCCAGTGACCAAAACGCAGATTGTAATGAGGTAATGTAATGGTGAAGGTCACTACCACACACACACACGCACACACACACACACACACACACACACACACACACACACACACACACACACACACACACACACACAAACACACACCTTATATGCTGTAGGATCAAAATGCATGGATTATGAAGAAATGGTTTCCATCAACTTTGGCTCTCACCATAAATATATGTGTGTATGTTTAAAAATATTTCTTAAAAATTGTACCTGTTCATATGATAGAAAAAAATATTTTTTGGAATATATTTAATCTTCATTTAATTTCTGTGACAACCGTTTTTAGCATTTTTTTTTACAGAACTTTCTTGAACTGCTAAACTTTTTATTTCCTGATTTTTCTTTTAATTGTCTTTTAACTTCGTTTTAATGTCTTAATCCGATGCTCTTTATTTCTGTGTATTAAATTGCATTTTCTCTGAATGATGCTTTATAAATAAAGTTGCCTTTAAATATGCAGAGAATAGGAACCAATCACGTCCCCAGAGAAGCGTGAATGTCCTGATGGCTTTTCTTTGAATGCCTCGACGACATCGTCCCAAACAAGAACGTACCTCTACAATGGATTCAGTGAGGACATCAGTGATGACATTCAGCAGGTCCGGGGCCTCCCCGCTCTCGATGTTGAAGGAGTTGATGATGAGCTTGGTGACCTTGTATAAATAACCAGTAGCCACCTCTAAAGGCAGAAGCACCAGTACAGAGAGCCAGTTGAAGAAGTCGTGGACTGTGGCCCCAGCAAAAGCCCTGGAAGGAGATAAGGTGATGATTCTAAAGGTAATCTGTAAAAAAATATCAGTAAAAGATTCCCCATGTCACCATGTGCAAGTTAAAAAACAAATATAATGTCAACCTGTTAACCGTTACATAGTTAATCACATACAATTCATTCACTTTTTTTTAAACTTAAATCGTACGGAATACTGTTAAAAAAAAATAATAATTCAAATGTCAACAGCAAAAAACAGTAAATTACAAATGTGTGTCACTGTAGTACACAGGGTTAATTATCATAAATGAAGAAACAGTAAATTGCTTTTCTTATTTTTGTTCAAAACATGTGGAAAACACAGTATTTTACTGTGAAAATACAAACTTTTGTTAAGATTAAAGGTTTAATGCCAATGTCACAAGTAGGTCATTCCTGTAAAATTATTATTCTGTCTAAATAACATGTATATTTTTTTTTGGTATGAAAATGTAGTTTAGTAACAATTTAGTAAGAAGCATTCCATAATTTGGACAGACAGAAGATGTAGAATATATGGTATAAATTTGTGAAATCATGTTGATTTCTAAGTTAAAAGTCAGACATTTATATAATTTACTGTTTTATTTTATGTAATTAAGTATGTAAACATAAAAAAAGTTTATATTCTATCTGTTTTTATGCTTATTTACCTTAACATCTTCTACATGGTGACAGTATTTCTTACGGTAAAATTCTGGCAACCACAACTGGCGGTATTTTACCTTAAATTTGAAAGATTTATTTTTTTCCTCACAGCGTATAGCTACATATTATAACTTTGTAGGACAAAGCAGTACAAAAGTATCAAAACTCTTGCATCATAATCATTTAAATGTGAAAGATTTTAAACCAAAATCTGAGTCACTCCTGTTTCTGTGAAAGCTAAAAAACCATTTCTGTACGATTAATAGATCCTGATCCAGCATTGTGGGAAATAACGTTTTTACTGGTAGCTCTTCTGCATGTGAACGTAACATTTGTCCACATGACCTCTGCATATTCCTGTAAATCACATCTGAACACCGATCTTGAAAAGAATCCTTTTTCTGGGGTCGAGCGAGGCCAATCCAGCAAATGTCAAAGGATTACCTGCGGAAGGTGGTGCGTTCACCAGCCTGTGTCATCGCAACAAGCGTGTTAGTGACCGAGGTGCCAATGTTGGTGCCCATGATGATAGGAACAGCCAGCTGGACCGTTAGCACTGCCAAAGCACACAGATCTCCTTCATCATCCATACTCCCTCTCCGCCACACCTTCATCATCGTCTTCTGTGCATGATTATGTGTGCGTGTGTGTATGTGTGTGTGTCTGTGGTGCGGTGTGGCTCATGCTCACGTCCAGAGGAGACCATGCTGACAACTATGGAGGAAGATGTAGATGAGCTTTGGACCAACAGGGTGACCAGAACTCCAATGACCAGACCGGCCAGAGGGTTGGACAAAATTGAGTTGTCCTTAAATATGTCTCCTGCTGTTTTACCTGGACAAGGTGAAGGTAAGAACATGTGCAGTTTCACAACAATTAGTGCAAAGTAAAGACAGAATGGATAAAATATCCAACAATCAGCCACAAGATTAAAGCTACTTGCTCCATATTGTGTGAAAAGAAAAAAAAGAAAACAGCTGTGTCTTTTAACCTCCTTCCGTCAGAACGTGCGTGAATTATTTTAGCTTTAATTGAGCTGTGACATGTTGTCTGTGGGTGCAGACAACGGCAGGTAACTTTCTATCCATACGTTCTTACTTAAGCCTTTCATTTCCTGCTCAACGGTTTGTTAAATCCATTATGAATCACTACTTCTTGTTGAAAATAGAGACTGAACCTGTTTATGACACGACCCAGAGGCAGCATGAATGCTCTAAAGAGTGACGGGGCCGAAGATTAAGCCCTGGGGGCCACCGCTTGTCAACAGGGCCACCGAGGATGAGGCATTAACCATTGCTGTTATTCGATAAGTTAAACTTTTATGGTATTTTGGACTTGGAATTATGCATGTAGGTTTTCTCAAAACATGCTTTGCCAAAAGGTTGAGCGGCTCTAATTCAAATTTACTATTTTCCGTGAAAAACTTCAGGACAAACTCTATTATAAAATTAAAACTACTCACTAGCTGCCTAATATATTCCACCCACTAACCGGCGCCACTGTAACAAGATAATCAACTTTATTCTGACTTCACATGTCAGTTGTTATAATGTTATGGCTGATCAGTGTCAATAACAGACACGCGTTATTTGTTCGCGTGTTACCTCCAACGAGCTGGAAGGCCGAGCTGAGGATGTCGAGGGAACAAATGAACATGTAGAGGAAACCCAGGAGCAGGACCGCCTTCCCCAGCGACACCAGAACCCTCAGCACCTTCCCCCTGGTATCCAGAGCTGAGTCGGAGACAGAGAAATCAATCCCATATCAGATTATTCTTAAAAAGAATTATCCAGTTCTCCTTTTATGAGTCTTATTCGTAGCAGAGACTTAATGTACATATCATGATTAACAAAGTCCACTAAGTATCACAGGCATAAACACTGGTTCTGTTCCATTTCACAGGATGATTAGGAGGTGTGTGCGGACGCCACCCAGGACCCGGTGAACCTATGAGGGCAGCACTTATTAATCACACTTATGGTTTTACTGCTTTGACGTATCAAGAAAATCTGCCGGTCGCACAGTTCGCTGAGTTCAGAGTCGCAGGAGGCGGGAAAAAGTAGGGCTGAACAAAACACCCACGGGTGTCAGGAGACATGTTCAGAGTCATTCTATCATTTATGCTCTGTTATTTTCTAACGTTGCGTAGCTCAAAAGTGAAAAACGTTTTCTACGTAGACATAGACCATATATATATATATGATATGAGAGGAATAATGTAATTGCTGCTATTTGGTATAAAAAATGTTTAAAAAGTTGCAGTTTTTAATGCAATTAGCTTCAGGGTTAATTTCTTACGCCCACTGGGAAAAACGTTTCTGTCTGGGTCAGGTGTAATTTTCACGCCCAAGTCCAAACCGTGCGAGGGCTGGACATCACATGTGTCTTAGATGGACAGCATTTATAGTTATAAGTCTTTACGGGGATTATATCACATTTATAAATGTGTTTATGCAATATCGATTACATACATCCCAAAAGTTTAAGTCTAACTCATATTTGAGTTTTTTTTATTTTGATAGGTGATTCTGCATTCATTCATCTTCTTACAAACCAGTGTTTATACTTGTCACAGCTAAAGTGTATCGCCACACACACATTTCTTCATTTCCATGACCACTTCTTCATATAACTCACACACACACACACACACAGTAAAATAATAATCAATTTGTTCGAAATTAGCCATTTTTTGCGACTCCAAAGTTTTGTGTTTGACCTGAAATTTGTGTTTAACTCCTTTTATTTACATAATTAACTGTTATTCCTGACTTTACTGTTTCACATCTATCAGTTATATTCTATTTTACCTTGTTTTATTAGCTGCATGTTTCTGTGTATCATACTTTTCTCTTGTGAAGCACCTTGTGAAATTATTTCTGTGAAAACTGTTAAATAAACCTATTATTACTATAAATTATTATTATTTCTACTATTATGAATTAAGAGAGTTAAGATTTAAATGATTAAAACCCCTTTCTTCCATGTTCATGCCCTGTTTAGCTCAAAAGAGAGCTGGACACTCCCTTAATGCACTTCAGACTTTGTGAAATGGATAAAATCTACCTTCCAATATACTTTCACACTGGATTAATGAATACTGCAATTAATCGCTGTGACGAAACTTTTAAACCTTCAAAGATTCTGTTTTGACTTAATTTTGACGAGTGAATGAAGTTACTATTTAACTTTGCCAGCACTATTTTGGAACCGGCTAACGTGTCTGGCTACTGTCTGGACCGCGTCCATGATTATTTACGACCAGTGTGCTATCTAAAACCGATTAGCGACAATAATTACAAACATTAAGATTAACTGATTGATTAATTATGCAGCCAACTTAACTGAAGTTTATCCAACAACTTTTCTCAATAGATACAACTATAAAGCAAACGTTAGATATATGCCACAAAACGGGAAACATAACAGGCGCTAGTTGGTTTTTAATAATCACTTCACGTAAAATGTTTAATTTCATTGTAGTGTGAACAGAAAGGAAATGTAAATTAAAAAAATATATAATAAAATATTTGTAACGCTCTCTATATTGTGCTTATCTATTCTCTGTATATATTGGGATTTGTGGTTTGGAGGAAAAAAGTATATGTGCACGATATGTCGTAGTCTGCATCTAATCCATCAGTAATGATGTCACATGGGGGGTTTAAAGGTCCTCACCTGACCACGGGACCCCTGTGTCCTTCAGCTCTGGCATGTCCCATGGGTCTGCATCCTCCGGTTCCTCCACAATCAAGGCCAGGGTGGAGAGTGCAGGACTCGCTTTGACATCTGACACAGACAAAGAACGTGAATGCATTTATAGTTCTTTTCACAAAATTATAGATGGTGCGTGTGTTATAATGTATGTATAGTACATATAATGGCTATCTAAAGTATTCTGTTGCATTTATTTTATTACCCTTGACTATATTTCCATTTTTCTCATTGGGACCGTCCTTGCTTTCCTTCTGATCCGCCATTGGCTGAAAAAAAAAAAAAAGTCAAAAATATCACTATTAAGGGTAAAATTCTGAAGTGCCATACATGCACGTATCTGTGAATATTGAACCGTCATAGTCGTAGAGGATTCTTTACACGTAGCGGAGACAATATTGATCTGCTAATGTGTTACCAGTGTTAGTTACCAATTAGGTCAAATATGTCAGACTGATGTCAGAACCAAAGTATGGGCCTCATATGTCAATAAATCTCACTGGAATCATCCGGCCCTTAGCATAAGTCTGTCAAGTGTCGGCAAAATTTGAGTATTCACGTATGGGATTTTATGTAGTTGGGCTTCCAGGACTTCAGGTTTCGAAGAATCACACATACAGCAAAGTTAAACACACACTCACACACACACAGACACATACACACACTTGCCAGAGTATTGATCCTACTGTCACATGGCGTAGTTGCTGTAAAATTCCATTCACACATCAGTATGACACAGACATACGCGCTTAGCTGAAATGCAAAAACATTGAAGATATTGAAATGTGTCTTTATTAAGTGTTGAAAAATGATAATCAGCGCGTAAAAATATTCCAAATCAGTGACAAATAAAACGATCTCTACCAGTCCTTCCCTGACATTCTGCCAATTGAGATTAGTTCAGCCGCACACGTGTTTTATCAGCTGCGTGGTCTGCCCAAAGACCAAGAAACAAAAAACAAACACACTTTAAATATGTGACTTTGATCATCACAACCCATATGATAACTTCCTGTGTTGTACGTACCGGCATCAAAACACAGAAGCGCAAATAAAAGCGATTACGTGCAAATCTCGCCATTATGTAAAATCGATATAAGTGTATCAGAACTAACCTTACCCAGTTGGTCTTCTTTAAACTGTAACTAAATCAAAGTTAACGTTGCTGCCAGACCTCTAAGGGGAAATCAGCAGTAAAGCACACAGGTATCCAGAAGTTGCTCTTGGATTCTTGCCTCACCTGTTGCAGGCGTAGAGAGTCCATGGTCTGCGTTGGCTGTACTTGAGGCGAAGGAATGCTGCCTCCGTGGAGGGCAGAGGCGAGTGTGATGTGCACCGTTCACATCACCAGGAACACTCCATACTCACAGATAAGAGGAACACACCTTTCAAACCTTGATTAGCCCAACCCGACGCCCCTGTAATCTGCCTGCGAGCTGTGTCGTAATTTCACATGGCATTAGATAAATCCTGAGTTTTGTGGCCTTTCTACTTTCACCTACACCTACACCTACACCTCCGCCCGCCCTTAACCGCCTCTGCACCCTCACCAAAAGGCTTCATTGGTTTTTCACTTCAGATCCCCGAGAAGTTCTGCCGCTCTTCATTTTACCGTGTTTCTTTGCTGTGTTTTGGGAAATGTGTCAAATCTGCCGTGCACTGCCCTAGACGTGATGGCAGCTCCAGCCGATGGACCGGGAGACGATCCGGTTGGAGGGGGAATGCCAGAGAGAATTGCTCCACTGGAAAAAGGTTTCCCCCCCACAAATAGATGGAGCACATGAGGGTGGGGGTTGCCGGATGTGTCATACAGGCCTCATTGCATTTGTGGACATGATCTATTTTGGGCATATTCTGCAGCAAGGGATCGATTCTTTCTGCAGAGCTACCCATTGTTCAATACTTAAAAATAACAAGACTCTAAAGTGAACTGTTGAAGCTACTGACGCCTGCGAGGACGTAGAGAAGAGACGGCGGGAGAAGAGACAGAACGATCTCAGTAGAGGTAGAGGACAGGAGTGGAATTCAACGTTCCCTCTGACAACCTCTTGTCTCTCTCAGTCTTACCACTGCACCTTTATATCAAGACTCACAAGTGTCGTGGTTATACAATTCTTTTTTTGATTCCTCTCATGTCCAAATGAAAGATCTCAGGAAGGTCGAGTCCATTAGGACCGACTCGGTAAAACTAGTTCACTCAAATAATAAAGTTCTGCAACGAAAGGGGGTTTGATGTTCTTTAGTCTTCCTCACTGATTCAAACGGGGTTGTGCAATAATAGAAAAAATTAAAAGAATAAAAGAATGAGCACAAATCAACATCAGCACCACTAATAGGAGTTTTCCAAAATGACTTCTGTGAAAGGTTGCAACTAAAACTGGACATCAGAAACTGTTTTCAAGAGAGGATTCATCGCAGGACTTATACAGCAACTCAGGCGACTAATTGTGGGTGTGTTTATCTTTATAGATAATGTACAATAATAAGCAATGACATGTTGCTTATTACGCTGCACTTGAAAACGCACATTGGACACTTTTCACACGCCCACGTCTGCTTGCACTGATACTGTGATACTGGAGTAATATTAGTCTTATATGCTTATATTATTGTAGGAATATTATTATTATTATTATATATTTTTCACATTAAACTCTTATCATACATTTTTTTATTTATTTCGTATTTGTACTGTTCCACTCAGTTTCCAAAGTGCCAGTTTTTAAGGAGAATAATGTAGCGAACGAAATTCCCCTCTGGGATCAATAAAGTATTTCTGTTTCGGACTCTGATAATTTAAACATCAACCAATGTCAGCCGTCAGTCGTAATCCTACATGTTATGTATACAGGTCAGACACAAATGAAGTCAGGTTGGACAACTCATTCAAATGTTAACCTTTGTTGTTGTTTGTTGTCTGCTCTGAGTAAAAAGGTATTATAAAATTCACAGCTTTATCAAGTCAAGTGCAACAGCATCACCTAGATCCTCTACAGTGTTATTACATCATTATAGATACCAGCAGTAGATTTATAGCCTGACTTACCTTATTTGTTTATTGGCGTTTTTTTCATTGAACTAAATAGACGAAGCAAATATTTTTCGGTCACATTATCACAAAATAAGAATGCACTTGTTATTTTCATATGCCTTTATTTGATTTTGGCTTTCACTATGATCCAATTGTTCCATATGGAATCCTTAAATATGCAGGTGTAAAAATAACAATATTGCAACGAGATATATAAATAAATAGTCATATATATACAACGATATGTTGCATATAACAGCTGTAGTTCAGGAGCCAAAGCGGTCGTCACCCAATCAGAGGGTCGGTGGTTCAATCCCCAATCTGCCCAGATCTTGCTATTTGAACTGGATTACTTTTAATGTTTTGTTTTTTCAACCAAAGACCAAAACAATACCTAACTATTAATACTGATTATTTTAAATATTTATTCTACTTATACATTACTTTATATCTAAATGCTTATACTGTCAAACGTGTATTCCCCACTAATACCACTTTAATTCTATATATTACTAAATGTAAAGTATTTTTCCACAATAATATATCCCTAACAATTGCTTCAAAGGGTTATCCCACTCAAAATAAACTTTAAGTCAAAATACTGACAATATTAATTAATTAATTAATTTGATTTATTCAACCTAAACCAACCAACCTAAACACACTATATGTCTAAATACTTATAGCTAGATGTTAATTCCTCACAAACACTGTCTTATGGCTGAATACTAATACATTTAAAGGTTTATTCCACAAACACTTATTTATGTTTACATTGTTTCAAGGTTTGCAGTTTACAATGTTTGTTCAACACAAATGCTATTTTCAATGCAAATTCAAATTATTTAAAAGGTGTCATTCAACACGAACACAGAGAGCAACGTTTTCTTAATGTTTAAATTGTTAGATGAACATTAAACTATCATTGTTTAAAATTGCGTCTTTTACTTTGGAGGCGGGTTACGGAACAACATTTTTCTCGACACTTATTATTTCCGGGTCACGTCAGTGTTTTCTGGAGCTATGACATTGTACTAGGTGGAGAAGTCAGTCCGCTGATCGAGACTGACAGTATAGATCCTACTGTCACATAGTTAAACCATCATCGTGCTGGTTTAATGTAAGAACTTACATGTGCTCTACCTAAGAATAAATCTTTAAAATGATCAGTATTTTGACGTAAAGTATCTTTTGAGTGGTATAAACCTTTGAAAATATTATTAGGGATAAATTACTGTTTCGGTGGGATACATTTTCATATTTAGTATTATGTAGAATTAAAGTGGTATTAGTGGGGAATACACGTTTGACAGTATAAGCACCTGGACATATAAATTATGCAATAAACTCTTATTTATTACATTGGTGCCCCGTCTTTTACTTTGGAGGTGAATTATGGGAACACAATTTTTCTCGAAACTTTTTATTTCCGGGTCACGTCAGTGTTTGCAGGAGCTATGACATTGTACCAGGAGGAGAAGTCAGTCCGTTGAGTGCTTTCTCTGCACACTTTAAAGGTTTAAATTGGCACCGACATTATCGTCAACATGCCATCCAGCAGTGCAACTTTCACGGAGGAGCGGCAGGACAGAGCGATGCAGGTAAACACTTATCGGACAGGATGCTAACATGTTAGCATCTAGGGTTAAATGGATGATCGGTGCTGATATTCCCTGTGACGCAAGAGGATGTCTGCTTGTTAAATCTCTCTAATTTGTGTGTATGGCTGAACTGTCTGCGTGGCTCCCCAACACATTTTGTTGAAATACGTTTCAAGATAACGTTGTTGTTGTGTGTTTCATTGAAGTCGCCACTGGGCGTGGAGTACACCCCCACTGAAGAGGAGAGGAGGGTGTTTAAAGAATGCAACCAGGAGAGCTTTTGGTACAGGTGTAAGTTCCTGCGACACTCATGATGATTAATGACCGATATAAGAAAACAAAGGCTAAATGTTCTTGAGCTGGAATGATGCTTGACATGATCGGCTTGCCTTTCTTCACAGCGATGCCGTTCTCTGTGGTCAGCATGGCTGTCGCTCAAGCCCTAGTTGCGAGAGGTAATACTTTGTCGAATGTAGCCATAGCAACTTTTCTGAAAATGTAAACGCACCGTGAAAGTTATCTGAACTCATTGTTTAAATTTGCAGGGACTCTGTCTGCATCTCCGAGGTTCGGCTCTCTACCCAAGGTGGCATGTAAGTTAAATAGCTTAAAAGCTGTTAGATGACACACATGGCATTTAAAAAAAAATGCACCACTTTGTTTGTCTCTGCAAATTTTCTTTAGTAATTTGCAGCATATAAAAATAAGAATCTTCTCCTCTTAAAAATAATTAGTCTCAAAGAAAATAAACACATTCTCAACTTATTGTTTCAGGGGTGTATATATAAATTTTACACAATCACATCTGTGTATGTGTGTGTGTGTGTGTGTGTGTCAGCATTAGCCCTTTTTCACGCAGTGATCTCAAAAAGGCATTATAACAAAGGACCTCAGTGTTTCATCTGTTTATACGAATAAAACAATGGAATGCTGAAAATTAAATAATAATGATAATTAGTTTAATTGTATAGCAAACATACATAGCAAAAATTGAAAGTGCTTCACAAAATAGCCAGCCTCAGTTCCTGCGTGCAAATGGCTCATAAGGTTATAGTACAGCAACATTAACTTCTGGGCCTACTTCTTACATATACGTTCTACAGCAGTTGCAAATATAACGTGTTAATTCTTGATATGAATGTCACAATCCGCTTCTGCATTTCTGCCACCTTTTACCCAGATGTCTGATTCATCTCTGTTACTACTTCTTCTGCCGTCTCAGAGACGACTTACCATCGTGTAAAATGAAGACGCATCAGGCGTGCATTGAATAGACTGTATAAGTGGGACACTGCTGAGCATAATCATATTGTCTCTCAGCAAACCAACACAGGATGTTAATTTGTTTTAGGTTTGGGTACATTGCAAATGATATCAGAAGTATGATGGCGTTCTTGTGAACGATCCCAGAAATGTTGCTCCAGCCATCGCATTTTGAAGAAATTATTTACTTATTGCATTTTTATTGGCGTGTGTAAGATACACATCGGAGGGGTCATTTGGGATTAGTTGGATAAGCATTGTTTATTTTTTCTAGTAATTGTGTTTTCAGGATCAACACTTATCGATGAGTTAAGCTTTTTTTTTTTTATCGTTTTTCAATGCACTGCGAGAAGTCTTTAAAAAGAAAATGGAGACAAGTTTTTTCCAGATTGGGGAAAAAACAACAAGTTGTGTGTTGTTTAATCTGTAGTGTGTATATAGTAATGTTACAAACACTTATCGTTATAATGCAATAAAGTTCAGCAACACGACAGATTCAGAATGATAAAATTAAGAACTTGATGATGGTAGTATATTTTACACATTTTTAGACTGCATAAATTACAACTATGTGTATCTGATAAACTGGATACGGAGTAAATATGATTTCTAGATTTTAGTTATGCAAATTTATGGCCTTAGGTGAATTTAACTATTGCTATGTCTGTATAGTAATCACATTACTTTCCACAAAGCAAGCCCAAACAAAATTGTATCATCTAATTGTCACTGGCCTATCGAAATATAAAACATTTCTTTCCGCAGTTGCTGGTTTCTGTGGCTATCTGGCTGGGAAAATGTCATACATGAAGACGTGTCAGGAGAAGTTCAAGAGGTTGGAGAACTCCCCTCTTGGAGAGGCCCTTAGACAGAGAACAGGGCCACCTCAACAATTGTAAGCCTCACACACCTTTTTGTTCATGTGCTTTTATTCCCTAACTATGACTTGACTCTTGATCTGTTCTGCTCCAAGCTCCAAGGGAGCTCAATCAGAGATGAGTGATCCAGACTCCCAATCCTTTGATACAATGTTCAAGCAAGCTGATTCACCCAGCCAAAGAAGCTACAGTGACGTGTCACCCGTACAAATGGACAGAACAGATGACTTAAGTGCCAAAGGTAAATTATTAATTACCTGCTTTCTGAGATTGCCAGGATGTGTTTTCTTGACTTATTAAATCCTTATTTGAAATGTCTTTTAGAAACAGATTTTCTCAACCATACTGTAGAGTAAATACAAAGTCATGAATACACCTATTCTAAAATAAAAACACACAGCATAACTCATGGAAACACACATCGTAGGAAGCTGTTGAGAGAGGGGGGGTAATGGGGAAGAGGAGCACAAGTTTTCTGTTCTGGTACAGGGGGATTTGAGGTAGACACAGAGCTCCTGTTACACAATCGGTAGTCACTCCCTGTACTTGTTCTTGAAGTTAATTAGGCTAAAAAAAGCTTAGGTCACACTAATGCATTACAAATGTCAGCTGAGTTGCAGTGGTGCTACTCGAAACTAATGGTTACTTCATCTCCAGTCATATTCTGTCCATAGCCATGTCTTCAAACTTTCTTTTTGTTGGGCGATTTTACCTTATCTCTGGCAGTAGCTCCTGAGCCAGCAGTAGAAAGTCTTTCCTGATACTTGGGGGAGCAGCATCATCACTCGCAACTCGTTAGTTTTGTTTACTGTTCATAAATCACTCCTAAGCCTGACGGATGTTTTGTTGCCAGATACTCAAAACCATTGTTTGGTTTGACAATTTCATACCAGAGCAGTGTTTTAGGTCAGATCAGTGGACTTGGGCCCACCCACTCGCACAGCTGAACCACCCTAAAAGACAGGTAGCACATAAGACATAGCAGCACTATAAAATGGCAAACATCTATTAGGGTAATATCATCTGTGAAGTGTAGACCAATCACAGCAGCTCAATATATGCTGACCCATAGCCCATAACCAGACGGGATGTACAGCAGAATAAGACACGTTGATAAATGTCCGGTCTCGCACACGACACTGAGCCTGATTCAGTCTACAAGGTCATCACCATCCTCTTTTTTTTTCCAGAGCAACCTAAGGTGGGAGGAAGGCATGTTTATAGTACTGCTTTTAGTCTTTCAGTAGCCAGTCACAACCCTTTTTCTCATCACCTTCAGCTGAGTCATATATGGAAGATGAGGAGCCCAGGAGGAAGGCCATCCTCTATGAGGATCTGAGGCTCAAGAACAGGGAGAACTACGAGGTCACGCTAACTCAGAAGTCTGAGACACTGCTCAAAGCATCACCTGAGAAGGAGACAAGAAGAGCCCAGAAAGAGGGTTAGCTCTTACTGTAGAGATGTGTAAAATATGACGCTGGGTTAGCATCAGTTGTTTATATGTTGTTGTTTTTTTGTGGCATCTGTGAAAGATTAAATTTTTCTCCTTCTCTTTTTATCTCTCTAACATTGCAGGGAAGAAAAACATTTATGGCGACAACTGGGAGGAATGAGTCCATATTTGAAATTTTGCTGTAACATTGTTGGTATCACACTTGTGATTATAGGTGGCAATTTCAGTGGTCATAATGCCACTGGTGTAAGCCAGTGTTGGAGTTTCTGCAAGTGTGGCAAATAAACAAAATTACATTGATTGAAACAGTGTCTCTGTTTTTCCACCACACATTCAAATTAACATTTTTCATCTCCATCAGCACAAAATGTAAGTCTGAAGAAGAAAAATAAGCACACAACTAAAATACACACAAAAAAAAAATCGGATTAAAGTATTGCCTTTCTGTGTGTGTGTATACCAGCTTTACTTGTAACAAAAGAGAATATAATGGAAAAAAGTTTGGAATGCAATTCTTTATAAGCCTCCTGCAAACATCTCAGCATTGCATTCTGTTAGTTAAACAATCCACGGACAATTGAAGCTGCAGGTGTATTGATAAAATGTGGTCTGTATGTATAGTTGGAGTGTTGTAAAACTGACCAACTAATAACCATGATTACAGCTGACCATGGTTGTGGTTCAAGCTGTGACCGAAATCCTGCTCTGAACATTGTCCATAATTTGGTCCAAAGCTATGTGCTGAGTCATGTTTATTAAAATTATGAAGTGGTGTGGTACTGGAGTCAGAAATATTCGACCAGCCTTCATACGTTTTAGCAGGGTTATCACTAGTGTTCAGGCTGGACAATGGAGCGTAAGCCTGGATTGGGTAGGACCCAGGTACTGGATTGATTTGTGGAAGTATGGTCCTCCTCCGGTCCTCTGTGGAAGCAGGGACAAACAAATCATCGCTTATCTTCCTCAAAAAACTGAATGGCATCATCTTCTCCAGCACACCAGCTCTTGCTTCTGACAAGTCTACTAGAGAGAACCAGCCTTTCCCATACATCCACCCAACCAGGACTGCAATGATGTTACAGGGGAGCACACTGTGCGGGATGAAGGCGCTGGTGATGATGAGCAGCACCCAGGGGAGAGCCATGGTCGGGAAACTAAATCCACACAGGAATCCTTTAGTCATTTTAGTGCGCATTGTAGTAACAGTCATGCATGCCAGGGCGACTGGAAGCAACCCACCGGCCTGATGTTTGCCATTTCCGTTCTGCAGGACATCCAGGAAGCTGTAAACGAAACCTGTGGTGGTCGACAGTAGGAGGACCGTGCAAAGGAAGTGAACAGTGCCGAAGGCTCTCTCCATACTCCCTCCGAGAAACGCAAGGGCTACGATGTTAATGAAGAGCTGAGTTGAGCTTTGGTGGTGAAATGGATACGTCAGGAGTGTGTGGATATGTCCATGTTGAAAAACAGACGCACCCACGCTGAGGAGGGTCTGGGAGAAGCTGAAATATGTTTGGATACCAAACAAAGCGCACGAGAGAAATCCCAGAGTGAGAATGCCACAATTTGGGACGGGAACCACGTCTTTAAAAAGTTGGAAAATCTTTTTGAAGCATTCAGTTCGAGCCATCTTGCCAAAAAAAACTTCCTCGGCAAAATAAGTTAACGTTAAAGCAAAAGAACACCGCCGCTTATCAAGCTTGATCCAAATGCCCCTTCATTTCCTAAATGAGAGGACTAATTTAGGTTTGCTTTAGTTCTTGATGGATTAAAAAGTTTGATAGAAAACTAACGACACTTGTATAGTTGCCTTAGAGCGGTGTAGTTCCTCCACTTATCGTACTATCTTTCCTTAAAACGATGTTTGGACTTCATGCTGACGTCATATTTCTGCGACTCAATCCGGAAGTCTTAATTAAAAGCAGCCGACAGGCGACGAGAACAGCAGCCTTGGGCAGAATTGCGCGATTTCTATGTGAAGGGATATCTACATTTCTCCAAGTCCTGCTTCTCCACAACTAAATAGTTTCTTTTTTTTGACATTTTATCTTCTTCCTCTGACAATAACTATATGCTCTGTATAGACACATGACTTCTACATGCAGGACCGACCCTGAATACATCAGTTACCTCCACCGAGGTTGCAGGTCATATGATCGCCTGCTTTTGTTTGTCCGTCTGTCTGTGAACAGGAATACGCAAATACTAACGGTTAAGATTATAATTATCCTAAGATTATACTTCGAGGCAGATCCTACAGATGATTACATTTTGGTGACGTTTGCTTTGCAACATTTAAAATTAAAAACGGAAAAATAAGCCATTTGGAGCAATGGTGTCACAACATGGCGAGGCCCTCTCTTAAAACCTTCCATTGTTGATGCTTTTGATTACTTTAATGTTCCTTTAGGGATGTAGCTGGGGTCCCAGTCCATCATGAATGCCTGTGTTCTTTTGATTCCTTTGATGTTCTGGGGTGTAGCTGGGGATTCACTGGACTGAACAGAGACGTTGAAGTGTAAGGTACAAGAGACACCCTGCTACATAGTAGTATGAGACTGGAAATAACTCATACATCAATGGAGAAACCTGGGTAACTTTCTAAACCGTGGGTACGTTGCATCTTGTTGTTTTGATGTTTTATACTGGAGCGGAACAGAAAATTGCAATAACATATCTGCTTAAGAAAATGCAGTGCTCAAAGTCTTGTAGTGTGGAGCAGAGAATAAAACAACGTGCTAAACACGTGAAGAGAATGAGTGCGCACATTCAGATATTCACGTTTTAATTAAAGATTTACAACAGTTTCTACTTTGCAGTTGTACTTCGTTGTATTGTGGAGGGAAACATTTGACTCTTCGCAATATTTAAAGACTTCTTGCAGAGCATTGATTACATTAAAAAAAGCTTAACTCATATATCCAGTAATTGTGATTAAACTATACAACATACAACTCAAAATAGCAATTCCTCTACTTCTATACCAGAATATTAATACATTTATACGTTTGTTTTACAGACAGTAATTTCTTTGTATGAAGTGTATTTATGAACATTCAATGAGTAGGAAGAAGTGAATACAAATACTAAAGAGATTTTAAAGTAAGAACACTTTAAGGTATAGATTTAACCACCACAGGAATAATGACACATATTTACATGTTTGCATGTAAATATTTTTTTCAAAAAAATCACATTTTACACACATTTGACATGGAGTGCCACTCTCATGTCATTCTCACAGCAAAGTCTGTTCCTATTCTTCGTTTTTATGTCCAGCATCCTCGAAAAGGATTGCTCGCAAAGATATGTTGTGAAAAATATGTTATAAAAAATTCCAAGGCTTTCTTAGCAATAACTGGATACTTTTCCATTTGTTGACACCAAAACGTTGAGAGCGTTGTTGTTCTGAAGAGTTGCTGTTGAAGCTGGCTCTGCTGAATTTCAATGATTTCGTCGAGGTGTTCATCATTGACATCTGCTGTCTCAACAGCAAACGTGAACGGCTGTCTCACCCATGCTGGATATGACTGTCTTGTAGGAAAGTATCCGTCGAGAGACTTTGCAAGCTCATCTAACTGCGTAGCAATTGTTTGCTTCAGTTCCATGGGTACAGACATGTCTCTTATCCCAGACACATCTTCCATCTTACTTACACAGTCGTCCAGAAGGGGAAAGTTTGCGAAGTTATTGTTCTCTGTTCGTCGTTTCCATAACGGTAGCTTTTTTTGAAAAACCTTCAGGTTTTCTTCCGCTTCCATGATGTTGACTCCACCATCCTGCATCTGCTGATTGAGATGATTGAGAGCTGCAAATATATCGGCCATGTATGCTAAAATGAGAATGAACTCAGAATTTTTGAAGCAATCTGCATGACAATGTTGTTGCTCTTGCAAAAACAGGGCTAATTCCGCACGCATGGCAAAAACACGATTCAGCACCTGTCCCCGGGATAACCACCGAACATTAGAATGGTACAAAAGTACCTCCAATTCAGAGCCCATTTCTTTACACAGCTCACTGAAGATGCGGTGCCTCAGAGCACTATTTCGCACATAGTTCACACATTCCACTACAGTTTTTAATACTTCTGCCATTTTTGGAGGCAAGGTTTTTGTTGCCAACGCATGTCTGTGCAGAATACAATGCGTAACAGTGATGTGTGGTGCGTCGGCTTTTACTAGCGCGCCAAAACCAGACTTTCTTCCCAGCATGACTGGAGCTCCGTCCGTACAAACGGCAGAAACCATATCCCAGGAAAGATTGTTGTCTCTGAAGAAGTCATTCCACAAGCTTCGTCACATCGGCTGCCTTAGTTGTTGTTGTAAGAGGCTTACAAAATAAAAATTCTTCTTTTATCATGTCGTCTTTCACATAGCGCACAAAAACAGCAAACTGGCTTAGATTAGAAACTTCTGTGGACTCGTAGAGTTGAAGGCTGAATTTTGCCGGGCTTGAAATCAGATCTGCGACTACTTGAGCCAAGATGTCTTTACTCATATTCTCTAGTCTGTCGCTGATGGTGTCATTTGAAAGAGGAATATAAGATATAAGATAATTTACCTCCGGCCGCTGTTCCGAGTATCAGGTTTGCCATCTTTAACACAGCTGGTTTTATGAGTGTTTCACCAATGGTGTGTGGCTTGCCCTGCTTTGCGATCAGGTAAGCAACTTCGTACGATGCTGCGAGGAACGGTTTGTTAATGGGTACAAATCCAAAAGCAAGCGGAGTAGCCTTTTCATCGAATCTTGCTCTCTTCACCTTGAATTCAGCAAGCGTTGTGTTCTTGTATTCCCCATCTCCATGCAGCTTCAAGAAGTGTTCCTTTAGTTTTGTCGGTGCGAGACTAGAGTTGCTCAACTTGGCATTGCAAATCATGCAATTAGGATGCTGGGTCCCATCACGTTCCGTGATACATGTGAATCCATGTTGTACATATTCGTCCGACCACTTTCTTTTTTTGAGCGCACTAAATTCCCCGCCAATCCAAGCCAAGCAATTGGCCAATCCGCAGCACTGATTGGCCAAGCAATGTAACGTTATCATCAGCAGCCAGTCATGGCCAAGCGGGGCGTGTCATCACGAATTGACGCGATGAGTCGGGTGTGTCTTGACCTCCGCGGCGGAGGCTCCGCCGAACCCCTGAGACCGACTCACCGAACCCTTAGGGTTCGATCGAACCTAGGTTAAGAACCACTGGTTTATGGACAAGTTTATTGTTTTTGAGTGTTATAGATTATCAAGGTAAACAGGTGTAAGTCAGACGATAAGAATTTAGATGTGGCAGAATTTATTGACTGAATTCTTGTCCGTTCCAGCTTTATTATGCAGCAGTGTAATCACCAGTCTGTCAAAAGGAATAATCCAACATTAGGTTCTGACAGTATCCAACTACATGACTTAAATATAATAATAATAATAATACATTTAATTTATAATGCACTTCAATGTATAAGGAATAAATATGTTTCTGTGCGTTTGTATGAACACTATATAACTCTTAGTTAGGAATAACGCACTTAATCAGGGCCAGCAACTCTAATTCAAACATTCATATACATTAATAAGAATTTGAATGCTAATTAATAACAACAAAATAAACCTAGGCTTACATGGGACTATATAATGTTAAAAATAACTTCAAAAAAAACTTTTTATTTTGAGTAATTTATTTTTTGGTCCAACAGAGAATAACACGTGAACGACGCTCTCACATTTACCTCATCGATGTTATTGTTATAAGGTCAAATTTCACAGTCATTATTGTACGTTTACAGGTAGGAAGCCAAGTCCTCTCTCTTATTGTAATGAGCTCAAGTAATTTTTGCCCAGTTGCAAATTTTGCAACTCATCAAAGCAGAAAACAATGGAAGACAATAACCGCTTGTCATAAATTCAAAG
The DNA here is from genome assembly GCA_037951165.1 of Lophius americanus. NCBI lineage: Eukaryota > Metazoa > Chordata > Actinopteri > Lophiiformes > Lophiidae > Lophius > Lophius americanus. Next base: position 477,398 of record JBBDHG010000041.1, on the reverse strand, counting down.
TTTTCATTTAGTCTTGAAATTACAAACTCATTCTACATTGAATTGTGCCTACTTAAGTGTAAAAGTTGTTAATTAATTATGTTTTTCTTTGGAATTGATATTTGATCAAAATGCGGGTTAGATATTTGCAAATGTATTTATGTGTGTATTTAGCACTTTGAGATTTGATCCAAATGTAAAGTGCATTATAAATTAAATGTATTATTATTATTATTATTTATGTTCATATTGACAAATAAAGTTGATCAAAAAAACTGAAACAAAAACGCACCTACAAATGTCTGAGTCTTTTATATGTTTCTAATAAAATATTGAATGCAGTTTGGAACCAGACTACGCATTTTAAGTGGGAAAAAATATCATATTCTCAATTGCATTTTGAGTAAAAAGACGACCATTCAAGCGTAAGCGTATCTGCCCCTCTTCCGGTGTCGTATGGTCACTGCGGCGGATGTTGATGTTTTGTTGAGGATCCTGCTGAGCGATGTGAACCCTATCGTCTTCGGGACGGCTTGATCTGCAGGGGTAGCATTCACTTTTCCGCTTCATACTCTTTTACTAGTAAGGTTTCTGTGTTCATCGGCATCGTGTCTGTCCCGGCGTATTTCCCGGGAAGCGCGAGGCCGAGTCGTGCGATGATGGAGGACTTTGATGAGATCTACGAAGAGGAGGAGGAGGAAGAGGAAGACGAAGAGAGGGCCGCGGAGGAACAGCTCCTCAAGTACGCTCCGGACCCGGTGGTGGTGCGAGGGTCCGGCCACGTCACTGTGTAAGCAACCGGTGTGGCTAATGCTAACCCGGGCGAAAGTTATCCGTTCAGGTTTGATTGTGGGCTCCAGTTTGTGTTTATTACAGACGGCTAGCCAAGTTAGCCACCGTAGGTAACCAGCTAGCTACTTAACATCAAACTAACTCCACGAGCAGGCGAGGGTCTGATTGGGTTAATAATTTGTTTTAAAATAAATAACATTACATGGCCCTATCCAATTTACTGACTTTTCTAAGGACTGTGTAACGTGCTAAACTATTACGGCAGATATTGTCATATTAAGAGAGTTTGTCACCGTAATTTGTTTCACTATTTCGGCACATGAACACGGAACCAATCTAATCTGATTAAGTAAAACTTTGTTGCGCCAACATACACCTTTTTACTTATACACTGGAATTAAAAACCCATACTCACGAGTCAAACGCAGCTTAAATATTATTGCTATTATGCAAATAATTTCCCGATAAAATACGATTAAAGTTATTGTGTAACAGTAGGAACTGAAGTCGGTTGATGTTTCCAGTCCAGTCAGATACGGAGGAGCACTCAGAGTGTTAGCTGGAGGCTAAAAGCTATACAATTACTTTCAACTGCTGATATCATTCACCCATACAACACAACGATTCTCTTTACACTGCTCATATGTTCTACAGTGGATGTCATAACTCCTATATTACTCACTGATTACTGGCCATCTTTGCTGCTAGTAACGTAAATGTGGCAAGAAATACTAACCGGGATAAATCGTAAATGTGTGGAGTTGCAGGCAGCTACAAACTGCTTCTAAGACAAATTCGAATTATATTGGACATGCCTTAAATATTTAATGGGATCTGAGATTCAGTGTCAATATGGAAATGCAATGATATGTTATGGGGCTCCCATTTAAACAAGCTGGTACTTCTTGGGAGATTTACCTCATACATGATTGACTGACTGACCCACAGACAGGTATATTTTTTGGTATTACAGCAGCTCATCATTATAAAGTGACAGTGGCAATAAAAATAAGGGAGTGTATATTATCCCGAGAACATATGGAAACTTAAACATAAATACATATGGTAAGATATAATACATATATATAAACATATATTTGTTTGTGTATATATATATATATATATATATATGTATTTATATATCTCCATCCATCTCTTTTTCTTATGCTTATCCGGGGTTGGGTTGCAGTAGTAGTCGTTTAAGAGGGGATTTAAGGACTTCCCTCTCCCCAGCAACACTCTCCAGCTCATTCTGTGGATCTCGAAGCGTTCACAGGCCAGATGAGATATATAGTCCCTCCAGCGAGTTCTGGGTCCATCTCGGGGTCTCCTCTCATTTAATCACGCTTGAATAACCTCTAGAGGGAGGCATCCCGATCAGAATCCCGGAAAACCTCAACTGGTTCCTTTCGATACAAAAGAAGCAGCAGCTCTTGAACGAGCTCTCCGGATGTCTGAGCTCCTTCCCTTAACTCTTATTCTAAGCCCGGTCTCCCTATGAAGGAAGCTCATTTCAGACGCTTCTATCCTCGACCTCATTCTTTCAGTACTTATTCAGTGTTGATGACCGTAGATGAGGTTTGGAACGTAGATGGACCAGTAAATTGAGAACTTTGTCTTACAACTCAGCTCTTTCTTCACCACAACAGACAGATATAACACCCGTATACATATAAATGACAAACGTTAGAATCATAAAATATACACAAAGATAAACAGTTAAATAAAAGTATAAATATAAGGAGAAGTCCAGTCTCCAAGAGCGAAATACAAGTTAAAATAATGTTCGAATGATCCAATGGCAATTTAACGGATAGCACACATGGTTTGGGTTATGTATATTAGTGAATCAAAAGATTTCAGCGTTCCAGTGTTTTTCACACAACACAGTTTTACAACATATTAAAGTACATTTCTGGGCGCATCTGTTTTATGTTTGGCGTTTAAGAATAAATGTGAAGTATGAAGGTTGTTTATTTGTCAAATTAATTGTGGTCTAGCATATCTAACAGGGTTTTTTTTTCTATTATCAATGCAGGTTTGGGCTTAGTAACAAATTTGAGTCAGAATTTCCTTCAGCACTTACGGGAAAGGTAAGTGTATTTAATCACTTAACATTTATATCGGTACAGTATTAACATTGCAGGGGCAGGAGATAGTATTTATTTTACTTTTGAGTGTAACTATTATATTATAAAACAAAGTTGATAATGAAAAAAAGGCAACGTGAGTAAACACAACGGTTATCCAATACCTAAATGTAAAAGTGTGGAAAAGGATTCATAGCTTTTTGTGTCACATTGAGCAGCAACAACTGCAACTGAAGGCTTCCGATAACTACAGATTAGTCTCTGACATCACTCTGGTGGAATTTGGCCAACTCACTTCTTTGCAGAGCTGCTTTAGTAGGTGGCTTTACATGGACTCCCTAATTCCGATTATAAACACCCTTTTCCGAATGGAAAGAACCTTTCCGCATGAGATTTAATTCCTTTGCCAGGAGGAAGTCTCTGTGTTTTGGGAAAGCCTTTCCGATTGCCAGTCGCTGCATGTAAAGGCTGTATCGGAAAGCTTTCTGTTTTGAGTTGTATCTGCGCATGAGTTTTTTCAGTGCCGCAAGGCATTTTAAATATGGCGACTTCAAGCAGTACCGGTCTGCATCGGAGAGTAATTTATTCATGAAAATTTGAAGATTTTTGACATATTTGGATGGTTAGATTGGTGAAAAGTCACTTCCATGTCGTCGTATTCTTCTTCTGGGCGGATGTTGGCGGTTGGTACTCAGCTCATCACAGCCTTATTGCCACTTTATGAACGGGAGTTTGCATCATCTGTGCAGGTCTGAAAGTGTTTCCGATTTAGATTCGATCCATGTAAGTACTGGGCTGGAAAAGGTCACAGGTCATGAAAACAGGAGGCCGACATTGAAATTCGTAAAGTGTCCCATGTAAACCCACCTAGTGGTTACAAAAGGAAAGATAATTACTTGTCATTCCTTTTCATCCATTTACAGATGGATTTATTTTTCCTCCCATGATCTTGCTCAATGAGCCAGTAGCACTTGAGCTTTGGAGAGACAACCTATCATTCTCCCTCAGAGTACTAGGTAGAAGATCAGATCCTGTTACCCTTAATTATAGCAAGTCATCCTGGCGTCGAAGAAGCAAAGCACCCCCACAACAATACAATTCCATCACCAAGTTTGACTGTTGGTGGAATTCATTTCATCAAACCAATTCAACTTTCCAATCATCAGTCCATAGAATATTCTCCCAAAAGCGCTGAGGGCCACAAATTGTCGTTTTCAAGAATCTAGGCCTGGTTTTGTCCAGCCGCAACCACTTAATGCAGTTAATGTCGGATTTAGCTTCTAAAGGGGTAAATACTTTTTCACACAAGCCTAGTTGGCATTGAATAATGTTTTTGGTTCAATAAATATAATTAGCACTTTAATTTGAAGATGCAACATAGCTTAGGATGAGTTACACACAAAAATGGAATAATTCAGGAGCTGGCCCTATAAATAATGTATATATTAAAATAATCTATTCTGCTGTTTTTTATCCATGGTTTTATTTATCTGTTCAGAAGTAAAAGGTTATTTTTCAGTACGCAAATTATTACTGCAAACCTTCCATAAACAATCCAACTTGTCATTGAAGTATATTATATGTTCCTTTTATTAACCGTACATTGGATTTGCATGAGCTCAGGTGGCGCCAGAAGAATTCAAAGCCAGTATCAACCGTGTAAACGGCAGCCTGAGGAAGACCTTGCCAGTCAACGTGCGGTGGCTCCTGTGTGGCTGCCTTTGCTGCTGCTGCACATTGGGCTTCAGTTTGTGGCCTGTCATCTGCCTCAGCAAGAGGGTGAGAAACTCTGCATGTTGAACTTGTTCCAATATCGTATTCAATCCAAATAAACAAGGTATTTAGGAAAATGGGTAATTGGTTAAAGGGTAATTGTGAAAATGATGTTGATTGTGTGTCGGTGTTGTCTTCTAGACAAGAAGATCTATTGAAAAACTCCTGGAGTGGGAGAACAGCAGACTGTACCACAAGGTGAGTGGAGATGTGCACGTTGATATTTAGGACATGTTATTTAAAAAAACAAAAAAGAAGAAGAAGAAGAACCTAATCTCTACTGCATTCCTTTTACAGTTGTGTTTGCATTGGAGACTGAGCAAAAGGAAGTGTGAAACCAACAACATGATGGAATATGTAAGTATTTGTTGCGATGATAATAGAAAATACAAGAAGGTTGGGTTGATGGGTACATTAAGAACTTTAATGGCTTATTAGAGGGGAAGCCACCGCAAAGTGTCATATGATACTATGAGGACATATTTTACAGATGGAAAATGAACTACCGGAGCTTCTCTGTTCGGACGCTGCTGCGTTCTTTAAGAAGCCTCATTAAGAATGAATGAGCAGTGTGGCGGTCTAATAATGACTCGATAATATTCTTTGACGTTTACTCTCACCTTTACTGACACATGGTGGTAAATCTTAAATCAGAGTGATGTATTATATTGACTTGCTGTATATTATCAATATTGAGCGGTGTGGAAACCGTTTAAAAGCGATTGTGAGACACCGGAGCGTGAGAAGTATGACAAATTAATTGTTCACATTGAAAACTGCAATTGTGGTCGAAGAAACACGCTGATACTTGATAAGTATCTGATGTCTCAATAAAAGTGTTTTCTCTTATTCTCTGCAGGTAATCTTAATAGAATTCTTGCCTAAGATACCCATCTTCAGACCGGACTAGCTCGCCTGCAGCTCATCTCAACGGCTCTCAAACTCCTGAATAACCACCTTCCTAAAATTACTCCTTATATTTTGTTTACAAGATGTCGCCATTGCTCCCATTCCTCCTCATACCTTCCCTACACCCTCGTTTACAAATCCAGCATTCCAACATTATCGCATTTTGGAATTCAGCCTTGAAGCATGGCGGCCGAACTGGCAGTTTCGGGCTACGCAAAGCGACACCAGCCTGTCTGAAAATCTTGGGAGAACCAGCCGTGGGCAACGTTACGGATTTTGGACCTTGAGCTTGAGACCGGAGCCTCGAATGGAGTTCTGTGATCTACAACTGGAAGTTTGTCACTCGTATGATCCTATCTAAGCACACGGCAACGTCAAATCATTATAAAACATACAGTTTCATGTTACCTACCTACTGTCACACTGCCAACTTAACCTGCAACAAAAAGTCCAGTACAAGAGGGTGTGGAGGCAGCGAGAGACGGAACTCGTAATGAAAAGCTCATTCAAATGAACCCACGACTGATGGACTTATCTTGCAGGAACATTTTTGGGCCAGTGACATGAACAATGGAATATGTCTCTCTTCTTATCAACTACCAGATATCCTTATCTTCTAACCTTCTTTCATAAGTGTGGACACCGTGCATCACCCTAACCCAGTGACAGTCCCACACTCTGGTTGTACGCCCTGTAGTTCAAACACATTTTACCCGGAGCAACAATGTCCCTGACATGCGTCCAGGTGATGGACTGGATTGTCTCGCAGCTGGTTCTGAGTTGTAAATGAACAAATAGTCTGGAGAGAAGGCCACTGTCTTTTTTTCTCCTTTTTTTTTTTTTTAACACTTTTGAAAGTTTTGTTAACTATTTTGATGGAAGAGGAGCAGCCGCCGCTCACAGAACTGTCGAGTGTTTTTGTTGTTTGTGTGCGTGTCTGAGGAACAAGCGGACAAAATGATTCAGACATGAAGAGTTACTACTCTCTGTTCGTCATATTTCTTTTTTGCCATAACCCATCTTTGTTATATTTTGTTGTAGTTATTTATAAAGGCTTTAGTGCACATATTAAGTAATATGTGCATGCATTTAATGGGTCTCGGTTCTTTGTATCGGCAAAGGTATACCAAGGTTGTGTCCATTTTGTCCGTATGGTCACGTTTAACACAGAAGCACACAGTGACTTTCCCGGACACCTTCACATGAGCTCTCGTCCTATCAGCTGATGTTGGCTTATTTAAACCAGTTATGAGTGGCTGTGAGGTTCCTCTGCTTTCAGTATAATCTGATTCGTTGCTGGGTGACTGAGTTTGAGGTCCTCTTTGTTTTAGGTAATACCAGGGTCATGTCTCCCGCTGCAGGATTACTGATATCTGCACTGAGTAACACCACACTACTCCCAACATCAGGAATAAAACCTAAAGCTAGACTTATTGGTGTTTTTTTTTTTTAAGAGCGTCTTTTAGCACATTTTTGCCGCCAGAAGCTTTCATTCATGAGATAGCCACAAACACGACCCAAAATAAATAATAGAATTGTTTCCTGGATGTGTAGATATTATGCAACTGTTTACTACCAAACAAAGCCGATCAAATTCAGGTGATAGCATGTTGGTTAGGGCAGGTTTGAATAAAATGAAACCGTTGTAGGCTCAGTTTGAAACCTGCAAGGGGACAAATCTGCTTCTTAAAGGCCCAATAGTTTTAGAGCTGTCAACATGCTATGATGAAACATAAAACTACTTACTAGCAAATAGGAGAAATGATGGGGGAAAAGAAAAATATTTTTCATTATAGTTTACCTATAAGTATTCCTATTCTGGATGAAAGATTTAAATAAGAAAGAACACGCAGATACCAAGAATTAAATTACACAGATTGGCTTAGTTTTACGTCTGATTCGGGATTACAGATAAACGCGGCATTGGTAAGTTCACTGTTTCAAAATCACACCGGGATGTCAAGTATTCCGTAGAAACGACACTTTACTTGAAAAATTCCCCCAACTAAATTTTCTACGGTATTCCTGATTGAACAATTATGGGTGCATATATTCTAGGGACCGTCAAAATGCAGACATTGTGCTGGTATTTGTTAAAAAACAAAACAAATACAATTACCATTGGGCTGCCTTCTAACACTTTCTCTGTGGTCCGCCCCATGTAAATTAAGGCAAAGGACCACATGCAGATATTTGTGGCGTATGTGAGTTTGTGTGTATGCAGATGCAAATGTTCTTCATACTGTAGATCTCCAGACTGTGATGGAACCCTGCACAGATAATGAGTCCTTTTATATAATCTGGAGTGTTTTTATGTGCATGTGTGTGAGGGAGAGTAAGATATATGTACATGTGACTCATGAACAGGTATGTACAGTAATAAACAAGGCTATGGGTATCCTCTTCTGTAACTTCCTGGGATTTGTGTTTCTTTTTTGTTCATAAAATCTCTGATGGAGCTGTTGATTCTAAGTATCGGGATAGCTTGAAGCTCTATTTCATAAACAAAAGGGTGTCGCTGTTTACGTATGGAAGATGTTCACCACGGACGCTTCCTCAGCTCCAAGTCCTGTAGCCATGCATCCTGGAGATGGCGCCAGCAGCAGGAACACTGGCCCAGCTGAAATCTGATTTGCCCCTGATGCACTCATGTTGTCTTTACAGCTCCTAATTTGGGTAAATTTTCAAGTATGTGCAAAAGTCCATGTGACTTTTGACCGCACAACAATGTCACCAGAGTCTCCTGATGTTAAAGTGTCTAATTTGACCACACATTAGTCATGGAAACCATATTTACCTGAACGTTCTCCTTTTTATTTCATCACTTGCAATCCAACATTAAGCAGTGAGCACTAGAAGGTTACGTAACAGGTTTTGGAATGTGGCCCTATGTAGGCCGTAGTCACAAAGCTTCATGGGACATGCAGTTGCCATCCTTTACAGTGCATTAAAACAGAAAGCAAAATAAACTGTCTCTGAGGTTAGATTACATACAAAGTCATAACAAAGATGCAAATTAGGTTGAATTCCATTCAGCAAGATGATAATACTAAGCTGGAGCGAAACAATTTCTATATTGGGGCTTTGCGTTGTTCTGTGGTACGGTAAGAGGGCCATAATGGTGGAGGGGGGACCTTCTGGAACATTCATATTTACATTATATTCTACTCTCACTGGAATCATTTACTGTCAGGAGGAGAGGTTTGCAGTTTCTATTAAATTTTTAAGATTAAAAACCGAATAATAATGTGGAACCGCCAGTTTGGTTCAGTCACAGAACCTGTTGACTGATGACTTTTCCTTTCAGCAACCACCAACTTTATGGAAGTTCAGGGCCGAATCCCTGGATCATCATGATGTCCCTTTAACTAATTATATTACAAAAGTCTTTGGATATTACAGAACCATCGCTATCGCATCTTCTGCCGCGATAGCGATGTTTTCATGTATCATTTCCAAACTGTATAACAACATAAACCTTAGTGCGAGGAAGAACTGGACTGATTTTGGGAACGTCCGGTTGCGTATTTCCAACACTAGGAGGAGCTTTATAACCAAAAGAGTTTGGGTCATAATTTCTCAACTGTTTGTGCAATTTAGTCCAAATTTGGTGCGTATGAATCGACTCAATCTATCTTGGATGCATCGTGTTTTACTCTGATAGTTCACATTTTACACCCTAGGGGGAGCTTCTTTTTTTGAAAAGCTCTGGGTTTTTTTTTAACATTACTTCCTACATGTTGGTCCAGTTTATTCAAAACTTGGTGAATGTGAATCGACCTGAGGAGATCTATCACGTGAATGTCATATTTACTCTAGAGGTTCATGTTTTACTCACTAGGGGGAGGATTTTCCCCAAAAAAACACACCCAAGGATATCCATCTTGTATAAATCATTCTTACAATTAATATTTTTCAGCCTCTCCTTACACCTTTGTAGGAGGAGTTGGTTTTTACTCTACACTACAAGAAATTAATGGAAACACCGGCGCCAATCAGAATCTAATCCGGCCCATTGTTTTCGTCAGATGAGAGATAAATTTTGGATTTTGGGGGGAGCAGAAAATCCTCACTCTTACATCAGACGGGAAGATCTTCTTTCTTGGCAGAATTCACTCTCAAAAGTCGTCACTTTCTTCCGGGAACTTGCCTGTTTCTTTTAGTTCAGATAAAGCTTTGCGGTATTTCGCAAATTCTGGTAAAGTTTCAAGATTCATAAATAGGTATTCAAATTCATATCTTGTCCCGTTGATGAAGAAAATTGGCATAGATGTGGCATTCTTTAAGATTTCAGTTGAAGGCTCCGCACAAAGTACTGTCAAACGGAATGAGAGCAAATTCATTCCATTAGTTCGGTGGAAGAGGTTGGAAAACATGAAGGAAGGAACATTTCTCTATGTCTAACATCGTTCCCCATGGTCACTACTGATACAACAGGTTTATGTTACATTATGGGGCAAAGACTTCACAGGTATATGTTTACCTTTGTCTGGGTTCATCCTAACAGGTGGGGGCAAGCTGAGACATTCAGTCTGCTTCTTAAATTCTTCCAGCTCAGCGTCAGAGACAGTTCTTCTCTTACCTAAGAAGAAACAAGCCAAATAAAAAGGATTGAACATGGATTTGCCATTGAATCCAGGTTCATGTCGTCATCTAATATGCATTTTCAAATATATGATTACTGAAGACTGAATGCAAAGCAAATCCTCCTCATTTGTCATAAAAGAAAAGAATTTCTGAGAGAGGATGGTAAAGACTCAAAATGATTCTACGCGTGACGCCATGAAGCCCTAGATCACTAGATCAGACCCTAGATCAGAAAGTGCAATTTGATCAGGAGATAGATGAGGAAGAGGACGGGGAAGTGAGACAGCAGGCTTAACAGAGACTAGAAATATTAACCGTCACTCTACAGCTGAGTTACTCCTGGGGGACCCCCGCTAGAAATGGAAAAGTCCTAAAAGAAAATGTATATGATGACATCACAAATATCATTTTTATTATTATCATCATCATCATCATCTTCTTACTCATGAGGATAGCATGGACATCCCTTAGGTTCCTTGATTTGCCACTCTCAGGTGATCGGAACAGCAGACAATCGGAACAGTTCGTTTTCAGCATGGTCATTAGAGGAACTGGGGAGCACACACACACACACACACACACACACACACACACACACACACACACACACACACACACACACACACATACACACAGACAGTTGCAATACTAGACACAATGTTCAAGGTAAGTGAAATTGGACAAAATATTTGCAAAATCTTTTTATTGAAACTGGGTTTGATAACTTAAACCCAGAATAATAAGCAACAATATTTCTATATGGCAATAATATTGAAGAAACTTCATTTTTAACATATCCAACCCCCCTAACAGAATTAGAAAGTCCACTACATCAAAATCCTCATCATTAGGTCTGTGTAAATGATGTCTCATTCGCCTGTAAGAAAACGTCTAACATTATCATGATAAAATTAAGTTGGAAAATTGGGCTTCAGAATTATTCTTACTGGCTGGCCCGATAGCTTTAGCAATATATCGTTGCTGCTCTGTGGAAAACTCCAGTCATATGCAATGAGGTCGTCCATTCATAACGTGTCTGATGAAATAATTGGAAGAGGTTACATCAGGCCTAATCTATTTAGTCTACTCACTTTGTATGGGAGACTTTGCATCGAGCAGCTCGGTAACATCTGTCAAAGAAAGAACACGGAAAGAGAAGAAAACTTCAACAGTTAGGAAGGACGACAGCTTTTTTATTGACCTCCCATGTTCAAACCTCCAGTTTTTGCACCCGTAACGATATCGGGATTATGGAAGCCGAGAACAGCCATGGTGGCAGATAATTATTATACGGTCGTTATTTGGTGATAGCGAGATAATTAACTCGTTACCAGGAGAAAAGAAGCAAAAGTTTTCTCTAGAATAAATATAAAGAATATATTTCGGCCACCATGGCCGCTTCCTGGTTTCCATATAGAATGACGGGGCATAAAAAGAAATCATGTAAATTTTAAAAACAAAGAGTTTGATAAAGTAAAAACTCTTCCCAAAAAGGATGAAGATGCATTTTACTACTCACTTGCGCTGAGGGTGTTGTTTTCCAAGATCACTTTAAGGACAACTGTGACACACAGGTCAAACCTTTCAGAGGCAAAAACACACAGATGAAGTTAAAAAAGAGCTGCTGGAAGGTCCATCAGTAGCAAACATAACGTAGAGGGCGACAAAATAGAATTCCCTTTGGATTTGATTAAACGCTCATTTAAATGCCAACTAAAAACTAGACAAAAAAAACAAACCCAGCCTGAATCCGCCCACTTCTACCTTTAATAATGTGTGTTTTGTGATCGTACCACAGGGAAGATCACCAGCTTCTGATGTTGAAATAAATATACAACCTTTTCCTAAAGGTAATTTAACTCCTTACATTCAAACAGCTCTGGCCAAAACACGGCAGCTAGACGACATTTGAAAAACTCCCTGTTTAAAAACTGCCTGTTTGATTTGATTGATTGTTCTGTGAACAGTACGCTGTGCTTTGTGGATATATGTGCGCTGTATTTGTAGATTTTTGTTTTACAGAGATCTTCACTGTGCTTGTCGTGCCGTTTCTTTTTTTTTGCCATGCTTTATATGTTTGCGAGGTGCTAATTAAAATAAATAAATATCATTTTACAATTTTTTTCATCAAAATAAATTAGGCAGTTTATGCTTAAAAGATGGAAAATGCGGGAAAAGCCTATCTATTCTGAAACAAAGTGGGGGAAAAAAGCAGTTCACATGTTCTTCCCAGCCAAATGCCCAACATTTCCTGAAATGATCACGTTTCAGGAAATGTAAGTTTGGGGTTATTTGTATTAATTTGGCGTATACAAACACACACCTCAATGCGAAGTGGTGAAAACAAAGCTTCCTTGAGTTCTAAACTAAAACCTGGATCATTTTGATCAGGATTACAGGATTTGATCTGTAAACAATATTTTGAATTCAAATTACAATTGTGATGAGCCAATTAGAATGAGATCATCAGTCTTCTCATCAACGATGAATTTGATCCAGAAGCTTCCCCCATAAGTCTTCATCGCCTGTTCGGCTACTGTGTCGGTTGTGCTGCTTGCTATCTGGGTCCACTTGCCGATCAACTGAAACAGAAAATGTCTCCCTTAGCACTGCAACATCAAAAACGACACTACAAGACTATGATTTGCTTTTACACAGACCGAGAGAAATATAGCAAGATGCTCACCGACAAAAGAAAGTGAGAAATAAAAGAAGTGAGGGTGAATCACCTTCTCTGCTCCATTGATTTCCGTAGGTGTCATCAGATCCTCACAGTTTCTCTGCGTGGCCGACAGAAAATTGACCACAGCCACAGCAACGTGAAGAAACCTCATCATGGCTCGTCTGCTAATTGTGTCTGAATCCAGCTCAAAACTGCTGGATTTAAGTCCAGAGGCTCGCCCCACATCAAATAACAGCCCCGAGTTGTTTGCATATTTCAATAACACTCCTAATCTGGTCCAGTCAAAGGTTTATTTGCATGTATTGGGATATTTGACTCCAAAATGTCCAAACTGTCCTGGGTGGTGGCAGGCATTCAACAGCTTGTGGATAGAAGCTGTTTTTTTGACTTTTCAGTTCTGTTTTTGAAGAAATAGCGGCCACAGAGTATTCGACAGATACTCAGAGAGTTTGTTCGAGTTGTCGGTAGATTTTAGAGGCAATGGCTCAGACATTATTGGGGAAATCTGCATGAAGTCTTCCCAAACATCGGGTACCGCTGTGCTTCGGCGGAGGAGTGTTTTTTCTAGTTGTCCTTACACCTTAGTCATCGACAGCCGAACTTTCTGACTTTCTTTCCAAACATCTGATTCTGTGTGTGGAGCAGAAGGCGGTCAGAGCGGTTTTCAGCAGGTTCAATCTGGACAAACCAAGAACATAATATGAGGAGAACACCCACAAATAAACACACAGTGTTGCAACGATTGACAACGAGTTCAATTCTCTTTGTGCCGTTGCAATATTCTCGATCCATCATGAGATCAGAACATTCACTCGGTTGGAGGGAGTGTTCCAGGCAGGTCCATGTTAGGGCTGTGACAAAGAAGTGAAAGGTAAAACAAATAAATGAATTACTATTGGGATCGGTAAGAAAAAAACGACAAACAGGAAAAATGATTTCTTTGCACATGTTATTTCTTTCCTGTGGTGTACCCCAGGGCTCGATCCTTGGCCCCTTACTCTTTCCCATATACAGGCTGCCGCTGGGTCATATTATAAACAGGTTCAGTCAAGAGGAAAACATTTTTCAATAAGAAACAGAAACTCAAAATTTACCCAACCCAACAGTAGAGCACAGTGTATTTTTTATAGATGTTTTTATTATTATTTATTTATACATTTTATTCACCTTTTGTAACAGCAGTGATGCAACATGAAAGGACTAAATGACAGTTCAGCAAATACGCCGAGGGTACTGCATCCTGTTTGTTTTAACAGTCTGTTATAAAAGCAGTAAAGTTTATTAAAAGCCATTTTGGCCAAGAAGAATTCATCTTTATTCTTTTTAGTTTTAGTTTGCGTGTGACTAAAACAACTTAAAGCTAGATTCACAAGCTGATAGCAAAATAAGAACCAATTTAGTAATTGTGTATTTATTCATTTTTTTTATTTAACCTTTTTTTAACCAGGAGAAAAGAAATGATCCCATTAATCGATAAGTGGATTATTGAGAGGATTAATTGGCAATCAAGATAGTCGTTAGTCGCAGCAATGGTTTCCAGGATGGATCTGAGGAAAATGCTATTAATGTCTATTACTCTATTTATCTATCTATTTAGTCTATTACGGAGATTTAATTGAACATTAATTATTTAAACCTATATAACAAACAACAAAATAAATGGGAATAACTTTTTCAGTCAATTATGCATCAGAGGTCTTTAGGTTTTGTTCAAGTTGTCTTGGGTTCAGCAGTTTTTCTTCAGGTTTCAGGTTCAGTTTAAGTTTTTTAAGTGCCGGTGTTTCAAAGTCAATCCAAAGATGTGGCTGTAGAAGTCCTACCACACCGGTATTCAACGATGACGATGAAGAGCGCATGGTTATCACTCTCCAAGCTAACGCTCTCGTTCAAACTCCTTGGGCGGAGGTTAGGCTCGGTATCAAAGGCGGCGCTCCATCTCCCTCATCAGGGAGAGTCCAGTATCAATATTCAAGGATACCTCACAAACCCAGCCTGTAGAAATAAAGTTATTACTCCATTGAATCACGCATTTCAAAATCTCCTATGGCCATATATATATATATATATATATATATATATATATATATGTATATATTATTATAAATATATATATATATACATAGAATAACCATTAAAAACATTTTAACACGTAATGATCTTCGAATCATGACTGAAACAGTTATATTTTCACACTGGTCCGTGTTCTATAAATAAAAACAGGACAAACGACAACAACAACTTATATATAATAATATAATATGATAATATTATAAACTTACACATACATATCATATTTTATATTTCTTCTCAAATGATCTTAGCTGCTTCAGACTAAATGTTACAACAGTAAAAGTTCAACTTAAAACTGGTGCATTAAAGTCCAGACGCTCATCCCAATTCAAATAATCAGTCCAGGGTAGTTTAAATATTTAAACACTCTTAATCTGCTTTAAAGTTGCCTAAAACTAAGGTTACTTGAATTTGGAACTATAGAAAATTCTCTGTGGCGGCTTTGACCTAAAATCCAGTGAGCTTATTCCAAAGAAATGTGAAAGGTATCACACCTCAAGTCTTTAAGTCAAGCAGGACCACATACTCACATTTCACTTCTTTATTTGGCTCACATCAGATTGAAGGAACGCTTACGCGTCTTCGGCACAAAGCCTTCCTCAGAACGTTTGCGGTGGTGTGCAGGTCCACTTTGGTACTATACATACGAGGAAGGAGATAACACACAGCTGGGGGTTGGACCCAATCACTCAGGATCCAATCGCTTTCCTGTTTTTCCTCAAGCTTCCAGATTCAAAGACCAAACCCAGATAAAACCCAAAATATACGACGCGAAGCTGCACAGCACACCGTTCCAGATTATAAAAATAAAAGTCTGAAAGTCAAATTATTTCCAGAATTTAACTCAAGTTCATCACAACACAAGATCATTTTAAAAAGAAAAGGAGGAGAGTTTGTGCTTCAACTTGTTCTGGACATTTATTCATTCATTCATTCCTTTATTAATTTTGTGTATGGAAATTATTATTGTATTGTTATACGTTTGATCGATGATGATAATGATATATTAAATTAATTATTGATAGGCTAATAGATGGGTTTCTTTTTCTCAGACACATTCCTAAGTGATAACCTCATATCAAAAAGCAATTTAACCCTTTAATGTCCTGCTCAACTGTTTGGTCGAGTTCATGTTGAATCGCTGATTCTTATTGAAAAATAAGACTGAAGCCCTTTATAAGATGACCCAGGGTCAGCATGTATTTGCTAAAGAGTAACGGGCCAGGGACGGTGCCCTGTGGGACACCACATGAAAGAACTAAAATATACAAATAAATCATTTTTCAAAAACTTTTTTTTCTCCCATGTAAGGACATTTAAGGGTTAAACTGAAATCATCATTAAGTCCATTTGGGGCCAAAGTGTTAAGTGTGTCTATCCGAAACATGTCTCCTTTGGGCCGGTCTCTTTAGAACATCTCCTCCTCTGGTAGGCACCATGATTTTTTTCAATCCCACAAAATCTTAATGAAGATGATTTACTATTATTTAGTTCGGTTAATAAATTCCCGAATAGGAATTTTCTTCCCAGTGTGATTTTGTATTGGAGCACAATTACCACATCTATGCATGCCAGTTGTTGCCAACTGGAATATTATCCGTTAGATGTTTGGGTGAGTTGCGTTCCATATCTTTTTGGTAGTTAGATGTTTATTTGGCCTCTAATCTGACATTTTCCTACAAAATGTCTGAATTCAAATTTAATTGGAATAATTCCTAAAAATCTAACGTTTTACTCAGTTAGCATAATTTAAAGAAATATTTCATTCTTAAACAAAACTAATGTATTTTTGTTTGTTACATACGTGTAAATATTAATAATTTTCTACATTAAGATTATATTATCTTTTTAAAAAGATAATATAAAATTTTTTCATCCTTTTGAAAATATATTATCTTCGCAGATTTTTTTTGTTCAGAAAAAACAATTTCGATTTTACATTGTCAATATTCAAATTATAAATTAAGCTTATTAAGTTTCACAATGTGAAAATATTGGACTCATTCGTTTTATGTTAGTTGTTTCTAAATGTGGGGTCGGTATTGATATGATATATATTACAGCACATGCTATTCAATCATTAGGATTTTTAAATAGATTCCTGTTTGGAACAACAAAACAAGCGGAATAACAAACAAAAAAAAGTGAAGATTAAAACTTTATATGGAACTTTCCATGGCATTTAAATGTTTTTTCACGCCTGCGTCACCATGGTTTCCTTTGGATGAACGGTGTTTAACGTGAAATGTTTATGTCTTCTATCTAGAAAATACGCCTCCAAAGTCTGAAAAAGGATTAAAAACATTATAGGAGGCGCACGCGGTTATCTCCAGTGTCAGATTTAAAAATGCATTAATTAATGCATAAATACTTATTTAATAAGTAAAAGTGTAAAGAGCAACTGGTCAAACATACACTGATATATATGTCGATTTAGCATCATGGTTTTAATAGTCAGAATTCTCTTTGGACAGACATGGCCTTCATTTTTTTGGCCATTTTTTTCTCTAAGAAGATTAATTTAGTTTGACGACCGGTTTGCCAGAGATCATTTCAACGAGCGATCCCAGTCCGCCATCACTACTGATAAATCTTCCAAATGAGTCAACAATATCAGAGCCCATGTTGTTCATGGCGCCAGTCAGATCAGTGGAACGAATGTCTTGGGAAGGAGACTCCTCTGGGCACAACTCTGTAGGGAGGAGAGGAGCGCATTCATTTTATTGATCAGTCCATTGAATGTTTTAAAAATGCATTAAATGTACGCTGAACAAAACATGAGAGCAGAGACAAGACATGACTGTAAAGGGAATGTTTAGTAAAAACCATTTATCCCTTATATATTTGCTGTATGTAAGATATTGCTGCAAGTGGCGCCAAATTTTATATACCATTGAGGGAAAATGTGGCGCATTTGCAACAGAAAGGAAAAAGGTGTGTTGGAAAACTCCAAATGACATCAAAGCCGTGAAACCAGATGAGAGTAAAAACCTTCATACCTTTTTCCGGGTCCATGATCGCAGGAGGTGGAAAGTTCAGACATTCTACCTGCTTAAGGAACTCCTCCATGTCAGTAGCCGTCACCCACTGTCTCTTGCCTGAGGGACATAAAAGTCAGGTTCAAATAAACCGTACGGATGGGAGAGAAATGACCTTTTTTATCTCCTGTGAGGTCATTTAACTGTCGTCGTTAACGTTGTGTCGTGTTCCATGGCCGACACATACGAAGGTGAGACTTTTAAAAGCAAACCCAAGAACCACCTTTTTTTAGTCAGGCTTGTTACTGAACTCTACCTTATATTTTCTTCATTTATTGACTATTTAATTTCAAACTTAACTTAGTTTTACGTTCTAATGGCTGGCATATCATTTTATTATTATTAACTTAATAATATGTTTATTTTTTTACTTTGAATACTTCACATTCTTCCTCATTTTAACAGAAATGCTGTCTTATAGCATTATTTTCCATGCTTTTATAATTGACCTCTTATGTACTGTATGGAGTTTTTTTATTTCTGATTGAGCTGAATTTATTTACTCTATCTTTACTTTTTATTCTCTGGTGTTTCCTCACTCAGGGCCTGTAATCGTTTGGTGTTGACCCCCCTGTTGCCTGAACCCCGGTTTTAGCTCTTGGTGAGGGTGGCGCCTGTTTCTTAACTTCCTGTTTTGTGAATACAAATCTTATTTTAATGCTTTATTTAATTTGAATGTCATTGCCGTGTTTGCGTTGGCATGTGTGTGTATCGGCGGGGAAGGGTCATTGTTTCTACAATTGTTTGAAGCAATTTGTTCGTATGAAAAGTGCTACACCAATAAAGTCTGATTGATTGATTGAGAAATGATTAAATATTTAAGATAAAGCTCCCCCTTGTGTCAGAAATATACAACGGACTTTTCCCAGGATCAATCCAGTTCTTCCTCTTACTAATATCTATGAGGGTATAAATGATACATGATATAGTTTTTGAGTTGTCGCGTTAAAAACAAGGGTTTGCGGCGTAGGTGGATGCAGTGGCGGCGATGAAGATTCCATTATATCCCCGACTTCCTCGGGGATATAATCATCCTTGTCCTCCAGCTCTTGCTTGATGTTTGATACCGTGTTTCCAATTTGAAGGAGATCTCATCTCTGCTACATTATCGTTCCATTCTGCCTGTAACAAGTCTTACTCAGGAGCTGCAGGCCGTTGTACTCGTTTTCTCCCAGGTTGTACTTCGAGTAGAGAACAAGGCAGTCAGAGCAGCCGGTGTTCAGGAGGACGATGGAAGCAGGGAAAGGTTTGGCTGAGGACACATGCATGCATAAACACAAATTAGCGTGTGCACAGACAGCGGTGGCACCACCGGACGCAAAGTCCAAACGTGTTTGTGCAAGAGATTGTCAATATTTGCCGTGTTTGATTCATCAGTAATGACTCACCCATAGAGAGAGTGTTGTTTTCCAAGTGCATCTCGGTTCTGAGAGTGAAGCAGCCGCTGAGCCTTTCATGAGTAGAACATTATAAAAGTTCAAATGCATTAAGCCAACAACAAAAAAAAACAATTACTGTCCGTTGTATGAAATCTTGGCTTGGATTCTGTGTGATTTAAAATAAAGTACAAGCTTGAATTATTGATCCATTAATTGGTTTAAATTTGTTTTTTTTTACATTTTTTGAGACTGAAATACGTTGAAGCTATCGCTCTCGTTAGCAGCGGTGATTTGGGACCAGGCCGTCTCCACGAACTTCTTCATCAGAAATCTGGATCCTGGGATGTTTGTGCTCTCTGCCGAGAATATCCACTTGCCCAACATCTGAAACAGACGGTTTCCCTCGGTTGAATAAAATGGTCACTTAAAAAAAAAAAAAAATCAAAGTTGTTTACCTTGTCTTTAGGCTGGATTTCTATAGTTTGGGTTAAACTCTCACAGCCGGTCACAGGAGCCGACTGTCCAATGGACAGAAGACCGAGCAAAGCCACAGCAATATAAACCAGAGTCATTATGGCTCAGTCCGTTCAGCCAGAACCTGAGAGTACTGTGCTGTTTGTGGACTGCTGCACTGACACTCAGTGACTCACTTAAATAAAACTCGCCCCCCAAGTTCAGCTTTATTTACATGTGTTGAAATGTGTTTGAGAGTAGGATAAGGTACAAGATCCATTGGCTTGTACTCAATAATATATCTAAATGATGCCACAACAAAGACTTTATACACAATCCAGTGAAATGGATCATCTATCATCTTTTGCCGTAGATGACATTGGAAATTGGAAATGATCGTTATCACATGAGAAAGTTGTCTGCAGTTCAGGGAGATCTTGTGATTGAAAGGCATCTGCAGGATTAACACCTCTATATGGAGTGCAGACACTGGTGGTGGTGGCTGATGACGCTGATAAGTCTGATCTAGTGGTTATTTTTGTTTGGATTCATACATCCATGTCAAAGTAATCCTCAAAGAAGCAGAAGCTGCCGTACGTCTCTCATTTGGTGAAAACGTCTCACCTCTCGTCTTCCTCAGTTCTCGAAATTCCACAAACTTCGCATTCTCTCCCCTTTTCTCTTTCGTTTCTCGTTATTCATAAGTCCTTCAAAGTACGCTCTCCTCACTTGTAAATGTTGCCCCGTGATAAAAGGGGAACTATCGATGAAGATGCTCGGACGCGACTCTTCTACTTCTGCAGCAGCTTCATTGGGATGAAGCATCGAGGCCGATAGCTCCCCCTTCTGGACTCTGTAGGCACAACTAATCAATTACAGATCATTTCTCTCAAGGCTCAACAGGTAGATCACAGATTAATCTGACAGGTAGGTATATTTACAACATTTTAAGGTTTTTTAACCGCTTACGTTTCAACTTTCTACACGTTTACATTATCACACTTTTTCAACCGTATCCACAAGTTTAAATCTTAAACATTTTACACGAAGAGCTAACCTATTTAAAACAAATGATCCAATCACTGTTACTGTTTTTCATCATCGGTTTTGCTGACTCTTTCGAAACAGATTTTTTTATGACTTTTTAAAAAAAAAATTAATTATGACTTACTATGAAAATGAATCACTTAAATATATTTCAATATCTTTCATTAATCACCTTAACCTGCCCTACTTTAACCTAAAGTTAGGCCTCATTACCACTAATGATGTATGGAGGAGCCTCCCCAAAACATCTTTAATGCACTATAGAGCATTTTATACAATAAATATTGGCATAACATACAAATACGTTGGTGCTTCTACACGGTTTCAATATTGCACAATACCTTTTAAGTGTATGTTGATCCTCCAGTTTTTTCCCGGAACACATAACCCAGTCATGGAATACTCAGTGCTAAGGATATTAAGGAGATTGCCAGCTTTGGTGAGTTTATTCAAATGGTCTTGTCTTTGGTGGTTTGTAACTGAACCGATTATCATTCTCCTCTTATTACATTATATTTACCAATTGTTTGGCTTCATTTACTGGGCCACAGCAGCACTTTGCTATCAAACTGCGTTATTTCTCACCGCTGAAGGCCTAACTATGTCCATACCTGTTTTAATAATTCCTTATGAAACAAAAATACACAGCCGTATACTGAAATATACTCGGAAATGCCTTTACCACTTCCACTTATTAAAACAGTAAGACGTCTACACCAGTGGTCCGCCTCAGTTTTATTACATTTATCTTAATTGTATATGCAAATCAAACAATATTTCTCGTACAGAGTGACTTGATGGGATCATTTTTAAATCGGTTCAAAAAAGATCAATTAAGGTGTCGAGGAGTCTTGCTACTCGATGTCCGATCTTGGACTTGAGTAAAGACTCGAGGGCGCTGAGACCCTCGTAGGGCGAGATGTTGTCTGGGCAGATTTCTGTGTATAAACATTTACATACACATTAAAAAATCCAATCTAATCTAACAGTGTGGACACACGATATTTTATGGCATTGGTTCAAATACGTTCAAAAACTTCTCACCATCGTTTGTGTCCATCCTCATTGGCGGCGACAACCGGAGACATTCAGCTTGTCTCCTAAACGACAAGGACTCCAGGACGGCAGGTGAGACGCTCTGACTCCTACCTGGAAATAATGAAAGCCAGGGTTAAAAAGAATCTCATTGGAGTTACATTCCAAAAGTCGACATTTGAACAAGAAAAACTATTAAAATCCAGAAAGCTAATCCAGGAAGTTGGCGACCAGAGACTGCCCGCCGAGGCCCGCCACTTATAGGCCTCCTCGTTTTTCTCAAGCTCTTCTTTTCAGCCTCTTCTCTATACAACTCTACCCTGCATTCAATTTACCATCAACACATACTCGGAGGGAGAGGGGGAAAGGGAGAGGCGGGGGGGACTTTGACCTGTTTGAGGACCTGGTTCAATGTGGATTAGATCACTAACAACAGTAAACAGTAAAGGCTGTTTGCAAGCAGAACGACAAGCACATTTGTTTTAGTAACAGGCTTTCACACCTGTTTTCCATAGGAAAACACATTTTCAACACAATAAAGTGCACTGCATTAATGGCAGTACTTCATTCTTCTGGCCAGAACCAGCAGTGACGCATTTTATATTAATCAACATATGAATTGTGAAATGCAAGAATATGCAAATGCTTAGCTGTTAAAGGCGTAACTATGTTGTTCACACCGATCAGCAAAAACACAACAACCACTGACATGGGAAATAAATTGTCCCAATGACATCTGTCAGTGGGCGGGATATTTCAGGCATCAAGTGAAAATTCTGTTCCTAAGTTGAAGTCGTGGAAGCAGGAAAAAGATGTAAAAGACATGGTACAAAGATGCCCTATGGAAACACCTGTGGGAAAAGGTAAGCTACGGGAGGCAGTTTGACACTTCGCTTCCGCCACACTTCCACACGCATTTCATGCCTACCAATGAGGTCACCGTGAAATAACTGGCAAAAAAATAGCCCTACTTTTTTGTCCAATGCAAAAATCTGCAACATTCTCCTATGACATCATCATTGCTTGTTAGGATGGGTGGAGAATGATATTGTCCTCACTTAAACTCTTAGGAACAAACAATGGATGCTGTTTATATGACAAGCGTTTTATGTTGAATGAACTAAATTGTTAGATCTTTGATTATATTAAACTCTCCTGTTTTGATCATGGTAATATTACAAATAATAATAAATTTAATTTATAACCCACTTTACATTTGGATCAAATCTCAAAGTGCTTTTGCTACGAGGAAAAAGCAGATAAAAGCATCAATTAAAAACATATAATAATAATTGTATAAAAATATGACCAAAAAGCAGTAATGTTAATTAAAAGTTTTACGTTCTGCAAAAAAATAAAAAGTTTTAAGTCCTTTTTTAAAGTCTCAGTCGTCTGTGGAGCCCTCAGATGGTCAGGGAGTGTATTCCACAGACGAGGGGCAGCAGAACAGAAGGCCCGCTCACCCATGGTGCTGAGCTTAGTCCGGGGAAGGAGGAGGCGGTATGAGTTGGTAGAACGGAGGGATCGTGTTGAGGTCAGTGGGGTGAGTAGTTCTTTTAGGTGGTGAGGAGAGAGATCTTATAATCAATCCTGGTGGAGATGGGAAGCCAATGAAGAAAATGAAGAACGGGGGTGATGTGTTGTGGTTTACGAACTCTCATCAGGATCCTTGCAGCACTGTTTTGAACATATTGTAGTCTTTGAAATGTTTTGGCATTATATAATTGTGTTTAGTAAATTCATCACGACTGTGTCTCGCACATGCAAATTGTTGTTTGCTGTAAATAAAAACACTTTTGAAAGTAATCAGAACTGCATGATGTTTCCCTGCAGACATTTTGGTGATGATTGCGTGTAAGAACTTGGTAATAATTACACTTCTAATATTTGAGATTTTTGATCTTTCGTTCTTTCATTTCAGTTGAGTGACATCCGTGACACTGTGGAGCCTCAGCTTCTTCTGAAATAACCTAATCATGTTCATTATTATTTACATGCAATAGTTTATTTAAAAAACTTCAGATGGACATTTGGCTCAAATTCTGCTTAAACCATACGTACAGTTGTATCATGTGTTAAAATCAACATGTTTGTTTTGTGCTGTGGACTGTGTAGACGCCAACGTGGACATTTAAATTCTATGTATGGGAACATAACATTGTTTGGATGGCTGGATTTATCCGACTATTTGCGGTAAATGCATCCTTTTATGTTCAAATTCTTAAATAATAAACAAAAAATTTTTTATCACTGACATTTTGATTAGCAATTCGACATCAATAATAACATGACAGCAAAATATTATACAAAAATCTTTAAGCTCCCCGATTAACTTTCATGCTTAAACAAATGAACAGTTTCTGAGCACATATGTCAAATAATGTAATCTGCTGACCCTCACAACAGACCGAAAACACAGGAAAAGAATTGAGACCCTAATATGAAAACCTGAGAAAATACAGAAAAACATTTTTCTTCTATTAAAAAAATAATAATAATTTTGTCCGCCTCCACTGAACACCTCAGAAGTTATCTGCTCACAAACATGTGACCTTCTAAGATCATGTCAAAATTACACAAAAGTTAAGTAAACTAAAGAGTTGCTGCGGTGTGCAAACATACTAGACGTTATACATAATCTTTAAAAAAAACATTTTTTATAGATTGGATTTTTTTTTTTTTTTTACATGAGCAATTCTTAACTGTGTAGCTTTGTTCACACTGCAGGAAAAATGTGACCCAGGCCTGATTTTCTTACTCATATGTGACTTTTTCTTGGCAGTGTGAGCAGCACAAACCACCGGGAATCTGATATTTTCCTGTTCCGATTTGGGTCACTTCCACGTTTAAAAATCGACATGGGGTCGGATTTCTTTTTTTGCAATGCGACCCGTCCGAACTATCTGTAATTCATGCGACTTTGACGTCATCTTCCATCGACATCACGACTGAAGATGACGGCGACGTCACAATGCTGCTCCGGCGGGAATCGCTTTTCACACGAAAACATACTATCAACATTTTTACCACAAACAACTGCGTTCCAACTTACTTTAGAGGCATCCGTCTTGCTTTTGTATTGACAGCATGCTGCGTGTGACGCGTTATTATGTTAGTGTTCGATAGCGCATGCGGGTCAGTTCAGGGCCGTGAACTTTTCACATTCGAGTCCATTTTCAGAGTAATGTGAACAGCTACACCCACAAAAATACATCAGATCTCATAAAAAAAATCCGAATTGAGCATTAAGACTGGCGGTGTGATTGTTACCTAAACGCTCTTTTGAAGACAAATGCAAGAGGAGTGATGGTATAGTTGGATTTAGATAAAACATTTTACAGACTTGTTTTTTAAAAGTTGTTTTGTTGTAATAATGTCACAAAAAAAACAGCCCATTTACTTCAATAAAGTGGTTCAACATCTTCTCAGCCCTTTTTCGAGAATCTAGAATATATAAATCCAGTACTTATCACTTAATGTGAAATCCTTGAAACGAGATTGCTGGTGTATTTATGTGCAATGAAGGTTTCAGTTTACCTGTACCGTCTTCTTTGGGCTCTTCTCTTTTAAAGATCTCCACAGAGAAATCTTCTCACTCAGCATGTTGATTTGGCTCATGTTTTAGGTTGGATGCCCTTCCTGACAAAACCCTCCCCATTTAACTTAAACCTACACATCCTAAACTAAAAGCCAAGAAACTTTCTTTCTGACAGATGAAAGTGGAAACAGTCTCCTTGTGTTGAACTCTGCACCTTCATCATTCTGCACAGAAAATCTCCAACAGATGAAATATTGGAAATCTGATGTGTGAGGCAAAAAAGCCACAAAATCACATTTCATCAAAAGCAGTTTTTTTACTGGAACAAAGAGCTCTCTATATATGTCTTAATACAGAACAAGAACAAAAGAACCATCAAAAGACAAAAAAAAAGGGGGCAAAATAGTCTGATACTCCTAACTATACAGAGAAACCTCTGAATATGACTGTTGACTGAACTCCGACTGCTACAGCAGTGTTCTGTGATGAGGGCAGTGGCGCTGAGGAGAGAGGGTTTAAAGACACCAGCTATGATGTCAGTTATTGATGGAAAGAGAAATTATGTAAAAAAAAAAAAAAAGACTGAAAAAGTCCTCTTCTACATGCGTTCTCCATCTGAAGGGGTGGTGAGGATAAATGACATTGGTAAATAGAATTGAGATTGAGGGAAAGGAGGTGACAGGATTCATCGATTGTTATGCAACCCTGGTTTTCCTGGTCTCATCCCCTCCTTTTACTTTTTTTCATCTTGGTGGTGGGCGATTCAGAGGGAAAGACAGACTGACAGAGAAAGGAGTAACAGGAGGTGGTGGTGACTACTCCATGGCCTCCTGGTTCTCTTGGTCTGCACTGATCTCCTCACTGGCCTCTTTGCCCTCCTTGCTCCTCTTGCTTTTCTTATGTTTGTGCCTCCGGTGACTGTCGCCGTCCTCGCTGTCGTGCCTCCTCCTGCTGCTGCTGCTGATGAGAAAACAAGGACAGAGCATGGAAAGGGCAGAAAATGTGAGGAAGAGGAGACAAAAAAGAGATCAGAGAGAGAGAAGGGGGAAGGGTGATATGGGATTGGCAGAGAGAGAGAAGTTTCTTTAGTAGGTAAAGAAAGTAAAGGGAAAAATAAATATAATAAATTGCTGGTGCATGAATGAAAATCTAGTTTTCCCAGGAAACCAAATGAAGAATGTTTTTAAACGGTGGGCCAATGACCTCAAGGGTGGGCAAAATCCACAGTCACCAGCTAGAAATGAACAGACCGCTCTGCCTCCGTCTCTGGCAGGTATTATTGAAAGAGCTGCAAGTTAACTGAGCTAAAATTCAGACCAATTCTTTTTGAAGTTACCCTGTTCACATCCCGACAATAACCTTTACTCCATCTCCCTTTTATTCAGGGGAATGATTTGGCGAAGGGACATCTGAATAATGTGCGTCGTTCTTTACCTGCGAGAGGACTTGTGGCGCCCTTCCTCTTTCTCTCGGTGTCGTCTTTCTCTGTGCCTTTCCTCTTTCTCTCGGCTCGCGCGGTCACGATGCCGCTCTCCATAAGCACGCTCCTGGTACTCGCGGTAACGATATCTTTCCTCCTCACTAGGACAGTTGAAAGAACAAGTGGTTTTGGCTTGTTATAAAATACTTGCCTCCTACCGCGTATTTCATCAGTGTGTTTATTACTACGAGGAAGTGAACACGTCTTCTCTTGTGCCATGGTGTTCTGTAGCATTCTATGCTAAATGTATGTTTATTTTGCCCAAGACAACAACAGTAAATCTTAAAACAAGGACGACGACAAAAATCCTACTTTTACCAGCTTCATTCTCACATTTGGAGGCTTTTAAAATGCGAGCCGACTGCCACTAAAACATGTGAAATGTATGCGTGTGTTTATGTACATATGTGTGGTTGAGTCTCTCTCACCTGGTGTAACCTATAGCTGAAGGGCTGTGCTCCCTCTCTCTTTCCCGCTCATGCGTCCTTTCCCTGGGCCGTTCTCTCTCCTTGTCCCTCTTGTCATCTCGGCGGGGATAGTAGTCCCATGGTTTCGAGTTGTCCATCATGGGTGGCCAGGGAGGAGGCACACCCCCAGCCATGGGTGGAGGGTATGCACCTGAGATAGGTGAAGAGGAGGCTTGGTTCTTACTCTGCATTCAGACTTTTCATACCACCTGTCTGCTGATTATGCTAGGAGCCCATAATCCAAGTTAAACTTTTTAAATATGATTGTGTTTCCAACACTTAAAAGATACAGAGTGTAAAATCTAGGTGTATGTCATTGAATAAATAGAATATAATATTCTTGACTACGTTTTTTGGTGTACCATCAGCTGAAAATTGGAAAAAATAATTTTTATATTAGTTTGGTGTTTTTAAGTTGTTACTGGAAAACCTTGGTTTGGGTTTTGACCAGTAGAGGATCGTGTTTATTATTTAGAACAAAAAAAAGAAGCGGAGGACCAAAACTCCCCGTCTTTGATGACACTGGAAGCGGTCCGGGTCTTTATACTTTGTCGGCATGATTTAGGCTCAGTTCCTATTTTTTTTTACAGTGCTAAATGATTTCCTTTGCGAAAATCAGATTACAACGCTTCCTACCTTGAGGGAATGGGTAGGCGGGTACAGGGCGTCCATCATAACCTCCAGGGTGAGCACTGTGGAAACAAAATGTAGGAACCATGTTATCATGTGTCAGTCAGTTCAATTGACTTTATGGAAAGACTTAAAAAGAAATACTTGTTGGTAGCAGCCAGTGTATTTGTGTGCATTACCTGTCCATACTGGGGATGATAGAAGGGGGTGGCCCACTAGGTGGAGGAGGAAAACCAGGAGGAGGAACAGTAATGGGCAATCCTACGAGGGAGGAAGAGAGGATAAACACGGTCAAATCAAAGAGAGCAAGTAGAGGATAAGATAATATGTTGAGAAAGAAAAAAAGATGACAAACTTACTGGGCGGAGGGATGAGTGGAGGGGCAGCACTAACATTAGGCGGAGGAGGAAGGAAAGGAGGTGGCGGTATGTTTGGAGGAAGTGCTCCTGGAGGGAAGAAGGGAGGTATCTTCGCTGGAGCTGGATCAGCATCTGCTTGGTCTGAGATCACCTGCACGACAGACAGGAGAGGTTGGGGTGACATCAGACACGGTTTACACCCCTCCCTCAACGTGCTCCCTAATCAGGGTGACAGTGGGTGCTTATAGTCTGCACCTGGATATTGTTGCCATCTAGATTGTGTCTGCGTCGCCCTTCTACCCTGCTGATGGTGGCCGTCTGCCCTCCAATCACATCTATGGTACCGCTTGTTTTCCTGGCAAACAGTAAAGAAAATAAAAATGAAGGAACTGAGGAGTATCGAAAACAGATGAAACCTTCACACACACACCAACACATCCAAATAGATAACATAATCAGAAACGTATCAGAGTCTCAATAAAATCTAACATCGCAGCCTGTGATTATTTATATAATACATATATATATATATATATATATATATATATATATATACACATATTATATAAAATTATACATATGATAATATTTTATTAATTCCAAAAGGGAAGATTTAAACAGACCTGAAACAGAATTGAGACCAACACATAATGCCTGTGTCAGAAATATATATAAGTAAATGCAATGATAACACTATGTGAATGTCTTCAAACCGATTTAAACAGCTCCCTGCAATTTCTTGCTTCTTCTCAACCAACATATACACCGACATTCATTTATCCACAATAAGCCCTGATTGTCTCCTACAGTTTGACAAAGCACTTCTGCTTGCATTTTTCTAACACCTGGTCAATGACTATAAACTTTAAGAGGTATTTAAAACTATTAAAGAGAGGAAAGAAATCTTTTTCCCATCAAATCATCTTCTTTCAGCTGTTCCTTTCAGGAGACGCTACTGCGGATCATCTGTTTCCAACTTGCCCTGTCCTCTGCACCTTCCTCTGTGACACCAAATGACTGCATGTCCTCTCTCACCACATCCAGAAACCTCCTCTTTGGTCTTCCTCTTTTACTCCTGCCTGGCAGATCCATCTCCAGCATCCTTCTGACAATATATGCCTCCTTTTGCGGTGGCCAAACCATCTCAATCTGGCCTCTCTTACTTTGTCTCCAAGACGTCTAACCTGGGTGGTCCCTCTGATGTAATAGTTTTTAATCCTGAGCATCCTCGTCACTCCCAAAAACACCTGAACAGCTGAAGATCAGCTCTGCCTCCAGTCTTCTGGTCAGAGTCACCGTCTTTAAACCGTCCAGCAGAACTACTCTCACAACCATCTTATAAACCTGTCCCTTCATTCCTGCTGCTACTCGTC
Organism: Lophius americanus; assembly: GCA_037951165.1. Lineage (NCBI taxonomy): Eukaryota > Metazoa > Chordata > Actinopteri > Lophiiformes > Lophiidae > Lophius > Lophius americanus. The sequence goes on along the minus strand of JBBDHG010000041.1, from coordinate 447,716 downwards.
CGTCACAGATTACTCTTGACACTCTTCTACACCCACTCCATCCGGCCTGCACTCGCTTCTCCACCTCTTTTCCACGCGCCCCTTTGCTCTGAACAGTTGAAGTACTTAAACTCCTGCACCTTCTCCACCTCTACTCCTTCATAAGCACGATCAAATAGTGACTTTAAATAACAGTGTATTCAAAGAAGTTCATGTTCCACCAGTCTGTTTTTCTAAAATAATTGTCTAAGAACATTTGTCTTTTTTTACACTTTGAGTATCACCCTTGTTTTACAAATAATTTTGGATTATCAATACAAAAAACGACCACTTTATCTAAAGAAAGTGTTTCCCATCTCTTACTGACGAGTCGCCTAAACAAACAACAAATGTCTCAGCTTAAAAGATGATTTTCTTGTCTGTTTTGTATTCTAAACCTTTAACTTATGTACGCTTTTATACCCAAAGACATAAACAAGGCCAAAACAAAAGAATTCTTTGGGCCTTGGAAGTAGCGCAGGGATTTTTCTGTGGTCACATTTCATGGTCAAGGAAAGCGCCAGTCCCCTCTTTGTAACATGTACACATTTCTCAATCAGCCCAATTTAACGACGTTGGGAGAAGGCCATGCCCACTTACGTATAATAAGACATGTCCTGAATAGGCGGGCCAGTCCACTGAGGGGGTGAGATCCTACCATGTGGAAACAAAGGACACAGGTAAAGGAAATGACAGTAACACCAGCCCTAAGACACACAAATACTCACACACAGCCCATGGGATGATGAGGGCCTACGTTAACCATAGGGACCACTGCGAAACCTGGACCTGACCAGGTGTGTGTTTGTGTGTCAGTGTGATTCAAGGCGGTATCTGGGCATGTTGAGCTTAACACAAGAAATATTTCCAATGTGAAATTTGTTTCAGACAAACTATTTGTAGCACACAGATCATCATGACAGCTTTATGCATTTATTTTGACTCCTCGCGGTTCGACATAGGTCTCATATATTTCAGAAAAAAAAACAGTTGTCTACAAGATACTTTAAGTTAGCATATCGTCCTTTCCGTACACATCACTTCTATCGCAAACTGAACATTCTTTCTATATTACCAGATATAATACTAGGTAAATATGACAGAAGATGTGTTACCTTGGGACCTGATTGACAGCAGACTTGTACATGTTGAGAGGAGATGTGAAGTCTGGCTTAGAGCTGTGAACTAACACATTGGACATATCTTTCTCATTGCCTGTCCGGCCCTGCTGAACCTTAGAAAAGAGATTAAAATAGGGGTGTTAATTAGGACTGGCAATCTTTTGCTATAATTTTGAGATAATCATTTTCTTTTTGCACATAACTATTTGATAGAAGTTCAACAAGACAAACCAAATACTGTATACGATTGTGCAAAGTACAAAAGACATAAAAATGTGTCACTGGGTTTTATTCTGGATTTATTTTGTCTTTTCTCTCTCACACCGCCTTCCCCCTCATATATTTGTCTTTCGCTCTCTCACACTCAATGTAACCTTCAGTTCCAGCTGCTCTGCATCACGTGATCCATTGCCAATTGGTTGAGGGTGAAAGCAGGAGGCTTTGCTGCCGCTCATTGGTGCGGCAGGTGATAATGCCGCAGAATTGTCGTTGTTCAAAAATGAGATCCCATGTTTGTATGAAAAGAGATCACTATTTTATTATGACCAATCTTCCAGATCCAGTGTTAATGTAAGGAATCTGACCATTTTAGGAGAGACAGTACAACTTGATTTCTAAATATAGTACAAAAAGGTTTCTCTGCATGACAATGTAGAAATTTAAGTGATGGATATGATTGAACTCAAACTATAATGTTTACTTGCGTTAGTGTTCTAAAGTAAATGGTAAAATATCGAGAAAGGAGTGAAATGTAAGAGAAGCAAACAGCGTTTAGAGTCAAAACATTTCTATGATCTAACACTGATTATTGTCTCGTAGTTGGGTCAAACCAGAGTTTGATTATTTAAAACAAGTGGAACCAAACAAAACTTTAGGGTTCAATTTAAAGCATGAAGAAAAAAGACTTTAACATGGATTCAGGAAGATATAAAAGTATCCTGATCGAACCAACTAATGGTAGAGGGAGAAGCTTGGTAAATAAACAAACAGGTGCTGAAATTTAAAGTTGAAAATGCTAAACAAAGAATAGAGGAAATATTGGTCTCTCACAGTGATCTTGCTTGTCACAGAGCTGACACCGGAGACCTCCAGGCCCATGCGCAACCGCTTCTGTTTTTCACAGTAAGCCTTCCACGTGTCTTCATTAAAACCATAGTTAAAGTAGTCGGACAGATCCGCTCCTACATTGACACACACAGGCACATACACATACAATGGGAAATAATGCCCCTGCTTAGAGAAAGAGAAACAAAATTGCACAGTTTATACACACTGACAGACCTGGCTTCCTCCAGGGCTTCTCCTCAAACGACTCCATTTCCACCTCCAGGGCAGGAGCCCCATTAATGTTTCCAGGAGCATCCAGATCCACTCCCTTCAGTTTGGCGCCTAATGAAAATAAAACGCCATATTATTTGTACAATTTGTTAAGCACCTTTTGCACGTTATATCTATGATCTGGGAGTTTGAAAGCCAAGAGGGCAAAAAAATACAAAAAGGAACAAAGACCTGTTCAAGGTCAAAATAGGAATTTAAAAAAAGGAGAGGTTGAATGCGGAGAATGATACCTTGTCCATAAGGTCTGGAGCCTGTGGTCTTTATGTTGAGATTAACAGGAGGCGCTCCATAAGGTCTGGAAGGGAAATGAAGAATGCAAACCTGTCAGTAATTCAGCTTCTCAACTGTCCCATGTTCCATGTATAGCATGTATATGATAGCTTATCAAATTCAGTTATTACCTCTTATAAGAAAGTCCTGTTTTTACCTGGGTCCGAGTGGATTTGTTTTTAAATTGCGATATCAAAAAACTAGTGAGTGTATTTCAATGAAACATGATGGGAGGATGGGTTTTGGGCAATATAGACCTCGATTTGTAACGGATAAGTTTGAATGGTTGGATTGAGGTTTTCATTTTTTTTAGAATTTCTTTATCATTTTGAGACGAGGCTTGTTGTCTTTACTTTCTCATGGATTGCGATGGGGGGAAAAAAACATCGATTTAGGGATTAGTATCTATGAGTGTGGGCAAATTATTGCAAATCCAACAATCAGAATTGAAAATATTTGCAAATGTTTTCACACATAAAACATCTCATTTGTTCTACTCTATAATCTTAATATCCTTAATTTTTATGTGCACCATCTAAATAAAACCAAACAACCACTGAGAGATGGATAACAGTTAATTATGGAGAACACACATTTTTTTTGTTTATTAATCACATTACAGAATAAGCGAATGTGAGTAGCCAACAATTGCCATGATAAAACATTGAATAAAACTTACATATATTGTGGTGCTCCAGTTTTTATGTCTCCAATGGTGACACGGACATCGTCGTCGTCGTCATCACTGTCGCTGTCACTATCAGCATCTTCACCTGCAGCCTCAGCTGTGGTCTAACACAACAGGTAGGAATAGGATGTAACAGAGGCAGTTGTCAGAGAGACAGAAAGTGACTGCGAGAGGAATGAAGTATGAAAACTGGGAGGTAAACACATCTGCCAAAGAACTCAGGCAAAAATCACCACAGATGTGGTCATATATACACTTTGACAGTGCATGAAAGCAACTCACCTCAGAGGCCAGTCCATTTCCTACAGTGTGTGCAGAGGCATCCTCTGTTGAAGTGTCAGTAGGTGTGCTGTAGATCAAAGGAGCCATCAAACATGAAGATATATGAAATAGTGTAAGCATTCTGAGGCAACAAAGATGGCCAGACAAGTACAGAAGCTTCCTTTTCAATAAAAATATACATGAAGCTCAGATCAAAAACTATGGGCTTTCAATGAGTCATAGATTTTGCACAGTTTCATTTAGTGGCAAGCCTTGCTTTGCCACTGAACGACACATATATTAGATTAGATTAATAGACAGATATACAGCAGTATAAACAATAAACAAAGAAAAAAACAGTGGTAATATACACATACAATTTGTGAACAGGGTGTCTTCAGTATCAAAAAGGTGTTAGTTTAGCAAGGAAATGATCAGTAGAGCCTCACGATAAGCATGCAGATAGCGGGTGGGAGGTAGTGAAGACTGTGATATACAGTTGAAAACAACAGCAGCAATCTTGCGTCTTGCATGGCAGCCTTTGTCATCACTGTATGAATGTTTTTGTGAAGAGGTGACTGGCTCGTGTTGTGATGCACTTTGGAGTTTTCCGGCAGACAGGAAAAGCGCATTATAAGTACAGTCCATTAAAAATGTAGAAAAATGAAGTTAACGCAAATAACCTCAAGCTGATTGTTACAATGTAATGATTAATGGAGAGGATTGTATGCTCCTCCGTATGGTTCCTCTTTTATCTGGAATAGCACCACAACCTTTGAATGTAAACAGGTGTCTTCTGTTCTTACACAGATTCAGGTGTTGTAAAATAGATGAACACAGAGGTCATACCTGTCTGTCGCCGCCTGTTTGGCTTCCTCCTCCTCATCTTTATTCTCAGACTCATCTGAAACCAAAACAAACAATAAGTAATTTAGGGAGACTCAATGAGTTGACATGTTTAACCTGTGCACAAATCCAATAGAGTGTGTGTGTGTGTGTGTGTGTCTTGGTGGTGGTGTGTGATAATGTTTAGGGGTGCTTATTAAGCACAAATTAATTATTCACGTTCCTCCAGGTGCATCACTCAATCATGTTTCATTTCAAACGCCTGCAAAACATGCGTTGCTAGCTTAGCATCGAAGCTAACTATTTCGCTAATCCCCTATTAGCAGTGTTGTTGGTAATCAGTTGTACGGTATTTAAGGGCATCAAACGTGCTAATGCATGTATCTTACAGCCAAGAGGATTCATGATTGTGGGCAGTAAACGTTTTATGTATCTATTGTTACCTCCATACAGCCATTCCTCCTCCTCATCTCCAGCGCTAGCATCAGTGTTTGCTGTTTTTTCCACTTCCTCAGCAGACATATTGCGATAATACGGTCAGAACAACGCTCGATAAAATTATCAATCAAAATATATTTATTCCATTCGGTAAGGAAACACAGTCTTCTAAGAAAAATTATGCTTTCAATAGAATCATCCCGAACCGCTGGTAGCCAGCATGAACCCGGAAACGGTTTGTAGGATCCGGCTAAGGTCAACATGTTGGGGTAAAGAAAACGTCACAGCGCCCCCACGTGGTCTGCACACATCATACTTCATTCTGGGTTCACAGAGGAGTTTGACTTGTCCGAAATTAGATACATAAAGAAATATCGGTTCATATAAGAGAATTACATATGCTTGATATCGGCTTTTCCCGTCTACAAAGGTCACTTTTGTCCAACTGAAGATTAGGAGGACGAATAAGTTGGAGTGTGCAGCTCAAAGCAGGACGAACAGTTCTCCCATGGAGGACCGAAAAATGACATAAGTAAAAGTTAATGTAGAAATACAGAAATAAATGAAGACATAAATAAGTGACTTTATAAAAAACTAAATTATGTAAAAAACAAATAGATTTAGAAATAAATATAAAAAACAAATCAAAACAAAAAAGATTCAAATAGGCCTTTTTTTTCAATGATAACTATGTGCCTGCAAATATTAGAAATGAGTTACCTTCGACTAAATGTTCATTCACAATGCATTGGAGAATTCATTTTTCATATACGATAATTACCGTGTACAATATCCAGCCAGCATTATGTGGAAACCATGGTCCTGGTGTATCAGGAGTATATATAAGACCAGAACTGGCCTCACTCTTCATCAGATTAGAGATGTTAAATATCATAATTGTTTATAATTTATTGAATTAAATTATATAAGTAATATTTAATCTTGATAATGACATTGTTGTGATATTATCACAATATTTTATCATTATATCACCATATTATTACTCACATTGTTTATTATGTATATGATATATACTTATGTATTTGAATCATATGTATTATAATGGCAGTTGTTGCTATCATTTTAATTATAATTGTTGTTGTTATTTTAATAATAATAATAATACAACTGATTAAGGAAGGTACACGACAGACACTCTTCAGATGATTAAAGAAAATGGAACATTATACATTAGATAAACAAGGCATAACAATAACGAAGGTTTAGGAAAAGTTACTGCAGATTTCTCCATTAATGTCTAAATTATTCCCAGCCTCTTAATTTACAGACTACCACAACAAACTCTTTGAGTATCTCTCAAATACAATGTAGCCGGTTGTGTCTTGCGCGATCCACTTCAGCGTCACTGTTCAGCCCACTGAGCCCCCAGCTCCTCCCTCAAAGGAACATCAAAGAAATCAAAGGAACAATAGCAGCATTAGTGAACACAGTTTCAAGAGAGAGCCACGCCACATTGTGACATCACAATACCAAAAGGTTTATTATTATATTTATAATTATACTTATTTCGGTTGATTCTAAATGCTCGTAAACATGTAACGTCACCAAAATGTAATCATCTGTAGCATATGCCAGAAGATGCATTTTGGTGACATTTCATGCAAATCCATCCATTAGTTTTTCCATAATCTTAACTACAGACAAAAATAATAATAATTAAGACAACTTGTAAGAGTCAGTTTAAAATGTACATTTTTAATTGTTTCTCCATCAAAAATGAGAACGTTGCAGCTCCTTGCCATTCTCCCCCTCTCAATCAGATGCTCATGAGTGCTCCCTTCTTTCACAATCACTCCACCGACCGCCACACCCAAAAACAAACCTGTTCTTAATTCCCTCATTTGCTCGGCATGTGGAAAGTGCAATCCACACATTTTCTCACGGGATTTGTGTCATAACCTCAAAATATTTTACCACCCTGCTTAGGAATGTTAAGGTATATCATTCATCATCATATAAAATGGGTTTTATTGACTGGTATTATTTTCTGCCTGTATTTTAGTGTTTTACCGGTGATCCGTGAGGAATTTGTTCCTTTGATAAATTACTTTTTTTTATCAAATGACGTTTTCCTATACACACAGGATCTCTCCTCATCTGATCCCTGAATCCCAGGGGTCCGGTAGGGGGATTTCAGGGGATCCCTATCAAACGTGGGGCTGAGGTATTTCCACTTTGGTCTAGAACTATGACCTAGTCTGTGTCAAAGCTTGCAGACTCATCTTCATGAAAGTGATTCATGACTGCTGTTGTGGTTCAGTTTGCACAACAAGTCTCCCCGTTAATGCAAAGAGGGCTGTTGATGCATCTATGGTCATTGACCAGTTAGACGGAGGTCCGTTTAGCTCTGTCGGTAAATGATGAGGAAATCTGGACGGACTCCCTCTCTGTCTCTCTCCTCGCCACCACTTTAGATTTTATAAATTCTCTGTAGTGGTGATAATCAAGAGAGGTTGTGGACAACACATGCTTTGATACATCTGATTGGGGAATAGCATTAATTAGAATACTCATAAAGATGACTGTAGCCTTAAGCATGTAGGACATACAGTATGTGGGTAATCAGAACACCGATTCCCCCCACATGTGAGAACCATATATGAGTTAATTTTGCAACTATCTAATTATCTATCATATCACATTATGTGTGTGAGCTTTTAAGTGAATGTCTTTCGTCACAGTATACACACACACACACACACACACACAAACACACACACACACACACACACACACACACACACACACACACACACACACACACACACACACACACACACACACACACACACACATCCTTTATTTACTTACATTAACATCACAGACAGCAGTATCAGAGCAAATCATGGACCAATGGCAGAGATCCAGGTCATTGAGCAGTTCTTAGAGGAAAGGATGTCTTTTTGCATGTTTAGGGCATTCAAGCTGTTGAAACCCACTTATGGACAGACAAGGCCTGCAAACACACGCGCACGCACTCACACTCACACACACACACTTTAATAGACACACAGGGAGGCAGTAGAATAAGAGGCATGCCAACGTTCTCATCTCAGTTAAACAGATTATGGATGTTGCATTTATTTCACCCACTCTGTCTCCACTGCCTCACGTCTCCTCCAATCTACGTTACTTCTACCTCTTTCACCCTATTTGCCATTATTATAGTCGATTCCTCTTCTTTCTTTTTTTCCACATCTTTCCTCACCCTCCATCCATCCCTCTATTTATTCTCATTTACCAATTTTTCACTTTAAATATACAGTCAACACTTGTGATTAAAAAGAGGTAGAAAAAATGAGGATTATTCCCTTTATGTTCCTTTCGGGTTGGAGCTGGGGGCACAGTGGGCTGAACAGAGGCGCTGAAGTGGAGGGCGCAAGGGAACACTGGTTTACAGAGTATTTGACAATACTCAAAGAGTTTGTTAGAGGCCGGCAATAATCAGACATTAATGGAGAAATCTGCATGAATTTATCCTAAAACCTAGTGGAATGTTGTGCCTTATTGGAGGTTTGAGCTCTCTGAATGCTTATTCTGGTTTATTACAACAAAAAGGAGACTTCTTGCTTTGATTTCTCAAAAGATGAGGCAGAAGACATGTTAGGTTTGCAGCATTTGGTGGGGTTGGCGGGGTCCCCTGTTTTTAAATGTCATAGTTTTAAAGTGAGAATTGATCGGTTAGTCACCACATGTACGATTGTATACATATCATAAGTTAATTAATTAATGTTTGTTGTCTGAAGGAATACGACAAAAGTATTGAAAGAGCAACTTCATTTATCCTTTAAAATAACCATAAAGTGGGAAAAACATCTTTGTAAAAACAGTTTCAACTGGACTGAATTACTTTTATTTGGATTGTAAAAAAAGAAGCAGATTTTGACGTTCACACCAATTTCATTTGATGCTCCACTGGTTCTCCCTCAGGCTCTGAGCGAGGTTTGACGCAATTTCCTGCGTCTCTTTTATATCTCTGACCTGTTTTCGGTCCTCCCCCCAGCTTTCTCTCAAACCCTTTGTGTTTTCTTGCTGGCTCCATATTCCCTCCTTCTGTGCATGCATCCCTCTCTCCTTACAGTGGATTAGGACCTTTTTACAGCCTGTTCGATGCTAATCAGGTTTATCCGGACGGAGGACGATCACTGGCCCATCAGTAATTACGCACACTCATATTAGCTTACATCAAACATGTTCCCTGGCACATTTTCAATCCACATCATCCCAGTCAGTCAAACATATGGCTTTGTGAACATTGGGATACAAATACATGACAGTTTAATGGGGCCGATTTTGCTCTTTTGTTTTGCAACACAAAGATAAATCTGTTGTAAAAGAGCGGCAGATTTGTCTGACGCTCGACCGTCAAATGTGACGTCAGTGTTGTAAACGTGATCAGAGAGTCTAATTCTGCCACTAGTGTGCAATTAGGACTGGAGATTTATTGAGATTAGTGAGATAACATATTTTAATGCTCTGACATTTTGCATAAGAAGTTCATTGCAATAACAAAAGGTGCAAAGCTGAAAAGAAAAAAAACAAAACCTTATATGTCAAGGCTTCAAGCAAAAAAGTACGGAGCCACTCTGGAGACATGGAAGGGAAAAACATGCATCTCGTTCCCACGACTCAATAAGGCACGGGGAACGAGTTATTATCTTGTGGTGAGTTCTTAACTCGTTCCCACAAGATATAAACTCGTTCCCACACCTTATTAAGCAGTTACAAGAGATAATTTACTCATAAGAAAGTAACTTGTTCCCACGTCTTTATTAAGTCACGGTCACCAGAAAATAACTCGTTCCCACGCCTCATTGTGTCATGGCCACTAGATTATAACCGGTTCTTACACCTTATGAAGTCTTTGCCAGGAGATAATAACTCCTTCCCACGCCTTATTAACTCTTGATCACAATGTAATTATAATAATGATGTTTTTCCCAGGAGTAATTAAGTCGTGGCCAAAACATAATTACTCATTCCCAAGAGTTAATCACAAGTTATTAAGTTGAGGCCATGAGATAATAACTCATACCAACGCGTCATTAAGTTATGGTCATAGGAAAATAACTCATTGCTACGCCTTATTAAGTCATGGGAATTGGATAATAACTGTCTCCCACGCCTTATTAACTCAAGGCACAATGTACTAACTTGTTATGACAAGTTATTAAGTTGTTATCACAAGTAATGGCAACGAGAAAAATAAATTGTTCCCACGCCTTATTAAGTTGTGACCACATGATGTTTGGGTTTTTTTATGTCCTCAACAAGTTTTTTTTTTCCAATGGAAACAATATTTCCCCTTTCCAAAGGTTTGCCAAAGGTCACAAACAAAAACACATATCATGCATGGCAAATAAGAAGAAAAAAAAAAATCCCTATTCAAACAACAATTCCTATCTCTCTCATTTCCCAGCTAATGTTTTGGCTCCACCCATAAAGACAAACTAGAAAGCACTCAGACAGAACAAACCGCTGCCACTGCCACTGATCACTTACATCATCGCACCAAGAGCCTGACACCTACTATGGTGCTACTACTAACAGTCTGATGACATTTCACTCAGATCTAAATCCTACCAAAGCTGTAATGACATCATCTGATGCTCAGCTGGGGCTCATCAGTGAAGTTATCTGCGCTCAGCAGGTGTTTCGGGTCATGTGAATATCAGAAACTCTCACTCAGGCGACCCAGCTGAGGTTGATCAAGCTTCAGGTTTTGCCCTCACAGCGCTCTCCCACAGATCACCGATCTGCTGTTTTGATCACTGACTAGACCCTCATGTTTTACCCGCTTCTGCTCATATTCCTCCTCCATCCGCTCTTCCAATGGCACAGTGATCAACCTGAGGAATCTTGAGCTGCTTTCCAATCTCCACTGTCAGCTGCCAGTCCTGAACAGTCTGCATGTTGCATTAGATGGGGTTTTCGGCTTCTCTGCAGCTGTGATGAAGCTGATGGTCGGCTTCATGGGTTATGATCAACCGGAGCTTTAATGCAGCAGCTCAAAATGTATTCAAGGGGTCTTTTTTTGCAGCCAGGAGGACCCTGTAAGAGTATCAACAGGAATACAATTATAGATAGCCTGGAACAAGAACTCAATGTGGTGCGGCTCTGCCAACCATAGATCCACAAATGTGATCTTCCTCCACCGAAATGCACCGTTCTGCTGGACTTCTCCTCCTAAGCGGCTGCTGTGACGACATTTTGGATGAGCCGCCCTGCCCTTTGTCATACCTGGGTGGTGCGTTGGTTCCTTGCCAGGCCCTCCCTCTGGCAACTGTTCCAACCAGGATACCCTGGATTAGCCGTGACTCATCCTGCTCTACTGCGGCCGCTGCTCTGTTTGGAGTCCCTGAGATAAAGACGCAGTAATCATCCACTACTTTGCCCTTTTAGATCTTAATTTTGCTGGATTGAAAGACATCCTGGCCCAACCCATCAGGTTGTTAAGTTATTCCGTCATATTCACAGTCCCTGAAAATCTCCCCCTAGAGTTTGAGTTTGTGTGTTTTCATCATCAGAAATGTTTGTGTTGTCAATAAATATCGGATTTTCCATATTGGCATTTCCAGACCCATTTTTCTTCTAAATATAACTTATAAATAAAACGATATAAATAATAAATAAATAAATTGAACCGATATATTCAATCCATTTGAATGAACCTGATTCAGCTACATATTGGTAGCAGTGTCATGTCTACGGTCCAATCTGTTATTGTACTGTGACCCAATATGATATTAGGATATTGTATCATATGAAAACTTTCTTATTTGCTGCTGCATTTTATTAAATTTGGACATTTTAAAATGATTTTTATTCCTGTCTTTCCTAAACAGTACTGTGTAGGAAAACCCAGAATTATGTCCGAGGTCGAAAAAGCTTGGATAGTTCATTTACTTCTGTTGTACACATTTTTTTCTTTATCCATACCATAGTAGTTTTAAGTAAATGAATAAGACGGTTTGAAGGACGCATGAGGACTAGGAATGATAGAGGACTGAGAAACTACTACCAATCAGCAAAATCACTTCGAGGACTGAAAGACAAAAGATAAAAGTAATATATGACTAAAAGACATGATATGGATTTTATTTATACAAATATTATTGTATTATATTGAACCCAGCCAAAAAAGGGGTCACAAGCCAGTGTACTTCCAGTGCCGGTCCGAATGCCCAGGTTAATGGGGAGGGGTGTGTCAGCTCCAAGAAATCTGAAAAATAGAAGAGGATTAAGCAGCTAAGTCTGCATCATTCTTGATTACAACACTCACAATAATAACAACTATCCTAAAGCCAAGCAAAGTAGAAACGCCGTGGCAATCAACACTGGAGGGTGGAATCCACCAGCAGGGCCGTCAGGATGTTCAAGGTCATGGTCAAGGTGAACTTTATTTCCGTACAAAGAAACACAAGAATACCCACAATGCAAAGTTTAAAAAGAGCAAAAGGGACTGAAAATGAGTCCAATGGAGTCAGTGCCGAATGAGTTCTTGCGTCCCGTCGTCTTGCACCTCTGCGTGAAGCATCTGCGACCAGATGGCAGCGGCTTGAATTCAATGAACAGAGGGTGGCTTTCGGCGGCAACTATCGACTGAGCTTTCTTTGTGGCTCCGGCTCTGCATCAGAGCGAGAGCTGGTTCATGGCTTCACAAAGTGTCCCAGTCTATTCTTGTTTGTCAAGGGTGGTGACCCACACCAGCAGAT